>JAYRBT010000093.1:1824677-1839635 GCA_036023395.1 Myiotriccus ornatus
CATTACAGCAAATCACCCAGCATGATCCCCTTGACAGCACATTAAGAAAAGAGTTTAAATTAAGGTTTGTTGTATTGTTAGGCTTATTTCCTGCTCAAAATATGAAGGCCCCCTGCTTTTGCCCACACTCACTTAAACTACAGAACATTTGCTATCCTCAGAGGTCCCTGCTGCTATATGCTTCTCTGTTTGTATAGCACCTGAAATATTCATGAATTAGCGAGCTGAAGCACCACATGTTTCAAACAAGGATATTTGTGAGCTCCTGGCTTTTGAACTGATAACTGAGAATTTACAACTGTATCTTATTTCTTTATAAACAAGAAGACATGTGGGCACCTTGCTTGCAGTGACTATTCCTTGCCCACCTCTCTCTTTGTCCACCAAAGTTCATTTAAACCTTGGGAAACCTCCTGGTTTTGTAGTAATACTTTTGTCCTGAAAAAGATCAATGCTGACATTCTCGTGTTGTTCTTTTTAGACAGACCACATCCTATGCCACGGAATACAGGAGTATTATAGTGGCTGCAATGTCCTCCCATGGCCTTTAATGATCTCTTCCAACCCAAACCATTCTGTGATTCTGTGATAAGTTGTGTTTCTGCTTATAGAGTTTACATGACAACAAGGACTTTCATAGTAAGACCACAGAAACCTCATCAACTTGCTATTTTAAGTGCTTAAAATCTGTGTTTAAAGACTATGATCAAATATGGTCAGTTGGTAAGGTGGCAGCAGCTGCAGCACCAGCAACTGAGGTAAGACTGGGGTTGAGTCTTGGATCAAATTGTACAAGGAGGTTCCCAAGCTCAAGGACACCCAGGCAGCAGTCCAGAGCCCCAACAGGACCTGGTAGCTCTTGTGAGTCAATCAGGCATGGATGTGGCATTTCCAGGAGCATCTAAGGGAGTTTTCAATGGCTTTAGGATGCATGAGTGACCCAGAGCACAGCAAACAGGGTGGGCAAACAGGACATGGTGTGTCAGAAGGGCATGGTAGGGCAGTTTGCATAGGCAGGGTGTGCAGGGATGGTGCTGAAGTCTGCAAGTAGGTCCACATTTCAGGCAACTGCTAAGTGCTCTAGGTCTCTGCCATATGGGGGTGCCCTCAACTCAGAACCAAAACCAATGTGCCTACTGAGACAGACCTACTGAGACAGACTTCTCTACTGAGAAGTCTGATGCTTCCACCCACCTGGTTGCTTTATTACCACCCTGAAGTGACTTCATATGAATGCACACAGCATGGGCAATAAATAAGAACTAGAAATCTATGGGTGATCTCAGGGCCATGATCTCAGGGCCATGATCTCAGGGCCATGATCTCATTGCAGTTACTGAGACATGGTGGGATAGCTCCCGTGACTGTAATACTGTCACAGATGGCTACGTACTTTTTACAAAGGATAGGGTTAGAGAGGTGTGAGGTAGTGAAGTTGTTCTTTATGTGAAAGGGCAACTGAAATGTATCAAGCTCTACCCAAGGACAGACCAATAAGTTGAGAGTTTATGGGTAAGAATTAAGAGACAGGCTACTATGTGTGACACCACTGTGTGTATTTATTACAAGGCTCTTGATCAGGAGGAGGCAGTTGACAAGGCTTTCTGTGGGCAGCTGGAAATATCCTCCTAGTCACAGGCCCTTGTTCTCTTGGGGAACATTAATTCGCCTGGTATTTGTTGGAGGGACAACATGGCTCAGCACACACAGTCCAGGAGATCATTGGAGATAACTTTTTGATGCAAGTGACAGAGGAGCCAATGAGGAAAGGTCTGTTTCTGGACCTTGTAGTAACAAACCAAGAGTGACTGGTTGAAGATGTGAAGGTTGGGAACAGCCTTGGCTGTAGTTAACATGAATGGTGGATTTCAGGATCATTTGTGTAGAAAGAAAAGCAGTAACCGGGACTTGGACCCTAAACTTCCAGAGAGCTAAATTTGACCTCTTCAAAGACCTACTTAGAGGAATCCCATGGGTTAGGGATTTCAGAGAAAAGGGGATACAAGAGAGCTGGTCAGTATTTAAGTATCACTTCCCCCAAGCTCAAGATCAGTGTACCCCCATTATCAAGAAATAAGGGCAAAGGGCAGAGGGGTAGGAGGTCTGCACGAATGAGCAGAGAGCTCCTAGTAAATCCAAAACACAAAAAAGAAACTTATAGGATGTGCAAAAAGGGACGGACCACGTGGGAGGACTATAGGAACATTATCAGGGTATGCAGGGGTATGACAGGGAAGGTTAAGGCCCACTTGGAATTAAATCTGGTAAAGGACGTCAAGGAAAACAAGAAGGGCTTCTATAAGTATGTCAGCAGGAGAAGGAGTACTAAGGAAAACATGAGGCTGCTGCTCAATCAGATGATTGAGATGGTAGTGGGAGACACAGAGAAGGTGGAATTACTGAATGCCTTCTTTGCTTTGGTCTTTACTGCTGAGAATGGCCCTCAGGTGTCCCATACCTTGGAGGTAAGAGAAGAGGGCCAGAGAGAAGAACACTTCTCTTTGGTCATAAAGGTTTTGTTTAGAGATTGTCTAGACAGACTTGTACCCATAAATCCATGGACACTGATAGGATGCACTCATGGGTGCTGAGGGAGCTGGCAGATGTTGTTGCTTTGCCATTTTTCATCATCTTTGAAAAATCATGGAGAACAGGAGGGGTGCCTGATGAGTGGAGGAAGAAGAATGTTACTCCTATCTTCAAAAAGGGCAAGAAGGAGGACCTGGGAGACTACCATTTGGTCAGCCTCACTTCCATTCGTGGGAAGGTGATGAAATAGATCATTCTGGAAGTCATCAGCAAACATGTAGAAGAAAAGAAGGTCATCAGGAGTAGCCAGCATGGATTCACCAAGGGAAATCATGCTTGACCAATCTGCTTGCCTCCTTTGATGGCAAGGCGGGATGGGTCAACGAGGGGAGAGCAGTAGATGTTGTCTACTTTGACTTCAGCAAGGCTTTTGTCCCTGTCTTCCATAACATCCTCACAGGTAAGCTGAAGAACTGTGGGCTGGATGAATGGACAGTGAGGTGGATTAAGAACTGGTTGAATGGCAGACCTCAGTGATCAGCAAAGTAGAATTTAGTTGGAGGACTGTAGTCAGTGGTATTCCCCAGGGATTCAATCTTATTCAGCTTGTTTATCAACAAGAGACAGAATGGACAAAGGGATAGATAGCCTCAGCAAATTTGCTGGCGTTATGAAACGGGATTGTGGCTGATACACATGAAGGCTGTGCTTTGATTCAGGCGGACCTTGATAGGCTGGAGATTTGGGCAGAGAGAAACTTAAGCAGGTTAAACAAGGACAAGTGTAGGGTAGTGCACCTGGCAAGGAATAACCCCAAGTATCAGCATAAGCTGGGGCTGACCTACTATAGAGCAGTTCTGCTGAGAAAGACTGGGGAGTCTTGGTGGATGACAAGCTGACGAAGAACCAGCAGTGTTCCCTTGTGGCTAAGGGTGCCGATAGTATCCTAGGATTCATCATGAAGAGTGTGGACAGCAGGTCAAGGGAGGTGATACTCCCCCTCTGTCTACTCAGACCTAGTGAGGCCACATTGAGAGAACTGTGTCTAGTTCTGGGCTCCTCAAGATAAAGAACTACTGGAGATGGTCCAGCGGAGGGCCACAAAGATGGTGAGGGGTCTGGAGCACCTCTCTTATGAGGGTAGACTGCAGGAGCTGTGCCTGTTTAGTCTAAGGAAGAGAGGACTGAGAGGGGATCTCATTAATGTATATAAATATCTCAAAGGTGTGTGTCAAGAGCTTGGTGCCAGGCTCTTTTCAGTGGTGGCCAGAGACAGGACAAGGAGCAATGGCCCTAAACCAAAACATAAGGAGTCACACCTCAACTTGAGGAAGAACTTCCTTACATTGAGAGTGGCAGAGCACTGGAAGAAGCTGCCTGGGATGTCATGAAGCTTCCCTCTCTGGAGACATTCAAAACCTACCTGGACAAGTTTCTGTGTCACCTGCTCTGGGTAACCCTGTCTTGGCAGGGGGGTTGGGCTAGATGATCTCCAGAGGTCAATTCCAACCCTAACAATTCTGTGGTTCTGTGCAATAATGTAAAGCTGAAGTCCTGAAAGTAAATCTTAGCTGTACTAAGAACAGAAAATCTCTGTATAACAGACTCCTGTCTGTAGAATACATGGAATAAGACAAGTGTACAGGTTCATGAAAATGCATTTTATAATTTAATTCATGCTTTAAAAGGTACATATTTTTCACAAAGTGTAGCTATTCTGCAAATTCTGTCTCCTTTATAGCTTAATAGCTTTGTGGAAGGATTAGTAGAACTGCAATGCATTATGATTTTTTTATGATGGCTTTTTCTTAACTTTTTGTATACTTGACATATTTATCAAGAAAACAGTAACATCAATATGCCTAAGTACCATTTTAATGAGTAATAAGGATGTGTAATGTATTGACTCTTCTGAAGTTTCTCCCCTTTTTCTATTCTTTTTCTATATAACAAGTTTTCTACCAAGACAATTTTCACAGACTCTTTACTTAGGATCAATGTCAATAATCTGCCTTTTGTTATTTCTATATAGATGCGTTTATTTTGGCCCAATCCTTTAATAATATGAACCGAGCTAGTCCTGAAAATACCATAAAAAGGGAAAATTTTCACTCAATTCAGTTATGACCACATTTCCATGGTGACTATGGCCACATTTCTTTTCACAGTAGTGGCTAAATTAATTAACACAAGCTCAGATGCCCCCTGTGAGACATTTTTTTGAACTTTTTTTTTTCTTTTTAGCATAGGCAACACTTCAAACCTCCCAATTCTTTTTCAAAAGTCAGCTTAGGCAATCACTCATTCTTCTTATTGTACAATTTTTCTTAAGATTTTCCAGTTATTCTTTTCTTTTCTCTCATCACTTATTTCTCTAGCACTGTATTCCAGGAATTTGGTTTCATTACTCAGGTGTGAGTCATTCCTCTCAGGACAAGGAGGCCTCTCCCCCATACCTCTCTTTACAACTCTGGTTGGCCATTTGTCTCTCCAGTTTACTCAAACTTATTACAGGGCTAAAAATGCCACCTATCAGTGTGAGAGTACTTTTTTTACAGTGACAATATATTTTTTGTATTTCAAATGCAAATGAAATGAGAACTGTCATGGTTTAGGAATGATATTCTCCAATTTAGTGCTCCCACTGAAGCCATGTGCAGCTCGCTCACTTCCCTCTTCTCCCGGGTCCCCCTGTGGTGGGCTAGAGAGGAGAACTGGAGGCACGAAAAGTAAAGATAAAAATAATTTACTGGAAACAGCAATAGGATGAGAAAAGAAACAGTAACAGCAACAATATTAATAAAGAAAGTGTACAAGGGAGGCAAGTGATTCACATGCAAAATGCTTACCACAGAGCCCAATCTGACCACACCACACTGCCCTGATCCAGAATGGAGCCCTTCCCCAATTCCTGGAAAATGAAGTGACATGGATCTTGGTCATGTCCACTCCTGGCTACTGCAAAAATTACCCCTGTCCTGGCCAGAACTAGGACAGAAAACAACTGAATTCTCAGTATTGTTTTGATTTGCATTTCCAAAATGTTGAGCACTCTCAGAGCATTTTAAGAAGGACACCAAAGAGATGTTTACACTGTAAATGAGAACATCCATTGTTATATCTGTATATCTAATTTGACATATGTGCAACATATGTGCTTTAACATGTACTTCCTCTGCAAGAGTTTGTCCAGGGTCACTCACTACAAGCTTTCTTGTCACAAAATGCTCTGCCCCATACAAGCACTAGAAACTGCAATAGGTGATCTAAGGCAATGCCTAGGTTTTAACTTTTTTTTATTTCTCCTAGCTCTTCAAGGTTTTTCCAAAAGTGCAGGTGGCCTGAACATTCATTTTAGAAGAACACAGATTGCCACTCCTCAAAGCTTGTTAACTCAATGAAGCTAAATACATATATACAAGAGATGAGTGATATTGAGTCAGAAAAATCTCTGAAGGACCAAAAAAGACCAAAATAAATACATTTTTGAGTCCCTGGTACTTATGATGAAATAGAAATATTAAAAAACTGTTAAAAGCTGCTTGTTTCAAAAGTTTGATTCAAATAATTCTATATTAGAATCTACCAGTATCATTAACATAGTAATACATTCCAGAACTTTCTCTGGAAAACTCAATTTGGCAAACAAAAGTATTCTTAAAATAAGGTTTCATTAGACTGCATTTTAAATATGATGACTTGTTTGGAAATAGCTTTTATGGGTAACATAAGGAAGGTTTGTTTGAGTTCCACAAGGGATCTCAGAGAATACATTAAACAGCTGATGCTCAAATTAAAAATACGGTATATAATTAGATATCTGTTATTATCGACATGGTTTGAAGGCATGAAGGCCTTGATATACTACCTTAACACACAATAAACATAAAAAGGGGTTTAAAAGAATTATTTATCATACTAGTAACTTTTCAATCTTAGTAATCCATCTTTAAACTAACAAAAAACAAATTTATAACAGTGAATGAACTTTTATTTTGACAGTTTGTGTATAAGCCAATACAGGTTGGCCCTAAACATACAGTGGATACCCACAGACTCTTATAAGGACTCAAAAGATTTTACAGATTCTACTTCCTGCAGAAAACAACTGTTTTCCTCTAAACACCAGTTGCCTTTATTTCTGTGTCAGGTCTTTAAATCATATTAGCTAGTCACTGGGCACCAATCATTTAATGTTGCCAAATGCCAGTTGCTGAATACTGTCAGTCTTTCTTGATCATGCTGTTGAGATACATAGCAAGTAAGTAATTAACCATTGCCTTACTGAAAAGGAACCTGCTTTGACTGGATAAAAAATGCAGTGTGTGTTATAAATAATCCTTTAGATTATTTAATGCTTTGTGAACTGAAGCTTCTTAGGTGCATTAATCAACAGGCATTTGATATCAATCCTTGGACACAGGAATGAAAATGCTGAGAAACCGTCGTCACTGCAAATCAGTAATTAGTTATTTTACATGTGGTCACAATTTTTTGCTTTCTACTTTCAGGCAAATCATAACTGAAGAGAACATTCCTTATAGAGGTTTACTAAGGTTAAAAAAAAATCCTAAAGAAAAAGGGAAAAAAATTTCTTTCACTGAATTTCCTGATAGTGACATAATGCAATATATAGCTGATTCAAAAATAGGACAGCACAGATTATCATAGGCTGTTAAGAATTAGAGAAGATTACTTTACACTGTAAAGCACTGGTGATATCAACTTGTATTATTAATGCCTCAATTTTTTTACAGGTTTTCATCATTTCCCTTTTTCACCTTGTTTTTTTCTTAAAATCTATGAAGTTAATTAATGCAGTAAAAACGTTGAAGCATAGAAAGATAAATAAAAAGCGAAAGTATAGTACCAGTAGAAAAATTTAGGGAATGGAAAAGGTATACAGGGCCATCTTCTAATAAGGGCTGTTTCTCACAAAATGCCAACTTGAATTTTCATTCATCTCAAGGGTTTCTGATTTTTTTGTTCACTGAAATGTCCAACAACTAAATTTTTGTTAGTCCAAATATCTAAAAGAGAATTTATCAGTTGTCTTAATCCATGATATCGTCCTCTTTCCTACTTGAGATATCTCCATATCCACAATGGGAAGAACATGTCAGGGACACAAACAAGGTTTAGTTACAGAATCAGCATTACCTAGTGCAGATGTTACTGTCTCTTCCTATATTTTGCAACAGACATACTATTTTCAAATAATTGCTCAATCTTTCTACTTTGGTTCTGGTAATTTTTCTAGAATATACTCAAAGGTTTAATATTCTTGAACCTTAATATTCTACTACTGAAGATTTTTTTTGTAGTAGAAAATGTAGATTCAAGTGTAAGAATCCAATCAAATTTGTCACATTTCAATAAATGTATTTCCTGTAAACTGTTTACTGGACTGAAGTGGGAACAGTCTTTATTGACAGTAATATGGTTAAGTTCAAACTCCTATGTTAATCTGTTATAGAAATTCTGGACACTTAGGCGGTCAGTGGAAACTGGATTATTGAGACATTAATTGTTTTTAAACATTAATTGTTCTTTTTTATGGGAACAGAAGAAATGACTCAAAATGTCACAGTTTATGCTACCGACCTTAAATACCTTCTCTTTAAAGGAGATCGAGTCTCAGACAATGGGTAGAAGTCTTGCATCTTTAGATAAAGGAGAAGCAAATACTATACACCATTGGTTAAAGGCACCACCAACTGTGAACCACAGATCTTACAGCACTTTGGGGAAAAAAGAGCAAGGTAAAAAAAGGGCTAGTATTCTATCACCAGACTAGCATATGAGAAATATACAAGTAAGTTTCTTAATTACGCAAAGCAATAGAAATGCAGATCTTTTATAGAAAGTACCCCAACACCTGCAACTCAGCCTCTTCAGATTGACAGACCATGGATGCCCTGTGATAATTCCAGCACACTAAATTCTGGTAAACTTCCTGACAACTGAATCACAAGTTCTCTGTTTGTGATGTTGGTTTTTTTTCCTGTTTTTGTTTTTGGTTGGTTTTGTGGTTTTTGTTTGGTTAGTTGGTTTTTGTTTGTTTTGGTGGTGTTTGTTTGGTTTGGTTGGTTGGTTGGTTGGTTGGTGGGGTTTTTTAGTACTTTGGTCTCCTTAAGGCTAGTAAGAAGCTCTGAGGTGCTGGTCTGATATGTTCACCTATCACAGTACAGAGTACTTTCCACTGTTATGGATGCACTAGTATTGATATTATTGAGACCAAAACCTAGAACACAGCCCAGAAAAATCTCTTCACTGAGCAAAGTGCATGAACTGTGAAGTAGATGCTGCAACTTTGACAGCAGTTGTCACCTCTTCCTTCTTTTTTGTTTGTAAACTTACCAAACTCTAGATGCCAATGATTTTTTCTGCCAGGGGGTTTGCCTCAGGGTAAGGCATTTGTTTCAAGGAGGAAGTTTAGAGAAAACACATTTGTGTCAGGGGTATGCCTTGTGCCGTTCCCAGTAGAAAGCCAAATTGGTCTTTAGGTCACATCTTTTAGAAGCAGTTGGTACATTATGTTCTGAAAAGTCATGATTGACAAATAAATTTGCAAAATTTATATTTATGTATTACACGTGCCCTATTCAGACTTCTGGGGACTAAGCACTATAAACCTGCACTGGCTGTGTTAGGTCACTGTGATTGCTGGCCTCCCAGCCCAGGTCAAATTTGCTTCTGACTCAGAAAGTACCTCCAGCTGGCAGGAGGAATGAAAAGGAAATATTTTGCTTACAGGAAAAACAAAACAATATTCACAGAGAGTGAACAATTAATGTAATTGATGTGATATAAGAAAATAGCAAGGAGGAGGAAGAACAATACTCATAATTGTATATGAAATCTGTAAAGTGGACAGGGAAAGTGCAATCACATTTTTCCAGTGCAACCTGAAGAAAAGACAGGTGGAAAATGGTGAGATGGAGTGGACAAAAAGAAGAGGGAATGCAGAAACTGGAAAACAAAACAAACAAACAAACAAAACAAAAACAAAAAAAAATGAAAGCAGAGGAGGGCTGCTGGAAAAGCAAGGTAACATAGGTGTTTAGATGATGACTGGGGCTTACTAAGGGAATAAAGGCACAGTTTACATTAAGGCTACAGACAGAGGGTCAGGTTGGATTTGAAGCAAGGATTAGAGACAACCAGGATTAGCATCTGTAATCTGGAGAAGAGGGATGGAATTAAGATATAAAATCTTAGAACAACATTGTCCAGACAAACGCTTGAGTCTGTAGGAGTTAGCTTAAGGGCTCACAGCAGTCCTTTCCATCTGCCACTGGCAAACATCAGCATGGAATTACTTCCATTATTGTATAAGAAGGCAACTCTGCTCAATTAAAAGGTTGACTGCAGTGATCAACCAGACATGTAGCTAAAGTTTATGATCTGAAAAAGAGTAAATACAAAAACACATAGAAAAATTTCAGCAATTCTTAGTTTGCTTTAGAAAAAGACAAGTAAAATGAACAATCTCAAAATTATCACTTAAGCTATTCCTTTTACAAAGTGATTTAAATCTTACTAAAACCAACAGATTATGTTTTGCAGGCTTTCTAAGAAAATTGGCTTGTGTCTACCTTGAGCAAAGTAGATCTGTAGAGTGACGTTCTGTTCAGAAGTTAGGAATCCCATAATTAAGATTGTAATTAAAACCTTAATTCAACTCAGTGTGAACACATTATAGCCTTTAATTACTTCATTATACACTTCTTTTTTTCCCTCTCTGCCTTATTTTTTTGCAAAGGATGGTCATTGCTGTGGGTCTGAGTGGCGCTTTTCCTGTCAAGGAGAATCTTGATCACAGTACTCCAACTTATTTTTACCAAAGCTACAAAATACAGGTTGAGAAGTCTGTGACTACAGATCAAAGGAGACATAGAACACTGCATTGCATCTACTGTAGAGTTTGTATCTAACAGTAGAGTGTGTCTGTCACACCAGGTACCGCCCTGTGAAGGTACTTAATTTCAGCTGTATTGAAGCTGGTATATTGACATGCAAACCACAGAAATAGAGCTTGGATTTCAACAGCATTGTGGCCCTATGCTTGGGCTAATTAGGTTTGCTCCCTAGCAGTAAAACCAAAACTAATTGATTTAGAAGGAGAGCTCTGCTGATTGTATGTGCAGGTAGTTCATTTGGTGCCAGCTTAGGTGTCACTGCATAACTGTAGTTTGCATAAGTTAAACTGAAGCCAAATATTTAAACAGTCTTTTGAGAAGTTATTAGTAATTTTATAACTCTGATTGTCTAACTGAATAATTTGCAAGACTGCTGAGTCTGTTCTATTTTGGAAAAACAGATGTTTGGCATCATAGAGGAATTCTTAAGCATTGTGATGACCATACCACCAAACTTCTCTTAAGTATTGCAGAAAATATATCAGCACTTGTTCATGAAGGGCTTAGTTACAGTCATGAGTGTTATCAAAAAGACAAGGATTAAATTAATCTTTCTGTTAAAAGAGAGGCTCTGGATTTATTGTCACGAAAAGGGCATAAAATCACAAACTGCTATTTATTTGGTGAGTGCTGCTCATTCTAGACGTAAAATGGCAGAAAAAAATAGCATGTGATTCTGTAATTAATGAAAATTATCATACCCACATAAGGGACTGGAAAAAGAATACTTTTGTCTTTCTTAGCAGAAAAGTATTTGATTTTGTAACCTTAATATATTATTTATTTCTTATGATAAATAAGAATATAAGTTCTCCAAAAAGAATTGGAAGAAAATACACTTAAAAATTAATATTATCAAAAATTCCAATGTCAAATATCCAAAATCAAAAATTCCAACACCAAAATGTCCAATGTTATAATGAATACCTTGGCGTTATTCAGCCTGAAGAAGAGGAGACTGAGGGGAGGCCGATTTATGGTCTACAACTTCCTCATGAAGGAAGCAGAGGGGCAGGTACCAATCTCTTCCTTCTGGTGACCAGTGAAAGGACCAGAGGGAACAGCATGAGGCTGAGTCAGGGGTTGTTTAGTGTAAATATCAGGAAAAAGTTCTTCACCCAGAGGGTGGTTGGGCACTGGAACAGGCTCCCCAGAGCACTGGTCACACACAGCACCAAGCCTGACAGAGTTGAAGTGCATTTGGATTATACTCTCAGGCACATGGTGTGACTCTTGGAGTGTCCTGTGCAGGGACAGGAGTTGGACTTTTTCCAACTCAGGATATTCTATGACTTTGACTTTATGAACTGCACTTAATTATCCTAATATTTGTGAGGCATAACATTTTTTTAATGATAACAGCCCAGTGTACTACCTGTAGCCTAGAGAAAATAGCTTTTTGCTATTTTGTTTTTTGTTTTCTTCAGTAGGTCCATAGACAAATAGAAATACAGGTTTTCTTACAGTTCTGTACATTTTCTTACAGTTCTGTTCCTCACAGCTCAATTTAAGACAGCAGAATGGGAACACAGTAATGGCTCACAAGTACTGGGATGTTTTTTCCAGAAACACTTCATGAACCACAATGTCCGTCAGTGAACTGTAGTGCCTATATTACAAACAACAAATCTATCAGTTATGACATTTATTGTGCCAAAAAATTCAGGTTTATGCAATTTTGTTAACTTTGCAGTTTTGAGTCCAATCGTTATTTAGTTGGAGCCTTTCCAGAATGGTTGCAGAAATCACCAAATATTTTATATTATAATATAGAAAATGTTTAAACACCCAGATTTCTGGTTGTAGTTTGATATATTAGGGTGATAGAATGGTTTAAGGTGTAAGAAATTAACTTAAAATCATGGGGGTGTTGATTTTTTTTTTTTAATATAACAATTTTTCTGGGTCACATAATGTACTTAAGAGAGTATTTTTTATAACTTAAGATGACCATGAGGACTGGGATCATTTTCAATACATCTTTTTTATTCTGTCAAGAAAACAAATTTTATGTAACATTTTTAGTCAGCTAGCTTTTTCTAGATTTATTAAAACGTGACTAGTGACCAGCTAAATGAGAATACCTTCTCCTGACCTGAAAAACACAGTTTTCAAAGGGTCAGTGTGTCCCTAATTATAATGATGCAGTTAACACTACTCTAATTGAAAGGTTGTGTCAGCATTTCCATTATAAAGCCATGTTTTTCATGGGTTGTAGCTCAGCTGTAAAGATTCATTCTGGCCTAAAACATGTCAAAAAACCTCATCCTGCTCCATACAGAATGCCTTCAAACTCCCAATTAAACAAGTGAGTTCTCCAGCCACTGACTATTTCAAACGAATAAGACCAGACTTTACATTAATCATTTTACCATGCCATTACATACAAAGGATTGGCGTGCAAGAAGCTACTTTTCTAAGTGCTTTCAAAATGTGCATTTTTTCAGAATGCAAGTTCACCTGAAAAATATCCCCAAAATCAGATCATTTTAGTGCTCTGTCCTAACATCTGCTCCAGGAAATAAAACATTCAGTGAAATATAAGCATATTAATTTGTAGTGTTTTTGATGTAATATTTAATGATATAGACATTTAATGCTGTATAGACAGAAACTTGTAAACCAGTAACAGCAATGGTAATAAAATACTTCAGACCACAGGCTAAAGAATAAAAGAAAGTAAAGGATGACTAAAACTGTAGGGGGAAATTATGTTCAAGCTATAGAGAAGTATTACACATGAAAGCATAAAATAAGGGAGTAAAGCCCACTTCAGAACATCTGTTTAAAAGCACACAGAAAACATACTGAGTTAAAAGCATAAAAATCAAAAGAATAAATACCAGTTCTGCTGAGACCTGTGTTTCTCCTATAAGGGGGAGGGAGGGTGGAGGGGGGGGAGAGAATCAGGACAATAGTTTGTTGTTGTACCAAACTATGCCCCAACTTGAAACTTGAAGAAACCTAACAAGTCGCAACAACATAGACACGTACTGATAAACAAAAGAATTTGCATTTTAAGTACTTTGAAATGTTAGAAATATAATATGACACATTTGGAAAAGGCTTAATTAAAGGACTCAGTATTTCTTCCACTGATGAGATTGGCAAGCCAATTAATTACAGTGGGAGTAAGCATGAGGGCAACAGTGAGACAGATTTTGCCTGCAGACTGCAACAGATGTGGGACCTCATGACTTCTGAAAGAGGCAGAGTAGGCTGGTCAGCACCTACATAGCATGGTGGGATTTAATCTGTGCGTGACATCGTTATGCAACATAATCCTTCTCAGCCGTTCCCAGACATGCATATCTGAGTTTCATGTGCACCTCACAGAGCCTTTTCTTCCATAAGCAGTGAGTAACAACACTGGAAATGAATAGGTTTGAGCCATCATATCCGGCAGGGGACCATGCAAAATACCAGCTGCAGATGCAAGGAACAAGTAAAGTACCTGAAAAAGTGTTAAAAGTTGCATAGGGATCAGTACCTGGTGATGTTCTCTGCCCTTTGCTGATGTGCTGGCACTATCCAGAGATTAAGGATGTGTCTCCTAACACCTGCTCAAGAGCAGCACTGGTGTTTCAGCACTCTGGGTAGCATTTGACCACGAGTGTCAGATAAGCACTCGGAGACACTGCAGATCTGTATGCAAGGGGAAACTCTTCCCACAGATGAAAATTCTCTGTCCACAAGGATTCAGCTACTTATGTTTGTTCCTTCGTGTCCTGCAATTGCCCTCCAAGGGAGAAGATACTCTGCAGCATCCTTTTTTCTCCCTCCTGCAGATTTGCACTGCAGAGGGATGTTACATAGCATTTTCATCTGTGTGTGAGATATGGAGAAGGACAGTTCAGAACTACCAGCAGAGTTAACAAAGCAATAGCTGGCTAATATATGTAAAGAATCGGTTATTTGACTCCAATGAAACCATCACAGACGTCCATAATACATTGAATTTTTTACAGGCTTAAAGAGAAGTATAATCTAGATATTAATTTTACAGACATTCTGTGAGTTGATTTCCTATGACATTAACTCATTGCTACAAGATGCTACCTTTTAAATTCATATTTTCATACGAACTTGAATAAAGTGGAAGCTTGTGGGTTAAAGGGTGTAATTTCATGAGGCTGTGCCTGTATGGGGACTTGATAATCATCTGGATTTTTTTCTCATGGATGCTAGCATTGCATTTTAAATTATGTAGTTCTGAGAGCAATAATCCAGTTATGCGAAATATTTTTTTTTCCTTTAGTGTTCTAATTTTGCCATTATGCTGATGCAACTGTTCCTTTTCAAGGACCTTTTCAAGCTGCACAGTTGTGAAATAGAAAGAGAATTTATAGATTTCAGTGTATAACAATGAAAATACAATGAAACCTTGAAAGACATTAGAACAGGGCTGTGGAGGAGCCCAGCTGGCTCTAGGCTCTCTGTAAGCTAGGATACTGAAGACGGAACTTTACACCTGGCAGAGGGTTAACCACGGAGAGTAAGGACTGTG
>JAYRBT010000093.1:1839735-1854458 GCA_036023395.1 Myiotriccus ornatus
AGTGCATGTACATGTGTGACACCCAGAAGTGTATATAAGTAGAGCACTGTTGTAATAAAGGGTGCTGGTATCCCTGAACACCGTGTCGTCCTCCCGCTCCGACCAACAACACAGGGCTATTCCAGAGTTGTAAGAGCCTATCAGTTTTAAAAGCTTCTAACTAAATACTTGATTCATTTCAAAGCACAAAGCTAAGAAGAACTGGTAATTTAAACATTTTACTGAAACAAGAATAACAAGAATAATATGCTTGAATATCTCATATAAGGCAGGAAGCAAGGACAGTGTTGAAAAGCATGATAGTCTCCATTACCAAGTAACCGTATTCTGTTACTGGTGCAGAAGGTCTCTTTACTGTTTTTTTAGTACAAATGAGTAGCCTTTGGAGAATATAAATTTACAGTTTAAAAATTCAACTGAATACTATTTTTGTTACATTTAGGGTTACCTTTTCAGAACCAGCTATAAGGAACTGCACTTCTGTACTTGGGAAATTAACTTGTCCACTCTTAAATCACCTCTCAAAAATTAATTAGATATTGTAGGTGATTCAACAGTTGCAGTATTTTACATTGAAGATTGTTATATTTTGCTGATGAATACATACACCAGTTTATTTCTATTAAGCTATTTGGGATATATTACTATTAATATTAAAACATGAAATTAAATGAACAGTCTAAAATTATTAATAAATCCCCAAAACTCTCCTGTTGTATACCACACCAGCTCAACTGTTGACAATCTGTCTTCATATTCTGTTTTTCAGAATCTTTGCTAACTACTGGCATTAGCAAATCTGATTCCAACAAGAAAGGACAATGTAAGCATCAAGAAAGCGTAGCAAGGTGCCCAGCATGAGATACAGTTCAGATGAATGAGACAAACTATTCCTGGATTCCTTCCTGCAAACCCTCTGCTGGTTAATATGACTTGGAAGATTTTATTGTGCTTTTCTGTATTTACTGGTGCAGGCACTTACTGTTTTTCAGTTAGATTTGGTCAATATTTGTCCTTTGACCCCCAATGCTGTGATGACTTTCATGTATTCTGGCCTGTAAGTCAGTATGATGCTTCTCATTTGCATTATTAAGCCTATTGGAGAAGTTGCTTCTCATTTAATTTACCAAGTTATTTACCTTTGTTTCTCATTTGTTCATGTATATTCCCATTCTGGTTCTCTCAGGTTATTCAAACTGATAGTTGAGATTTGTCCTTAATTCTCCATGGAATGTTCTTCCCTTGTCTGTTGGCACATGACAGCTGAGCATTGTCCTTTGGATGATCTGTAGGTGGTTCTTCAGTCTGGTGGACAGTATAGCAAATAATACTTTGTGAAACAAGTCAGAAGTTGCTCATAGCCATTCTCATCCTCAGATCCTCCCAAATTTGGGTTGTAATTTATTAGGATTGTCTAGTTATTGTATGTAAAAGCAACTAGGTCTATTCTTAAATCTCCTAGTCTGTTTGGGATTTCCTGAAGTCACAGAATCTAATACAGGTGTTAGCTTCATTTTTTTAGCCTCAGTCCTTCAATGTACACATGTCATTGGTATTGTACCCATAACATAAGTTTCAGATATCTCATTGATTCCTTGAAGAAAAGATCGTACATAGTATCATATCAGCCTTTACATTTTCTAAGACTATTTCTCAGTCCCCTTAAGGAAAATTTGCTTTGAGCAAATTTTTACTAACTATTAGAAGCTTTTTGTGTTGAAAGCTTTTTTCCTTCTGCTGGTATGGAGAAGTTCTTGATGGGTATTTTTGGATCCCAACTTTAAGAAATGTGTTTATTCTCTATACTCTTCTTGTAAAGTTTTTTCGGTATTCACAGATATATAACAAATTAAGTTTATTGGACACAGGAAACTGCTATCACTGAGATGAACTGGATATTTACAATCATATTATTGAGACTTTCAGAGTAGCAGTAGTATCTGTTGTTGACTGTTGGATACAGCCTCATTGATATGATGTCTCCCAACAATTTGTGATTATACCAAATATTCACCATGTGACAATAGCTGAACTGATGCAACATTTTTTTCCAAAGGCCTCTCTTAAGATCAATTTTTCTGTTTGAAAATTTCTCTATCAATAAGGTCTGTACTAAAATAATTCGCTTTCCGTCTTTGGGTTTGTGCTGATTTTGTCCATCTCTTAAAGTACAGCATTGTAACATTGACTGTTTGATAAAATGTAGTCACCTAAAACTAACAACTTCTTTAGGATTTGCTTTTCCATAAGGCAATTAAAAACAAACAAACAAAACAAACCCCCAAACAAACCACAAACAAAACCAAAACCAACAAACCCCCAAATAAAAACAAACAACCCCAAACAAAAACAAACACCAAAACCCCAAACTTTGTGCACAACCTGATTTTTAGGGTAAAGTTTACAGCTAGCAGATAGCACTGGTGGAAGGAGGGATCTAAAAAGAAACTTCAAACCAAGGGAAAGGTATCAGAAACTTACTCAGGAAAAGTGGTTTAAGGAGGATTCACAGGATTAATCTCCATTGCACATAAATTTAACGGAATTTACTAAGAGAAATGCACTTGTTAACAAGTGAGTGCCTTATAAATTCCTATGGAGAAGGAGAAACCACATGCATTAGTAGATTTCTGCACTCAACAGACTCCAAGAAATGCAGATGTGAGAAGTTATTGTAATTGTGTAATTGTAACAGATGTTCTGTCCAAACAAGCTAGAAAACTGTGAGACAGGTTTGAACATGAGAAATTAAAATGAGATACAAGGATTTGTCTTTATTTTATTTTAAGTGTACCAGGAGGGTGGTCAAACAATGAAGCAGCAATGCCCAGAGAATTTGTGATGTGTAAGATGCCAGGCTCTGAGCTCCAAGCTCATTGTAAGGGTTTACTTTAAAAATATATAAGACTCCAAAAATTTGCTCGCCAAATTTTTTGAAAGAGCCTTCACTTCTTTTAATACCTTGAGATAGTGCAAGAGAGAAGAAGTCACACATTTTCTCAGGAGGTCAAATGCTTTTACTGGCAAACTTTAGAAAATAAGGGAACTTGGCAAAAGTTTAGAGGGCAACATTCAACCAAAATAAGGTATTCCACAATTCATTGACTTAGCACGAGCTAACCCATACAACTTAGCAAAATCCAACCCATCCAGTTTTAAGTTACCCAAAATATTAAGAAAGAAGATTAGGAGAAGAACAAGTAAGTAAAGAGAGAGAAAAAGAGAGAATTATAACTACCACCTGCACAGATCCAGCTACAGGAGTTCAGGAGATGACAGAGTCCGAATACATGGGAAGCACATGTCTTTGGATTTATCTACTCTCATCCTTCTGTGGCCATTCCCCAGCCACTCAGGAATTCCAGTGTGTCAGACAATCTGGGAATAATGGATTGGGCTTCCAAGGGTTGAGGTGTGGGGCAGTGTTCCCAGTGTCCAGTGACTGACAGCCAGGGCTGCCTCAGGGGACTCCAAGGGGTTGGATTGGGGCAGAGCATCCCCTCACCTTCATGACATTTGTCCTGTCCCTTCCCCATACACACACACACTTGAGTTGGTCCAAGCCAATAATTAATGTAATAATCCAGTGTCTCACATGGTTCCTCCATCTCTGGAGTCTTGAAGACTTGACCAGGCACACTGATTCTACTTGTTCTGGTCAGAATGCTTTCCACAGGGTGTTATACTGGGCAACTTCTGGACTTTCCTTCCAAGTTAGGTCACTCTATCCTTTTGTAACATACAGGCTGGTACACCTCTTTTTATCTCTTACCATGTGTCACAGTATATATCCTGGTCAATCTCTGCATTTTTGATTGCTCTGGTTTTTTCTTTCACCATGTCCTTAATCTGACCACTTTCAACTTTGTTTCACTATAGGCACACTTTTCTGGGTTTTTTTTATGCAGTTCATCTTTTTTTCCTTTTTGAGGGCATTCTCTCAACAACTACTCCTACAAGCTGGCGTCACATACTCCACTGGCAATCCTTTCTTTTTTGTTCTCAAAATTACTCTGAGTGTCAAAAATAAGAATCTATTTCCTCTCAGCTTCTAAGTTTCAGGTAAAAGGGAAAAAAAGGATAAATAAAAAGTACTTCTCCAAAGCCTCATTGTATCTGAAGTCATAACATTCATCAGACGCTTATCAGTTGCTCTAATGCTTCAGGTGTTATTCTTCACAACAGCTCTCACTGATGTCTCATTCCTTCTCCCCTGTGAGATATTAAAAAGCCTTGCCACCCCCTCATTTTATCACTCACTCTTTTACAGTCACATTTTGTAGCTGTCTATAGACTTCCAGTTGGTTGAACAAAAAACTTGCAACATAAATTTCTAATGGTGGAGGCAGTGCACTTTTATAGTACTAATCTGAGTTTTCAACCTAAAACCAAACAAAAACAAATGAACTGAAACAAACAAACACACAAACAAATGCTTCTGCAACTGTATCAGTATGAAAGAAGAATTTATAGACTTTTGTAGCAAAGGCTCATACGCACCCACTTGCTTTCCAGGGGATTACTGAGAAGTCAGTCCTTTGAACTCTTTCATTCAATACCTTGTGCCGTAACATAGTGTTGGCATAGTCACATCTTGGTTATCAAATTGAGAACATTTCAAATAATTTTCCATTTTAGAATGTGTTCTCTGCATTCATTTGTTTCCACGGAGAGCATAAAATTGAACAAGTCTGTTCTGCTTCTTGGCCCATTCCTCTTACGGATTATTCTATATGGATACCTGATGTCCTGGATGAAAGTAGTGGTGTGAGGCTTTCAGCAAGAGTAGAAAATTCTGCTGTTGATATACCTTTTTAATGGAACAGAGTAGGTCATTCCTTGCGTGAAGTTCTCCAAAGTTACTCTGACAGAATGAAATATTTCAAGAGGGCAGAGACAGAAATTGTTTTTCCACAGACTGTCGCACTGACAGAGCATCTTAGTAGCCAGGATGCCTCCTCCTGATGTTAAGCAGAGGTCCACACCCTTTTTTTAAAACTCTTGGACAGTGCTTCGATCAAACATTTTCCATGAATAAGTAAAATTTAATGTGACCTGCATAATCGACATGGCTTCACTATGAAATAAGATACATTCAGAATATATTATCTATGTAATTTCTGAATGATATATCAAAGAGTCCAGTACAACCAGTTAATCCTTAAAACTTTTTTAACTTGAATTTACAGTCCATAAAAAGTTTTTGCCACTTAATTTTGACAAGGATGAGAAAATATTGTATGGCGTCTGTTTATGTAATCCACAGATAAAAGTAAACCTTTTCAGATCTGTTATGATACTCTCCCAAGAAAAGGAGAAAATTTGCTGAAATGAAACTCATGAAAAGTTTTGTCTCCAAAGACTGGAAAACTGATTAGAAGCAGAGATAACATCTTACATCTGTAGTCTGCAACATATTGAAGTGGGAGTAGCGTGTGGAATTCACATACCATATCACCACTGTGGTTTCAGCTCTGAGGAGAGGAACAGCCAGTCTCAAATATGTCTCAGAAGAGTTCACCTGACTTAGGGTGCACACCTATGGAAGCAAACAAACCTTAGTGTTATGACAAGCATAAGTACATGTGCGTTCCTGTAGAAGTTTCCATATCACCAGGAAGCAGGAGGAGAAATAGTGTAACTGATGGCTCCACTTCCCTCTTTATGTGCTGCCCTTTTTCACCCTACATTGGTTTGATCGTAAGACCCAAGGGCCTGGCAGGGATATGGGGATAGATTCTCACAGATTCTTTGTGCAATGTGACCATGTCAGTAATTGAAATAAGTGTAGCCCCTTGAACTTGTATAGACAACATTCTGTACAAGACATCTCTTCAAGAGGTTGACTCCCTGAGCACTTCCTGATTAATTTAACCTCTTAGGTATCTGCTGGAAAAGGATGCAAAGAACGAGCATCATTCTGAGACATTGCTGATATGTCAAAGTGGTCTACTGACTTTGTTAGGGCCTTTGAGATATCTAAATATATCACTTTAGGATTCAAAAAGGGAAGAATGGCTTATACTACCTACACCATCTGCCCTGCTTTTTCCAGAAGAAGTAAGATTCCATGTTTTAGAGGTGAAGCTTAGATTCTACCAATTATTAAATTAGGGAATTAAATATATGATTATTAATAAATGTCAGGTTCTTTTTCTCCTAGTAAAAAAGCTTCATCAGCCTTGTTCTTTCTTTTACTTAATAAAGATAAATGCTGTAGTTTCTCACAGGAAAGCTAAATGTAATACCAATCTTGATACCACTGTCCATATTTCTGCTAGCTGGAATGTGAGGTGTCCTAAAGACAAAGTGCATTGTCATGCATTTAATGTGCATGAGTAAAAGTGCTCATAAAGAGAAATTATTATATTTTGCTGTTCCTGTGAGGTCCAGTTTCTGCTGTCTGGCTTGTAAGTGAATAGCAGTGTTGCTGCCAGTGCAAATTTGCATGCCAGCATTTGGATTTGTGAATCTGCATAAGAAGGTGGATTTACTGGGAAGGGGTTAAATTTTGGCCCATAAGCTGAGCCATATTATACAATGGTTTGCTCTCCTTTCAGATTGCCTATACCTCTATGCTTTTCTTTTCTCATATTTCTTTTTATGGGATATATAACTTTGTGAAGAACTGGAGTCCAAACTGCTTACAAAAATCAGATTATATAGTAAAAGTAGGTCTAAGAAAAATACTTTATTTTTGGTGCATTATACCATGGTATTTCATGCTCCAGTCTACATCTTGCAAGTGTAATGTAGAATAGCAGAATAAGAAATCAAATAAAATAAATTATACCTGGTCTCAGTCCTGATTTTGTGAAAATCTTAAGAATTACTTTAGGAAAACGGAACCTGACCCTCAGATTAAGATATTTGCCTAGGCAGAAATATTTATGGACAGCATAAAAGAACAATCCATAGAAAAGCTCTGTCATTTCTTAAGTATTTGGGAGTAGCATTCCAAACAAGTGATTAAGCATGTGATGATTTTTCAGTCTGTCAGATATTTGAGTTTTCCTTTATTTTATCATATCCATAATTTGGAGCTCTGCAAAGCAGTCCTGACCTGGGGCTATTCAGTTATTGCTGCAGAACGTGAGGGACAGCACTGGCACACACCATAACCAAACACTAGTTAAGGGAACACTGGAAATGCTGATGCAACTTTAAGGAGCAGTAAACCCTTCTGAAGTTTTTGAAGCTCCTCTGATTTTCCTCCTTTTTGTGAGTGTCAATTGGGAAGTCAAAACTGGTGAGAAGTTAAACTATGCTTTGTATCAGGTATGACAATAGTGAATTAAGATCTTGTTAGAGATACAGTTAAGATTTGGAAAGGAGAAAGGATGCAAGATAGAGAAGTCACTTTAGAATGGACTTGTTCAGAACAGCAATGTAAAACCTTACTTTAAAAAAAAAATTAAAAACATGTGTTAATCTCTATTTTGCAATAAACTGCTTCATTGAAACTACTTATATCAATATTGTTAATGGTTTCAAGTGACCCATGCTGTAGTAGTTTGTACTATCAGCTAAGTGCATATTTTTTCCTAATTAAGAATGTTTGACCACAAGAGGGAGTTCCTTGCCAACGTTTACTAACCGTGAAAGAAGAAAGTGCAGAATAGGGATACTTCAAAAAAAGTTAGATAGATCTATTTTCCGTTGTTGAAGGCTGACAGGAAACCAGTAATTTTATAACCTTTTAAAGAAAAAAACTAAAAGTCTTAACTCTGAAAAAATAACATTTATAGTGCTCTAAAAATCTATGTGATAATATCTAAGCGTTATTTAGTAATGTACTTATTAAGATTTTTTAATTTACCACAGCTATCACCTAGAAATGTAAAGAAATACTGTAATCAAATACAATAAATGTAAAGGTAATCTATTATTTGCTTTATTTAAATGGTATTAATGAGTTCTGTGAATTAATTTTAAAAGCTCTGTTCCGAAATAATGACTTGCACCCAATGGACTTCACTATTTATTTAGTACTTAGCAAAAATACAATAATTGAAGGTATTAAAAATAATGTTTCTTTGACTTGCTGTGAGGATTTTTTTTTCTCAGACTACATTCCTTCTTGTATCTTATGCTGTTGATCTTAACTGTTGCAGTGATTATTACTTTGTGTAAGTACTTTTATGTAAAGTACTTTTGTGACTGTACATTACAAGGTCCTGAGGACCAAAATCAGATTTCCAAAAGAGTGTTTCATTCCATCCCCTGTTAAACTACTTTTTCTGCAACAGGCCATACAAATACAATACAAAGTTGTGTTTTTTAATGCTTTTTTAAAATTTTGTTTATCCTGAAGCTAATGTTCAGATTTGACTTGGGAGAAAGCTGTTGGTAATCTGAAAGAGTCGTGCAGCTTTATAAACGAATGGTTTTTGACTTGTATTTAAGGAAAATATGCTCAAAAATAGAAAAAATACCACATAAATCTTATATGAATTTCTAGTAAATAAAACCAGATAGTAATATGCCCCAAAACAACTGATGTGAACATACTAGCTAAAAATACTTTGTAAGTGGATAAAGCAGACAATCCAAACAATTTAGAAAGAAAGACTTTAAGGAAACAACAAGGATTAAGTGTACTGTGTGCAAAAAGAGGCACTTATCAGTACAAGGTGAAAAAGCAAACACATGCCCACCCCTGTCTAGCGTGTGCTTACTAGTGGTTACAGTGGTTCCTATACTTACAGTCAGCATCAAATGACTGGGTGGCAAATGCAACCCATTTTGCTACAAGCCTTGTGGTCCTAAAAAGGCTGCAAAATAATTTCAAACTCCACTAGTTTTTCAGAGCTCCTTCTGCATTATACTAGTAGATTTTTTAGTTTGTATGACCTTTCTTTTTTGCCTTACATTATTTAGATAAACTTCACAAAGTCTTTATCAGGTAGGTAAAGGCTTTTGACTTCATCTTACTGCAGCAGTGAGAGAGAGAATAAACTACACTTTTGTAAACGTTGGGTTTACCCAATAGCTGTTTCCAATTTCCAATTTCTGTACATATTTTAAGTGTTCACTTAATTGTAACCATAAATCAGAAAAGATTTAGTCTGAAAACCAAAATGTCAGAAGTGAATTAAATGAAAGCTATGAATGTTTGAAACTTTTGTCAGTTTCTTCTTTACCTTAACTGTCTCGTGTATCCTTATTTTTCTTTATGTAATCTTCGAAGCACATTTTTTTAATCAGACACCCTTGTTTGAATGCAACAGAACTCAGTCCTTGATTTTATGTGGCATGATTGAAAGACAGACATTCATCAAATCCAGTAGCATGGCATAGTAATTGGAAAAGATGGTGACATTCAGGCTTAGTCCTTTACTTTGTAGAGCTTAGAATTCACAAAATGCAAGTACATCCAAGTTTCTCTACGTGGAAATAGAAATAAAAATGTGTGTCATCTTAACTTAGTAAAGACAGATTGTTACTAAGACTGATGTATATTCCTTTTTTTTTTTAAATGTTCTCTATTGTATAAAATAACATCTAATTTTTGTATATAGATGTAGTTGTTGCAGGATCAGCTGATTTTTTTACTTAAAAAAAAAGCAAAAACCTAACGAAGCAACAACAGCAGCAACAAAACCAAACCAAACCCACAAACAAACAAAAAAACTTTCATTGTCATATTTCTTGAGCTTTTGAAATAGATTTCAATCAAACAAACACCTTAAAAACAAATAATGAGCATAAGTCAGTTGGTATTTTTTTAATTATAAATGGCAATACAGTACAGATATGGAACAAATTTACATAGTTAGTGTAATAACTTTTCAGCTTGTTTCACTTTTCTACAGCATCATCAGCTGTCATAATTAAACTTACAGATTCCTGGCATTATCAAAAACATGCAACTGCACGTTGGGATTTATTCAGTTGTTTGTACCAGTAAACAGGAGGAAAAATAGTGAGAACACTTAACCTAATATTTACCCTTTTTTGAAATAAAAACCCTACTCTCTTTAAGGTAGAAAATTATTTGAATAAAATTTCAGTTACAAGGCAAATTAGCTGACCATTTTATTTCTAATATCTTTTCAAATATAGAAATCTGCTCATTCAAATCCACCTTAAGATTTAAAGGCATTAACTAATTAACTTTACCATTAGCAATTATTCTTCAGAGACAGAGAAAGAATATTATTAGAAGTCTTGAGCAGCTCATATGTATGTATGTTTTCAAAAAAATGGAATTTATTTTCATTTCCATTCATTTAGTTTAACTTAATTTTATAGTGGATAAAGGAAACAGACCAAAGGGTGTGGATAAAATGGGGACAGAATAGTGCTACAGAAAACTCATAGACATAAAGTTGGATATGCCTATATATGCCTGTATATATTTTCAAGTGGATGTTTTAAGACCAATTTTTACATTCTGTTTTATATTTTAATAAAGCTGTTAGTCTCCAAAAATTAGTTCTGTTATGTTTGGATATGAGCATACCTAAAACTCTTAGACTTAACAGAGGACAATGTGTGATCCTTCCTCTAATTTGGTGGTGATGTGAAAGACTGGTCATGACATCTCGCACAGAATGCTTAGTGTTACTAATTAGTTTAGAGTCATTATTCAGAAAACATTTTTTCAGATCATGGGAACTATTTAGAAATGGGATCTTGAAATAAGATTTAGGAGGAGTGCATTACAGAGTATAAGACAGAACTTTGAAAACTACTTGATTAGGTATATGTAGAACCACAAACTGCAAAATTATTAGTTGTTGATAGATATAAACCCCATGTTTTTCATACCCTCTCATAGAGTGTTTATACATGGAAAAACAGCATGTACTTTATTGCTATTTGGCTTTTCTCATTCTCCATTTCATTATCACCACAGAGGTCCTAATTTTGAACAACAAAAAAGTAGTTATTTCTGTCTTTTCCTCTGATTCTTATATTTTCTTAGAAAGATTGTGAATAAATATTGCAGTTAAAATATTCTAAAACTATTGTTAAATAATATTATGGTGTTTACCATGGCACCATTTCACCTGTATGCATTGCCTAAAATCCCTGTACTTTATATTATAATTTGAGATGATAATAGACATATGCAGATGACTATAAGATATTGGAGTTGCTTTGTTCTTGAAATGAGTAGTCAAGTAATTAATTTCATATTCAATCTGTGGTTTCAACTAAAATACCATACCAAAATCAGTCCTGAAAGAAAAAAATCCTGAAGTGATTATTTCCAAATTTGACTTCATTCAAGATTGTAGCAATATTTATTGTCACTTTGTGTCCTTTTGGACACTCAAGGCACTCTGTCTTCCTGTAGGGTTGCCATTAAACAAATGCTAGTCCTCCAATTAACCTTATCTCTGTGTTTCTCTATGTTTATAAAATTGTCCCGATATGTGTAGAATGATGAGTTGGATTAAATGACAGTACAAGTTATAATTAGTAGGACCAAGGTATTTTCATTCCATGTAAAGCAGTAGTAGGCTGTTGTACAATAAGACTGCTCCCATGGTAGACCTAGAATCTTTTTTTGTGTCATTGCCCATTTTTGTGCAAAGCAGCATCTTTCAGGAATTGGCACAGCGTAGAAATATTTTGCCTCATCCTCAAAGAAATGGGCATGAGAGTGTTCTATTTTGAAATGACTTCTGTTCCTGATGGCTTTAATTTACTTCAGCTTTCTTTCTTTAGCAGAGACGAAAAGAAAGTGTACCACAAACAAAAAATGCGTTTTGACTCCTGACAATTTTTCAGAATATTTTTCCTGTGTATATGATGTTTATTTTCAAAATTCCTATAATCCTAATCAAGATAGATCTCATGATAGTAAAAATGTTGACCCTAGAATCATGATGAGACCCAGTATGGATAACTTTTTAAGTTCCTTATTAAACATCTTAGGTCTCATGAAGTCAGTGTTCTTTCATTTCTCCTTGGCATTTACAATAATGTACCTCTGTCAACATTTTCTGATAATTCTGTGAGTTCTACAGCAGCTTTATCCGGATATTTTCTGGTAATCTGTTATAAGATAGTGAACACCTGGCTGCAAATATTCCCTTATAAAAATGAAATGCTATTCATTGCAACTAAAGTAAACATCTCCTAACTTCTCACTAAATTTTCTATTCAGTTGCAGAAACCTTCATCTTTATTCACAAAAGAAAACGAGAGTTAAAATAAAAAAATAGTTGTCTGACTAAATATTTAAATATATAGATAAAACCTAAAATCAATATTTATAGCATATCATGAGATTAAAGACCTTTCTTCAGTGACTACCACTATTACACTTCTCCATGCATTCACTACTTACACAATTGACCACTTTAATCTTTTAGCACCGGCCATGCTAGACAGTTGACTAAATCTTCTTCAGATACCTGACATGCTGAGTGCTGCCATCACAGTCATTATTAACAAGCCTCATTTTATAGCTCACATTTCTTCTATCTTGCAATCTGTATGTTGGCTGACTTTTTGGAAGTATATTGATTTGGAAATAATATAGCACCATTTGGGAATAAATTGACCCCAAGTACATTTTCCATATATTTCTTTCTTACCTTCGTATATATTTAATACCTGTGTCTTCCTTTATTTTTTGGGGTTTTTATGTTTTACTATTCAATTGCACATTAGTTGACCGTTTAGCATTTTCTTTTAAACTTCTGAGTAGCACTGGATCTCCTCTTCCTTCATGTCCTTCTCATTTTTCAGATAATTGTTCTGCGAGCTGATATGAGTTTTCTCACTGGTGTAGGTCTGATCTTAAATTGGAGTTTGTTGTAAAGGTAATTTTCCTTCATGACCTTACTTTTTTCATAAAAATTTAAGAGTTTTTTAGTTTGGGCTTGTATAAACATTTCTGGTTTTGAATTTTCAAGTACACTTACACACAAGCACTTTTTATGCTTATGTTAGTGTGGTTAACTACTATCTGGGTACCAAATCCTGGGTCTGGGTGTTTAAGTAGCTAGCCATGAACATGAATTGCTGTTTATAGTAGAACTTCCTGACCTATATGATAACCACAATAACTGCATTCAACTGTGCATTTTTGTGTGCATGACTGTGAAACTTATTTTGTATGTACGAAGCATTTAAGATTTTATTACAGCAGCTGGTAATAACTGATTTGTGGTAAATTTGCATGCAAGTTATTTTTGCAAAATATTTTGAAAGTCCTTGCAGAAATAATGTCAGAAAGTTCCTTTGTGTTTTTCCTTTTGTAGATGAAATGTAATCTACCTTATCTAAAGTTAGATGCTAAGATACTAACTGTAGTTTTTCAGCTTGGTGAACTTTATGTTGGTGACTAGATTTTATATTTATGCCAGAAAAAAAAAACAAGTTTGAAATAAAAGGCCCACAAGGAATCACTGATATGAACTTAAGCAGACATCCTTTCTTTTCTTCTTTTGCGTGTATACATGCACTTGCGAAGTACAGACTACCCAACACCCAAGGATAATTGGTCTGTTTCTAGAAAACGTTATTTCTTTAAATTGGTGATTCAATCTGTTATGAAGCTCATTTTGCAACTCATACTTTAAATTAAACCCTGGGGCTCAGCTGACCTCAAGATCCTGATGATATGAGAAATTTATACTGTATCTTTCTGTCGTGGTTTAGGAATGATATTCTCTGATTTAGCACTCCTGCTTAAATCATGCATAGTTTCCCCATAGTTTCCAGCACCCCCCTCCAGCTGGAGGCATAAAAGGCAAAGATCACGGGTGAGATAAGAACAATTTACTGGAAACAGCAGTGAGGTAAGAAAAAGAACAGTATCAGCAACAATATTAATAACAAAAGGTTTAATAAAAGCAAAGGATTTACACAGGAAGTCTGCAACAATAAAACAATACCAGATGGCTCTCCTGCCCTGTTTTCTCAACTGGAAGGAGTCCCTTCTCCTTGGAAGTGAGAGAAGACTCCCTTCCCCCAGCAGCAGTGACTGTGAGGTAGTAGTATCTAATAACATCCCACCCCTGGCCATGCCCAGTCCTGGCTACTGCAAACGATTAACCCTGTCCTGGCAAGAACCAGGATGATTATCTTCTGTCACAATGAATAATGAGAGGAATTTGCATTGTTACGGAAGCAGTTTGCTTTATGCATTGTTACAGATGAAGTTCAACATATTTTTGATTACATTTGCTGGGAGGATGTATATCTCTTCAAATACCAAAAGAAGTATCCAAACTCTCTGTGACACAGGTAGATTCATTTTAGTCAAAATATGGACAAAACCAATGTTTCTAAAAGTGTTTTGGAGTCCAGGAAACCTGGTACCTGAAAGATAGTTCACATATCCTGAATATATTAGTATAAACTTGTAGAGGTATGTGTGAATCAAATCTACCCTATGTTCATCTTCAGGTAGGCAGTAGCATAGAGCAAAATACAAGTGAAAAGGTGATTATTATTGTCCATATTCTTTACAGTCAGAAGTGAATAGGGGTTATTTAAACTGATACCTTCAATTATTATCCATAATCAAGGCGCAGTTCACAGCACTTTGGATTGATGTTTTCAAGACTGAGAAAATGTGGCTCTGTTTACTATGTGCCAGCCTGTTTATACACTAAATATTTATTCAACAGGCTTCAGAGTGAAGAAAACGGTATCTACATTTGATATCGTACCAGTGGAAGCCTTTTCAACCTAAGGCAACTGAAGGCCCACACTAAGACCTTGAATCATCTTGTCCGTGAGCTGCTTTACGCTGA
>JAYRBT010000093.1:1869191-1881326 GCA_036023395.1 Myiotriccus ornatus
TTTAGCCATCAGCGCGCTTGTAGCAAGCGTGGGTAGAGCCCTTCTCAAATCTTCGTTCGCGAAGCCCAGCCATGATAAAGTATTGTAATGGGCTGCCTAAGGAGGTGGTGGAGTCACCATCTCTGGAGGTGTTTAAGGAAAGACTTGGATGTGGCACTTAGTGTCATGGTCTAGTTGACAAGGTTGCGTTTGGTCATAGGTTGGACTAGATGATTTTTTAGAGGTCTTTTCCAACCTAATTGATTCTGTGATTCTATGCGATAAGTAAATAGTTTTGGTGTGGACACTGGAATGCTTTTACAAAACTTTAAAATAGATATATGAATATAGGCAGAAAGAACCTGACACAAATTATTCCTTTTTGTCAGACCAACCATGTCATAACCAATCTTTCTGAAAACCTCAGTATTGTTTTGGATTCATTAAGTAAATGTATTTAATAGGAAATATGTTTTAGACTGTTAAAGGCTCCGATCAAAAAATTAATAGTTAAAAAAAATCCATGTTTTGGTTCTTTTTGTTTCATTAATTTTGTAATGTTCTTTAGATATCCTTTTTTGTTATCAAATTCTCAGTAAAAAAAAAAATCTACCTTTTTGAATCACAATGTATGTTATTGAAATAGTATCTAAGAAGCAAAATCCATGAAATTTGAGTAAAAGCTGGAGTTCATTCATTGCTGAAGCAATGTTTTCAGTCCAGAGAGTCCAAATTTTTCAATGAGAGACAATTGCTGCTGTAGGAGCAGTGTGACCTAATCAGGCAAATAAAAGAAGTGTACATATATACCCATATGCATATATATATATACACGCATACATATATATATACACACACTTGTGTGTATATATATGTATGGTGTGTGCACTGCTGATAATTTGGACATGCAAGACCAACTTGGAAAATGAACAGGAATTTCAGGCAGATTTCAAATGGGCAGATAACTATGGCATAACACACAGAGGGATGGTTGGGAGCTGTGCCCATCTGGGTCTGGGACTGATTAAGATTTTTTTACTCTCTATATTTCAGATAAATCTCTAAAGTTACTGAATGTGTAGCAGTTTGGACTACCTGGTGAATGGGGAAATATTTTTAATTCTTCTGGAGGAAATAAAATGTTTTCGGTTGATTTTCTCAAGAGTTGCAAAAGATAAAACCTTGAAATTGAACCACTACCTCAGTCAAGCAATATTTTTTTCATTTTAGAATTTTAACATAATAGGGTTTAGAAATATTTTATTTTCAAGAAAATTGCTTTTGCTCTTCAGGTGGGAATAGTGACTCTTCTCTCCTCCCTGCCTTGTTCCTTTCCTCCTTCAGCAATGCCACAAGGTGGAGAAAACTGCAGAAGTACCAGTTCCAGAGGTGTTTAACTCTGACTAGGAGCCTGTGCAAGGTATCAGATAGGTCTGAAAGCCTGGTGTGTGCCTGGGTCACTTTGGGATATCTTCATTCTGCATACAGATTTCAGGAGTGTGTATTGTAGGGGATTTTTAGTGTATGGCTATGCAACATCTTTTGAAATATTTTCATGACCTTCATGTCTGCTGGGCTTAATAATAGAATCCCTTAGTGCTATTAAAAAATTTTTCTTTCTCACTGAAAAAATAACCATCAGTACCCTTGCAGAAGTTTTAGTTCAGTTGGTGTTTTTTATTTTTGGTGCTGTGCTAGGCAAATAAGTGAACAAGGGTATGACTGTTTCACCATATAGACTGCAGAAATCACCCTCACTGATATCATGCTGCAGATTTTTTTAAAGGTTTGTAGTGCAGAATTTTTAACTGGTATTAAAACTTCCCCATGCCACCTAGACCAGCAGACTCTCCTTTGAGCAAATAAACCCTTCAGAAGCCTTCTGGCAGGCTGAATATGTCACTGGTCTGTCAAGCTTAATGGGTGCACAACACAGACGTTGTGTAACTGGGGAGGAGATTGCTGCTGAATAGTCTGCATATCTGTTGCTCTCTGACACTGTCGGTATACAAACAAGCTAAGGTTTTTCTAGTCATAATTTATTCAAACCCCTCCCTCAATTTTTTTTTTTTTTAATGTCTCTTTAAGGTGCCAGGAAAAGGCAGTTTTTAGAGTAGTTTATGCAAGTAATCTAGATATTCTATATTTCTTCTTCCTTTGGGGATGTATTTTTAAGTTCAGTTGGTGCTTAAATTGCAAGAAAAAAAACCCAACCACAAACCTCAGCCCAGTTTTTGAACATTTGTTAGGATATTTAGTAGTCTACAAGAAATGCAGATGAGCATCAAGAGGACAAAAACCTTTTCTGCCTACAACAGCTAGAAAAGGAAATAAACACTTCACTGTTTTTCTAGTAATTCTTTTTCAAGAAAATCACTCTTTAGTTACTCATTTCTTTTCCCCATGGTCAGGTTGGCTGCATCTCCAAACACTTGTAAGTACTGTATGTTCTGACATATCCTGAAGTCATGCATTAGCACCTTTTCATTCAGCAAAGGGTGAGAACAGATATCTTTTGGCAGCTGACAGCAGGGAGCAGGCAGAAAGGAGGAGAGTGAAGCTGTAGGACTAGGACACTGTGGTGGCCTAGTGGCTAGCATGGCTAATGTACCAGCTGTGATTAACCTCCTTTTCCCCCCCCACTTTTTATTCCTTTTCTTTTTTTTTTTTTCATCCCATCCACCTAACAGATGTCTCTCTGTCATTGTCATGTCCTCAAGCTATCCTAGTAAATGATTTGATTATAAGTGAGTCACTAAGGTGGCAATTGAACCTCTTCACAGCTCAAAATTGTTGATGTGTGCACAGATAGTGCAGCGTGGGGGTGTGTGCAAGAAAAAAAAGAGCAGAAGAGAAGGGGAATGAGGGAAAGAGAGAGAGGGAGGGAGAGGGGGAGGGAGAGGAGGAAAAATGTCAAGGTTACCTTGTTTTGCCTGGAGAATCAAAGGGGAGGGCAAATTAACTGCAGGCTCTATTTGGTCTTTTGGATATCTGGCAACAAGTCAGTTCCATCCTACTCCAGCAGATGTACATATCACTTTGAAAGATTGAAAAATGAAGAATGCAGTGATCTGTATTGTATATACACTTTAGTCTGTGGAAAGAATGTTAATAAATATACTGAGAGACTGCAAAGCTTGCCAATATAAATAATACGGCATTTCAAAGTCTGTCAGTAAATGTAATTGAATTTTTCAATGTAAAAATATAGTTTGGTTATAAATTGGAGTCATACTTGACATCAGTTGGGCATTAGGAGATATTAATTAGATACTGCTTGCTTCTTCTTTCTGATTTTTTTTTATATTAAATGAATTGTGGGGACAGAGGAATTTGCAAGCATGCAATTTAGAGACTTTTATTCTTGAAAACAAGCTCCCTGGTAATTTTTATTTGGGGAATAAATGCCTTTTCAAAAACCTTGTCAGTGTAGTGTCTGAAACATGCCCTTCCCAATACGAACACAATATGGAAAAGCTAATCCATTATAATACTTTGTAATGATAATAAGCTAGAGTGAACAAGTAGCCTAGGGAAAAAGATGGTAGTAGTCACCTTTAAACAGAAAGAGAATAGCAAGCAACTGTAAATTTTTACAGTAGGCTGATGACAATGTTTCCTGTAACTTTGAACTTAGTTTGGCTGTCACTGTTCTGGCAAACATTCTGCATATCAATCAGAGAGTATATTTCCTGCATGACATTTGCAGCATAATGTTTAAAATTTACTTATGTGATCTTTACACTTATTCATGCTGTTTGTATGCAAATATACTAGTCTCCACATGTAGCATGTGCTGCAGAGGCAGCATTAAATCCTTTCATGGGGCTGCGTTGCTGCTCAGCACCTGCAGATTGCTTCTCTTTTGCTGCTGGATTAGTCTTTAGCCATTCCTAATATTATTCATGGTGTTTTCCTGCAGAAGCTAAATACAATTCTGGTGCATAGCTCCACAAAATTACTTACATTGAATGATATATTTCTAGGCTCATATGACTAATTATTGAATGCCTTTGCTTGTTTATTGCTAGCTGCTCTAATGATTTCCTTAATCACCAAAGAATAACTTAGCACCTTTTTTGTTTTATGTTCACAGAAGTCTTTTGGGGCAGTATGATTCCTGCTTGGTCTTTGGCACTGTGTGCAGCAGCCATGCGTGTTGGTCAGTCCTTCTCCTCCTGTATGGTAGTTCTTGCTCTTGTGTAATTAGATTGCTATAAGAGAAGTTTGATGTCTGCCACCTTTCTTAAAGTAAATGCTGATCAAACAAAGCTGCTGTTCACTTGCCCTTCTCAGCTGGAAGGGACTTTTTTTCTTTGTTCTTGCAATCTTTTTTCCTCTGAGGTTTTTTTCCCCCTTTTTTTGATAAGCAATTCAAGGTGCCTTCAAGAAGAACATAAATACAATACTCTGAATTATTAAACATAAAAGAAGCAAAAAATCTCTGCTTAAGTAGAGAGGGAATGAAATGATGTCTGAAGGTAGAGACTTACAAATACTATTAAAAATAAACCTTGTAGAATCTGCTTTTTTCTTTGCTTAAGGGAAGCAAATACTTATCAGAGGTAACCAAGTAACCGGAAAAATACATATGTGTGCACAGTGTATACATCACGCATATATTTGTACAGCTAAAGTATATGTATGACCTGAAGAGGGCTTTAAGAATAATGCCTCATACAGTTGCCCAGCTCATCACACCCCCATGCTTCCTCAAAGGTCTCAGCCTGATCCTGCTTCCCTCTGTGACAGACATCTGCTTTTCGCTTGAAAGTAAGAGCAAAATGATCACATTACTCTTTTGAAAACTGGGAGCTGTATTTTACAACTCCAGAGCATCTGAAGGGGAATCTTGTTCCTGATTGTCATATTAACATGAATTTCTGTGGAAATTCTGTCCTTTGCCTTCTTTATGCCTGTTATTTTTGTCTACAGATGTTCATGTAACAAATGTCATTTCTGCATAGCCTTTGACAAAGTGGGCACATCTCAGTTTAAAACAGACATAGCTAAAAATTCAGCAGTTGCTCTAATATATCAGTAATTGCCCTCAGGCTGCTAAGCTGATCAAAATTCACCATGCTACTTTGAAACTGGTGCAGAAAGTAGTATAGGAATTTAGGAAGGTTTTAGACTGGAATGGCCAATAGAGAGATTAAAATGTGTGGTAAATTAGAGAAACTGGATGTCTCTTGGCTGTCCCATAACCTTATATTAACAAGTATGAGTAATGTGGTAGTTCATAGTTGCATAATTCATGCAAAAAAGTGACATACATCAAGATTAATAGGGAATAATTCTTGTACCAGTCTTCAAGTCATAATTTCCGGGGTTTTTCAGTACCCAAAGTCAACAAAATGCCTAGGGATTTTACCCAAACTGCTTATTCAACAGTTAAATACAAAAGGGACAATATATTTATTTCTCCATTATTTTATCTCCTTGGGAAACTAATGACTGCAATAAAAGCAGTTATGTCCTCATTATCAATTATTGCATTGTTTAATTTATTATTTGAGTGCTGAAAGATTCCATCTGACTAACTTGACTAGTCTTGTATTTGTTAAGTCTAACAGCAGACAGCTGTTACTGTGCCATCTACAGCATAATAGGTGTCCTTTTTGTACATCATGTCATTTAGCTATGCAACCCTGTAATATGGAGATCACCACAGGCACATGATTTTGCAGCTGTGATTAATTCTCATAGGCTGTCTTAATACTGGATATATTCATTTAAATGTTTTATTTTTTTTCATTCACACGCCTCGTTGAAGGTCCAACTTGTGCAAGCTGAGATATTTTTAATTTCTCTGGACCCAGGGTTTTTACCTATGCCTTGAAGAAATAAAGGGAGAGGTACATTGAAGTAAGTGTTGGTGAAGCGTTAACTTCCAAGGAGTAACGGATGTGGTGGAGTTGTGAAAAGCACAAGAGGATGGTCCTAATAGCCATTTTCAGGGCAGGTTGTAAAGGAGCATTTTGGGAGAGTAAGTCTCAAATGTTGATGAGGCGTCAGTGCAATTCTTTGATAACAGCTGTCATTTCCCTAATCGTGAAAGAATAACTTGGCACCTCTTTTGTTTTATGTTCACAGAAATGAACAGAAGTTCACAGAAATCTTGCATGTATGTACGTACACAAATCTACAAGTGCACATTAAGATGTGTGTCCTTTGCACTGAGAGAGCACTTCTTGCTCTGCCCAGGCTTGGCACTCCCCCACTGATGTTTGAAAACTTAGAAATTGTTTTTGATAGTTATGTGAGGTTTCCAAAACTTGTTCAGTGAGCAGGTGAATATTGTTATAGACATTTAAAAGACAATGGAGACTTGGAAGAGTTAGGGGAGCTGTCCATTGTCTTCCAGAATGAGGGAAACAGCACTTGGATTACATGATTCCTCAGCTGTTCCACGTGTGCTCATCCAGATCTGTTACAGCAGATAACATGAGTTGATACATCACATTTGTCTTGCAGCAGTTTGTCCCTCCTTTATGTTGCCAGAATTGCTTGTTAAATTTATTTACATTCTTACGTACATAGCTCATTGCAAAGATGACTGCATTGTGCTAGTGAAGTCAGTCCTGACAAGAGCAATAATCCATATCCCTGAATACTCTTTAGACTAATAATATACCAAACATATAATTATTTTATAATCTTAGGTGTATGCTACAACAATTTCTAAAGATAATTATGGTAGCATCTATATATCAGAGCTTGGGGTAACTCATTTGCAAATGCAACCTAATGTACTCTATTTTCTTTACATTTAAAGAAAGCTTTGCTCTGAAAACTAAACACTGATTAAATCTGTCTTCTGCTTTGTGATGGTATTTTTAATAAAATATTATTCATGGTAAAACATAAGTAAAAGAAACAAATTGGTTCATTCTTCATGTGAGTTAAGCACTTAAAATGAATGAACTCTCCTTTGAGAAAACATCTGACCAAGCAAAATAATAGTTATTCATTTGAGAAAATGTTTAATGAACTCACTGGTTAAAATGCTGATATTTTAGAGTCCATTACTATGTGTATTAAATTAATTGAAGCCAAGTTGCTTGAAAAGCCTTCCCCTTGTTCTCCTCCTTCTGTCCTAATGCACCAAAAATACTTGACCTTAGTAACATATGTGGGAGCAAAGATCTTCACTGGTCAGCAACACTGACAGCACTGTCAAATATAGGAACCCACAAATGGAGGAGTAGCTACTCATGAATCTTCTCTCCATAATCAATTGTCTAGCGCTAGTTCAAAGACAGGGAACTTACCAAAGATCAAACATACTTTTTCTTTAAACAATTCTTATTGTAAATATTACAGGTTATATTAATTTTCCTTTAATTCCTGTTTTGAAACATACATATTTACTATGCCAATAACATTTGAATGTATTAGGTTGAAGGGCAGTGTACTACTTGTTGTAAAGTATAATTATTTCAAATAATGATCTATAACATTTTGGTACTGAATATTGGGAAATATTCAATTACATACAAATAAGAAAGTAAACCCCCAACCCTAGAATTCTTAAAAGCTCAAGAATTTAACCTGAACATACCAGTAGATGCGGATCTGATTGCCCTTTAGGTGAACTTCAAAAGTTGTATTGTTTATGTGGTTTGGTAATATGACTTAATGTGTTAGATTTATGCTTCATTAATATTCAGAGATGGCAAAATATATATATGCTCTCCCTGTGCATACCAAATAGTGCTATAATATTTCTTTATTGATGGTTTTAATATTCTTATTCTACAGAAAAGTGAAGAAGTGATTATCAGGACAAGTTTTCAAACCACAGGTTAAAAACCTGTGAAAATATGAAAGATCCATTTCTGAGCCAATTATATCATGTCAAGTCTTTATGAAGTTACCTACATTTAAAGTAACTCCTCCACTCAGCTCAGGTCGAGCCTGCCCTTCTGGAGGTTTCAGGAAGAACCCCATTTGGAGCTAAAGGTTGCACTGGGCTACAGGTAGTGACCAACAGGAGATGCACATGAAGGCATGGAAAAGGACTCCAATGAAGGAGGTCACCAGTGATGTGAGTCCAGTCGACTCACGATGAGGGCTTCTTGTGACCAAACCCATAACGTGAAAATGCCATTTTCTTTGGCATTTAACTGATGAGATATTGCAGTGTACTTCTGATAACACTTTCTAGATCCCCTTTACAATATTCTTTTATTGCCACCAATGCAAGGAGTGCAAAACACCTATGGTGCTAAACATTTTTGTCTGGGGCTTTCATTTCCATGTTTCAAAAGATAAATAGCTGCCAATTCTGGGCTTTGATAATGTTAATTTAATATCAGTTTCTACAGCTGGAGTCTGAATAAGCGAGCAATTCAAAATCGTGTTTTGTAACACGGGATTCATAATTCTGGGAGAAAAGAAAATTGAAAAAAAAAAGAAGAAGAGGAGGAGGAGGAAGAAGAGGAGGAGGAGAAAGAGGAGGAGGAGGAGGAGGAAGAAGAAGAAGAAAAAGAAAGAAGAAGAAGAAGAAGAAGAAGAAGAAGAAGAAGAAGAAGAAAGAAGAATAAGAAAATAAAGCCCACATTCATGGTGTTTTAAAAGGTGTCCATGTAAGGCAATGGGGATAAAACTACTGGAGAGAGCCACATCTGCTCCTACATTCTAGGTATACTCTTCCCAGTAACTTTCTCTGAAATAAAACCCAAAGTACCAGATTCATCCTTTAAAACTAGATTCTATTAAAACTAAGATTATTGACAAAAGTTTTCAGTATTATTTTCAAAGAATCGAGTTTCAATTTAAGCAGGCTGTTTTGCATCAGTGTAGTTTGACTCATAAAACCAAAATTCTCCTTGAACTGGAAGACTTACTTCTTGTAAACAAATATGAGCCTAGTGATGGCTTTGTGGGACCTTCTGATCACTGTGACATTTCAGGAAGAAAAGTCTTGTTTGCCTTTTTCAGGGTTTCTCAAAAGGCAGTGATCTATCTAGATTAATTTATTTTGAGCTGGATCACAAGGAAATAAAATGATCAACTCGAAGTGTTGGATGCAAAATGTTATTATGAAAAGGCAGTCTCACAAAATATAAATATAATGCATGTAAAAGAATGTGACTTTGAAAATAGGCCAAAATGACCATTTCCCTGATACCTTTCAAATCCAAAAATGCAGAAACTGAAATATGTGCATGTTTTGTAGATACAGACTCCTAACAAAAAAGGAAAAGAAACATACAAAATATGATTCAGGAAGAATATAAGCCATTTTTTCAAATGTTTCTCAAATCATTAATTTACATGACCTTATTATTTATATACAATGTATATAAATAATATGTTTCTTTTTCTTTATGTTTATAACAGACATCATTCCTGTACTGTATTCCTGTGATGTATTGTGTAACTATAATGGCAGGCTTCAGTCTAAGACTAGATTATTATACAACACTATTATAATGCAATAATTATTATACTGATATTCTTTTGTTACTTGTCTGTGTATTAATCTGATCTTTCTACATATAATTGCATGAGATTAATATTTTTTATAAGAATATAAATATATTTCATTTTTTCATATTATACTGGTCCGATCTTGAATTCACTATTCTTTACTTTTCATTTAAAATTTGAGTTCAATTAATGTTTAATTCTGTTACAAAGCGTAGATTTTAGTGGAATGTTAGCTTCCCCTGTTTAAATTTCAACTCCGTGATTGTTCTGTGCCAAGTAAAGCAGTTATAGGAATAACTATTAATGTGTAAGCTGTATAAATTAAACAAAATTCTGATTGCTTGGACAACAACAGTTGATCTAGTTTGCCTTAAGTTTGTGCAAGAAAATCTTATAAGAGAATTGTTTTTTTCCCACATGTAAGATTAAAATTTGGCACATAGTAAGTATTTCCATGCATATTTCTTGCTGCTGTCATTTTTCATTGGATCATGAACATATGACAGAATACTTTCAGAGGAATGGGACAAGATCGGATTTACCTGAACTGACAAGAACAAAAGGGTTTAATGAAGTCTAGAATATGCACTAAAGGTCACATAAGAAGAACATTGCCTCAATATTGAAAGTCATTTGCAATTAGAAGCAGAAGTAATTGGATTCCTGTGATACCTCCTTCTTTCCTTTCTATCTGACATACATGGACATTACCTATGACCCTGGATTAAATATTAATAAAATGCAGATTTAAAATATTAAAACTTTACATTCATGTTAATAAGTACTGTCAATCTGTTGAGACTCAACATATGGCTAATTTAAGAGTTAAGATCAGATGTTCATAATTCTCTAGATTACCAGTGTCTTTTTTTTTTTTTTTTACTTCAGCATTTCACTGTGGAGTTAAGAAAAAATAAGTCAGGCTTCTTCTGAGGCACCTGGGAAAAGGAACCATATTTTCAGTGCGATCTGAGATCAAAAATGCTAAAAATGGCTATAGAAAGGTAAAATTTTCCTGTTAAGATAAATTCCAACCTGAGAGGTGAGAAGGTGTCATTAATAAGAGAAAACAAGGGTTGTGACATTGGCAAATCTTAATGTGTGTATGTGCATCATTCAAATCAAAGGAATACAGAACTAGTGGAGCTTAGTTTCAGATTTTTATGAAAAAAACATGAGTGGTTTTAGGTTGTTTTGTGTTTGGGTTGGTTTGGGGGCTTTCTTAATCTTGGTAAAGAAAAAAAATACATTTATACACACATAGGCATGCACTTCAGTATGGCACTTCAGATAGGTGCAAATAGTAATAGATGTTTTGAGTGATAGTGTGAAAATCTGCATTTCTGTAATTTCGGAATCTTTCCTCAAATTTTTTCAGAAGTTTAAGTTCTTGACACTAAGAGACTCCTAAAGGGTATAAGATGTTCTCACTCCCCATCTTCTTTTTAATAATGGGAACTGAACTACCTTTGTTAGGGCTGGTTCTAACCCTCCCTGTTCTCTTTGGACTCTGAACGATCTACTAACCTGGCAAGAGAGAAGGACTGTGTGGAAAGAAACACAATACACCACATACAAAACACAAAGATGGGTGAGGAGAGATGGTAAACTGATCTCCAGAGTCATTACCCTCACTTGTCATATGGGAAAAATGAAAAAGGAAACCAGTGTATTTTTAAAAAAATATTGTTTTAATTTTATATCTTTCAAAAGGCATTCATTCCAGGGTGAATGAGGTACATTCCACCTTTTTTATCTTTTTTTTTCTTTTTCTTTTAAGATTGTGTGATTTTATAAAAGTTTCTTATTTACTCCAAATTCAGTCTAAAATATTTCCATAGCTGCTCTTTAAACCTTTCTACTTTAAAAATTGCAAGAGACTTTTGAAAGATAACCAGTGTTGTCAGTGACTTCATTAACTATTACAATTTTATACGTTTCTTTTATGAGGTTTTCTTTTATAAGTTTTTTTAATGAGGTTATTTTTCACTTTTGCACAGAACTGTAAAAAAAAATTTAGTTCAGTTCCCTGTGTGCTGTTTGCTCAGTATCAGGCAATGCATCAGTACTAGAATTAGTCCTAATCTCCTCAGTCTTAATCTTTTGTGTTCTGGCCTTTAATGTTCAGCTCCCTTACTGCTGACTCCGCTATTAAAGGCATTGAAATCAACAGTATAATACTTTTTTTTTGACAAGGACATTTAAGCATAAGCAGAATTAAGGTAATGCTAGTTGAAAAACATAATCTGAAGTAGAATCAGACTTCTCACTCTTATAAAATAGTGTATATGCAACACAAGGTCCTCCCAGTGATCAGTGTTTCCAGATTTCAAGTGATAGCATACAGCTGAAACTGGTGTGAATAAATTTTTTGAACTTCTGGTTGCTGGCTGCCAACTGTCTTTCTGTTTCTATGGAGATAGCAGTTAGTTCAGCAAAAAAAGTAAAGTGAATTCTCTAAAACTGTCATGTCCAACCACTTTAGCCTCAGGGTCTCTCAAAATAGCTGGGGAGACATAAACAATATTTTGAGGATAGGTTGTTGGCCCTGGGTTAAGACCAAAGTGGAGAATTTGTGTGATGTGGGAAGGCGGGCATGAGGGGAGCTCAGGAACTCAGTTTTGTATTTAATATATGCATTACTAAATAATCAAAAGCAATCAAAGTATGAACTGTTTTCCTTACTACCACTGCAAAAGGAACACTTAAGCCATGAAT
>JAYRBT010000093.1:1887128-1898668 GCA_036023395.1 Myiotriccus ornatus
AAAAAAAAAAACAAAAAAAAACAAAACAAAAAAAAAAAAAAAACCAAGTCTATCTCTCCATATATTTAAGAAACACTGGATAAAACAAACAGGTGATACCTCAATTCTACTGCAGCAACCTGATTCCTAGAGATTGGACACCTGACCTGATGAAACATCAGATCAACACAGAGCCTTCAAAAACTCTTTGGACTAATCAAAAATTACGCAAGGAACAGGTCTGAAGCCACACCTCTCCTTCAGACGATGAGAGATCTTAAGGTCTCAAGGAGTATTTATTCACAGTCTTTAATATCACAAAGTGTTTAACATCTGATACTTAACTTCTTCATGTCTTTTGCCCTTTGAATATCTGCATTGCAAACCAAGTACTCAAGCAGGTTCTAAAACTGTGCAATTTTTTTCCCAGATTTAATTTCTTGGGGGAAACAATTCCCATCATGACACCAAATTCTGGAGTAATGTCTGTGCTGTCCCCCAAGGAGTGCACAGGAGGCAGTGGAAGAGAATGAGAGTGAGGAACAGGGAGTAGAGATCTGGCAAAACCTGAAACTCGGTGTTGACACCCAACATCTGGAGTGTAAGATCATGGTGGAAAGGCAGAATACGAGTTTGTTCTCTGGACCCTTAACTGGTATTTAACGAGTAATTGTTGCCTTAGTAGTTGTGTAATATAAATTAGCCAAATTAGTTTTAAGATATGCATACTACTTTTGTCACTAGTTTTTATTGTGTGTACCAAAGGAATAAGGTACTGGAAGTTTAAAAAGGAGAAACTTTTGTAGGTCACCTATTTTATCTTTCCAGCAATTCTGAATTGTTCCCTGCAGTACATTTTCAACTTCTTTGTCATTTTCCAAATTAAAAACAGAAGCTATCTGTGTAAAAATATTAAATTAACATTTATTTGACAATAAAGTAAATTACAGTTATATGTGAACTTCTCAATTAGGCCTGGAAAGCTTCCTTGGGACCACTATCCTGTTAAATTAGTAACATATTTTTATGTTGTATTAAAGACAGATAGGAACTTTGTGTTAAGGAAACACCACTTTAATTTTCTTTTCAAGTTCAGAAATTGTAGAATTAATTTATTTTTTATAAAAGGAGAGAGAGTGATAGCACTAGAAACTGGTTTTGTTTATACACAAAGTGAGAGTACACATAGAAGCAACTGAGTATTTTTTTTATTATCTGACAATGTGCAACTACACTTTTCCTTGTAAATTCTATTTAAGTACAGTACCACTTTTCGTTTTTGACAAGGGAATTTTAATTGAATTTTGCAAGTTCTGCACCCACTTAAGTTATTGCATGGCAAATAGACATGACATTTAGGGCACATTGCTTCAACACTTAACCTTCTTGGCTTTGTCTATAATGCTATAAAATCCACTCATGTATAAACCCACTCAGCTTATAAAGTCCAAGTGGAAAGCTATGCTGCAGTTTTACAGTAAGGTTAACTACCTGAGAGGACCATTGGATGGTCTTGATCTTCTCCAGCTACTGTCAAGGTTAAAAACTTTGGAGGTTTAATTTCTACCAACATTCTCTACTGAGATAACTATCCTGTACCTAAGGTATGATTAGGGGGAAAAAAAACCAAAAAGCAAAAAACACTTTACAGTACTCCAGACCTTCACAGAATGGACTCTTGTCAATAATCATATGTGGATCTTCTTGACAGCTGTAGGAATGCCTGGATTGTAATTTCCTACTAACTTACCCATCTAGGACACCCTTCACAAACGGCAATAACAAGGTGTTCAGATGTATACAGAGATGTTGCACGCATTTAATAAAATTTCTTTCTAAATTGGTTGGTGCAACTTCTATTTGTGCATACATAAGATAAGGGATACATCTGCCAACAGCCACATTATTTCTAGTAGAAGTTTATCTGATGATGTCAGTCTTTCTATATCTGATTTGTCATCAGATTTATTTATGAGAAACAATTTTTATTTCTAATCTCAAGCTAATTGATGGTTCCTTGATGGATCACCTGATGTATCTTACATGACAATGTCATAACCCACTCTCTCAGGGCCCACAGGATTTGTTGACCAAATATTAAATTTTGGATACTTTTGTAGAAAATTAGATCAATTAAGTAGAAGAATAAGTTATATCCAGTACTGTAATGAATGACAAGAGCTCAGCATTTGCTAAAAAGTAGAAGCAAAACAGTATTTTGCTTTTGTTTAAATTTTTGTCAGCAAGTCTTCAGAGTTGATCTTTTTTTGTTACAAATCAGAAATGGAATTACACCATAAGCATTATGTGAGTCTTATTAATTCTGACTCCTTGTACAAGCCTGGGTACTATTCAGATCTCAAGAGAAGATTGATTGTTAAAACATTTCCAGCTTTAAAAGTTTTAAATATATCTCTTAGATAAGTACAAGCATTTTAGGTATTTCTCTGAAGCATGTGAGGTTCATCCATAACTACTATTTTTGCACAGTTCAGGTGGAAAAACACTCAGATCTGATTCTACACAGAACTGGTTCGTAGGTTTTTCTATTTATTTTTTAACTTTGCTAAGATTTAGCCTTCTATCTAAAACACATTAAAAAATCCCCCAAAACATTTTCCAACTTGTTTTTAACATGTACTACTGACTTCTGATAGACCAATGAATCGGGACAAAATGCACATCATAAATTGTCCATTTGCATGATGATCATGAAGGTTTGGTAGATCCTTCAAAATTCTCAAACATTGAAGATCTTGATGAATTCTTTCCTTTTCTCTTTTTTACCTCTAATTGTTTAAGTCAACTAAATGGCACACTAGCTTCTACATTGTAGTGCTCTTCCCTTTTAAAGTTTAGGAACAATAAGTAGGCATAAGAAATTTTGTCTAGTCACTATTCCAGCTACTAACTCCCCCATACCAAAAAAAAAAAAAAAAATCTAGTTCTAGCCATATTCTTTGGCTATTATTCACCCTTTCATCCTTTAAAATAAAGAGTTGCCTGAGCTTGATAAACCAGAGCACTGGAGAACAGTGGGAATGTTGAAGCTTTATAGCCATTCTTGCAAGTCTTTACAAAAGCATGAGCAGGATTATTTATTTTGCATATCCTGAGTAGTAAATCTTACATGATATACAGCTGAAATAATTTATAACTTTGATTATTTTATTTTTCCCCTTCTTCCTAAGCTCTGCTGCACAGTAATATAACTAGTAGCAAAGACTTTCAGAAGTGAAATATTTGATGCTGAATCAATGAGTAAGATCCTGGAGTTGTTGAAATGAGTTTGCTGCTGATTTCTGTGTAATACAAATTCTCTCCTAAGTATACACTTATTTGCATTCCATAAAGTATCATGGTGTAAGTAAACATAAATTCATCAGTGGCATGTAAAACAAAGATGAAGAGCTACTTAATAAGTTCATAGGATATTTCACTTAGCCACTCAAAGAAACTTTGCATCAGCTTCCAAGGATTGCACCATTGCTATGCTTTAGCTTTTAACATTTTCCCAATGTGAGGGAGAAAGAACTGGTATCTAAAACTACCGAATCAGTATGGTCTGGTAATGTAAAAGTACTTTGGGATCTTTCCCTTCACTAACACCTAAAACTGGAGGCAGGTAAACAAACAACAGATTATTCTGGGCACAAGAACATAAATCCACAATTTTTCTACTTCAGAACATAGATCTGAGATACTTTGACACTTGGTGCACACATTATTCCATGTAAGAATAGTCTCATGATGTTATTCAAAGTGTTCTTGAAAAGAACAACATATTCCCCAGAGGCTTTCTTACTCTGTGCAATTCTATCGCCAGCAGGGTTAGTATTTTCCATAAGTGATATTTGTATATGAAATACACCTATAATGAAAATAGTAATTAATAACCTTAAAAGAGGGAGCAGCAGATGCACTTTTCACTGGTTATCTCACCTCATTTTGCAGAGACAAGGTTACTCTCACAGAGTGTTTGCAATTTCAGCACTGCAGGATGGTGTATTGGCAAAATGTTTAACAGGCATCATCATTCCTCTCTACCATATAGGAATACCACTCAAATTAATTAGATGAGTATGAGAGTGCTACTCATTTTCATTTCTAACTCTTTATAATTTACAATTTGTGCTGAAAAAAAAGAATATTGGAGTATACTCCATGAAAAAGATAAGCAAGATTCTGAAAACCAACTGCAGGTTTATGGAATTGTGCTACTGAATAGTGGTAATTTTCTGTAAGATTATTGTCTTACCTAGAAAAGTCTTGCTCAGTTCCAGAGTTTTGCTATATTTGAGATTGTGTTTTTAAATTAAATTAGTCTGTCCAAGACTCAGAATCCAAAACATTGTAATTTCTCTAGTATTTGTAAGTAGATATCCTGTAATTACCAGTGGAAGCTTAAGTAGAATTTGAAAACTCTTAAAGGAGAGGAGAGGTGGATATACAAAAGATATTTTTAAAGCAAATGATTGGGGATTATTGAAGGCATTAAATCTAATCTTAAGTCTCTGAGAGTCATTTTGCTCTCATAAATGTATCTTGTAAAACAGACAATATTAATGATTTCCTGTAATCTGCCATTAGAAAAAGAAATCACAGGGCATGGTGGGTTATTTTTGAGGGGGGGTTTGGTGATTTGGTTGTTGATTGTTGTTTTTTTTTTCAAGAAAGGCAGAAATTAACTACTTACATAGTATTGTTTGTGTAAGGTTAGAAGTTATCTCCTCTGAGGACTTAACATAAATTTGCCTTGACCTGAACTCCTTTGTTTAAATACAGATTTGAAGGGAATGTTTTAGTGCACTCTGAGGTCAGTGTAAGTCCCTTTGACATGACATAATTGATATATCTACTTCAGCCTGATCAAGTCAGACAGATACCTTTCTCTCAGCCAAAAGACATCTTTTCAAAAAAGGAGGAAAAAAATTCAAACGTTAGCGCCACCACCTGGGAAACTCGGGGGCACAAAAAACCCCCCTCAATAACTTCATTTTCCCATTTCTAACTGTGTATACAGTTTTTGTCTTGCAAAATAAAAATAAAGTTAGGATTAAACAAGTTATCAATGCGATAATGACCTCCTAGGCCTGATTCACTGCCTACTCACCACAACCCTCCCTTATTTTTACATATCCTGCAAGATAATAAGCCTACCACCACTAATGTTATAAAGTAGTAATTGTGCCTAATTGGTAGGGAGGTGACAGACCATTCTGGTAATGTTGTGAAACTGTAAGAAAGTAGGAGTGAGAACATTCACAGACCCAGCAGTAATTATCCACTAATTTGGCCTGTTTGTGTGGGGACAGCTCATTATAGCCCTTAAGAAACCTCAGAATAAAGAGAGAAAGTAGGTAGGAGGTGAGGTTAAATAATTAGTGTTCAGCAGATTTTTTTCTTTTTTTTGCTTCTTCTTCTCTTTAATTCAAAGAAGAGGACTTGGGGGGGAGGGAGAAATGTGTTGAGTGTAACAATTGGGAATGGTGTAGCATCGCCTTTTAGTAATTTTTACATATTTGAGAACAAATACAAATAATTTACAAGGCACTGTGGGAAAAATGATACAGTTCAGGTCCTCTTTAAGTAGGAGAATTAGCAGTTTTAATTGCATTATTTTAATCTTATGCACTTCAAGTATTTTATAAAACCAAATTTTAGATCAAAATGGACTTTTTAGCTTTAATTTTATAGTTATTTTATATTTTCATTGAATATCAAAATGTGTGCTTCAGTCCAAAGTATAATTTTTTACATTTCTATAAAGAATATAATTCATATTTTTCTAATATCTGTTGTTTTTTCTATATAAACTAGCTAATAAAATATGCTTGAGAGGTCTTACTTTAGATTTGAAAAGTGGGATCGATTTGGACACAGAGGCATTATTATCCCAGCATATAAAATTATACTAATTATCCTTTCCTGCTGAATGGATTGGTGATACAAAAAAAAAAATATTCAAAATATCTCCATAAATCCTCAATATTTCTCAGCTCTATAATTTTATAAAGATATTTTCAATTGTTAGGGAAGTATTTCCTGAGAATGATCAACAGAAGTAACTACTGAGGTCCATCCAACCCAGGATTTCAGGAATCCTGTAGCCAGGATATCCTGGGTTTGGTCTAGATGTGATGGGTAGTTAATTTGTCAAATCAGTCCAAACCTTGGCCTCTCTGTTTAAAACATTAGTCAGTATGACCGTTAGTGCTTCATTTCAGTTTCTGTTATTTTCTTTCAATACAGGCACCTGCTTTTCTGAGCTGAGTTGTTACCTCATTCCATATACATCAACAAACAGCAAACAGGTGGTCATAATGTTCGTTTTCTCTGTGTAGTGTAATATCCCTCAGCAGAAGGCCTGAAGAGAAAAGGGCACCAGACAAGAATATAAAATTGTTTCTTCTCTGTCCTTACTGTTGCCAAAGCATTATTTTCTCAAATGGGACTGTAGAGTTTAAATACAGAATATATCATTGATTAATAGAACCTTTTCTTGCCAAATGAATTGGTTGTTTGGAATCATTGAAAGCTTCTTTATAATAGAATTTCACTTATGTGTTGTTCCTTTTATGATCTTTTATATGTAACTTCGATAATATATGTCCTACCTACTCTCTTGATCTATCACTTTCTTATGCATGTTGCTTAAGAATCTCTCACATGTGATACACATATAGATACTGAAAAATAGATTATATTTATAATAAATAGAAATATATTTGATGTAATTACAGATTATGGGTGAGCACTGATGGGATATTCTTCTTGTCCCTTTGAAGTTAAAGGAAAAACAAATCAGAAATTCAGAAAAATCAGAAATTAATAGCAATAAGAGACTTGCAGGGAAGGAAATTTCAACCTTGAAATAGAAAGAATAGAGAAATGTAGTTCCCCCTTTTATTTATACACAGTATTTGGCTTTTAATGTTTTATGACTGCCTTGAAAACTTTTCCCTGTGTATATGTATCTGCCATAAAAATTGAAATCTATTTAAACTTAAAAAGTTTGCTGGAGAAACCTATTGGAAAATATTTACAAATAAAAAGGTGGGAGAAAGTTCATAAAGGCAAGATCATAATGCCTTTCCTAGAATCACTCCACTATGTTGACTTTATGGCTTGGTGTACAGGATGCATCTGTCTTCTATCAAATGGTACAGAAAGAGTGTAGTGCTCCTATTAAAGTTTCACAGATTTTCTTCATCAGTTTAATTAAAAAAAAAAAAAAAAGAATCCTTAGATTTCGTAGAATATAATACATCAAAAAAGTAAGAAAATTCAAAATTAATAAAAGTATGGATTTCATTTATTTTGTGGAAATATGAGGAATATTGTCAGCCTTTTGCAATTCTGACATCATTGTTCTATATTCATTAATTCACTAAGTCTGTGTTTACTGATCTCATTATAGCCATTACTGAAGAAAAAATGGATGTATAAATGTATGGGCCAGAAATCAGGGCCCTGAGTATTCCCCCAGGCATCGTGAGTAAATAGCTGGCAGCAATTTATCGCTACTGCAACTTAATGCCAACATTTCTACCTGTACTATTTGGACATCCCTTCCCAAACTTTATCTCATTGTGGAGCCCTCATCAAAGATGTTTGTGTTGAGTTTTCTACTGGCAAAACAGTTTGGTTGTTTTTTTTTTCTCAGATTAGTTTGCAAATTTATATTCCTTTCTTGGGGCTTTCACTAATTCCAGCTTAATGGAGAGGGAAACTCAGAAGAAATCTGCCCCAGGAAACAATAGGTCTTTGAAATAGGTCTTTCTGGAGGTCTTTGCTCTCCATATCACCATGCTCTATAATGGCCTTGAATTCCCCAAACCACATTGCATCAATGTAAACCATAACATTAACTATTTGGTTTACAAAGCTGAATCCATCACAGTAAATGTATCACACTTGGTAGATCAGGATATTGAGCTGGCAAAAAATATAAGACACACACACACACAAAAAAAGTTAGTTCACTGACATGTCTGCATTTTGAATTTTCTCCAAGACATGGCTGAGAAAAAACTGGCTTGCAATAAACATATTTTTATTAAAAATTAAATTGCCAAAAACTAGTTATTGACTGATTACTCTTTCCTTTCAAAAAATATCAAACTTTCAAAACACAATATTTCTTTTTAAAAGAGATTCAAACCAAACAGAAATCATCTTTTTCTGTTATTTTTAAGCCCAAATAACTTGATGATTAACAAAGAGATTTTAAAAAACATAATATTGACATTTACAAGCAATGCTGCTTCATGTAGTAAACCACAGCTACAGATGAATTATAGAACTCAGGAAACTTCCGGAGAAAAGATATAGACCTGCTATTAACTTTGTCCAAATAGCAGACACAGTTGTGGGGAAGATTCTTACAAGGTAAGTTGAGGAAAGCATTCTTTCAATCAGTTGAAGAATATGAATGTGAAATGCAAAAAAACCCTACTGGTTGTAAAGTATTTAGAATAGACTGAATTAGAAAATAGAGAGGTGGGACATGCTTAGGGAGGCAATGAGCACAAAGACAGAAGTTAGAGATGGAAAATATTTATTATTTTTAAAGTAGACATGAAATAGCAAACAAATACATAACTCTGGTCTATACTAGATGAAGGTGATAGATTTCCTTATAATTTAGAGAAAGCAGAAATATGTAATAAATGTTCCTGGTTTGTATTGGCAGGAAAACCTAAATAGTGTATTCTTATCATATGGCAAGAAATTTACTTTTCCTTTCAAGAATAATGGAGGATATGAAAGCTGATGCCAAACAGTATATTTTAATAGAAAAACAATTTAACTTCCATTCCATTTTGTAAGTCTTAGAAAATCAGGAAAAAATTAGAATATAGAAAGAAACATAACCTTATACTAAGATTTGAGGAAGGATAAACCTTTTGATTTAAACATCCCTGTACCTTTTGGGCTTCTATTATTCCTAGAGAAAAAAGAAAGGAATATGTAGTGTGAGGCAAGGACAAAATTAACGAGATATTGAAGGAGAGTAGTGTGTCAACCAACAGAAGTTTATGAAGAGTAGACCTTGTCAAACTAATATTCTTATAATGTTTCATATTTCCACGTTGGTTTTGATAAAATATACTTGGTAATTTTGGGGCCTGTTACACAGTCCCCTTCTGCACTTAACTGTAGCTGATTGCGACTTGATTTACTGTTAAATGTAAAAAATAATTGTGAACCCTTTTTTTTTGTACATGCGATTGATTTTGTTGGAGCTCAGCTGATGTTCCTCATGGCTCTGTTGGGGAGGAAATGAGAAGTAGTAATAATGAAGAGGTCTTTTTGTGATGTAGTTCATATAATCTTAAAATATCATCACCTAAAATAATTAACTTACTTTATCCTGTGAGAGACTTGACAGCATAGTTACTGAGCGCTATAAATCATTAGTATCTCAGAGGAAATACAAACTTTACATCACTCTAAGCATGTTTTCTTTCTCCTGAAAAACAAGCCCACTAAATCTCATTCAGGGCTTAAAGTCATGTAAAAAAAAGATACTTCCAGGTGTTTGTCTAGGTTGGACTGGCCATAACCCCAAGATTTAAACATCTAATGAACTACTTAATGGCAATACCTTCAGTCATTTATCCAAGGAAAATGGAAATTAGTATTAAAGAGAAAAAAAATAAACACACAAACAAAAAACCTCATGCAAATTAAAATCCCCTTGCCAGAAACAGTAGGAAATTTTATTTTAGCACGTGCTTTTCTTTTCTTTCTAGGGATTAAAACTGCCTGAATCCTATTAATAAATTCTGTTCACAAAAAAATTCTCATCCAGACTAGAAATTTGGAAATACTGTTTCTTTCGAAAACTTCCACTAAAAAAAAAAAACCCCATAAACTAAATATGAGAAAAAACCTTGAATCTATTAATATAGAACAATTTCTTTGTTTTCTTTTTAATTCAGAACTTCCAGAGTCAAATTAAGGGACAATCATTCAGTGACTTTAAATTCTGTGTGGCCTTGTGCATATGGAACAAACAATTCATCTATTACTCACCACTTGAAAGTACAAATTAAACCTGAATTAGTCAAATAAACCATGTGATATTGTTTTGGATGCAATCTGAGTGAGTATAATAATGACAGGTCTTGACCTAAAACCTTCAAAAGAAGACTGAAACAAATTTTTAAACAAAACCAAAACCAAAAAAAGCCAACCAAACAAAAAAAGAAACAAACAAAAAAATGAAAACTGACTTTTGCTTTACCAACTAATTAAAAAATCCTAAATATGAATATTATTTAACTATTTTTATTTGAATTTCTCTTAAATAATGCATGAAGTAACTAGCCACGTGTGCCGATTCTTGCTATCAATACCACAGCTGGATCCTTTACTTTATATTTAATTATCTTTGTACCTGTATCCAGCAAAAAAGAATTGAAAAAGTTATCCCCAACAGCTTTCAGTAAGTGGAAGCCTATTACATCAATATTTAGCAACTGAGTTACATTTACCAATCCATAATTATCACACCTCACCACCATTTGATGTGTAATAATTGTGTTTATGGGCAAGTACAGCTTTAAGGAGTGTGGTTGAATTACTTCCTGCCTCATTTAATCATCTGTGGTCATAGGAGCACTTTGAATACAAATTTAATGTTCAGCACCTTGTACATTAAAAACTTGGGTCCAAGCATTGAGGCTAAGATATGTATGCCTAAACATTCACATGGAAATTCTCTGTACAAGACAATCTATTTTATATACTTTCTCACTTTGCATTTCTAGTAAAAATCTGTTAGGAGAGGGTTTTGTGAGGTTCATGCACAAAAAATTGTCCACAAATTTCTGACCACTAAGTAACATGCAACTAATCAAGCGAGGAGCAGTGGTTTAAGCTGAAATCCAGTTCCACTGAATTTCTGCTTAGCAGATGACAAGAGAGAGAAAATGAGAGAGCTAAAAGGAACTGTTCCCCAGGTATATTAAATATTGGATGGCAGAGATGCAACATTAAAAAAAAAAAATCAAACAAACAATATTCAGAGTCCAGAAGAGACTCACCTAATTTGTAGTATATAAAAAAGGAGAGACAGATTTCTCATGATGTATCTAATTTTGATTAATGTAATGAGTCAAAGAAATGGAAATATAACCAGTATGTTTACAGATTTGAAGCCAGAATTCCTGTATGTTAGGTAAATTAAAATGTCTGTGCCAGGAAGTGAAACAAGACCTACCAGGGGGAGAGAGACTGGATAACAAGTAAATGGGCAATTTGGTTTGTTGATTATCTTTATGAAAGGTTAGTAAAATTGAGAACCAAATTTAAATACATTCTAGTAATGTTTCTAGTTGGTTCATATAAAATATATACGGTTTATAAATAAATTTAATGTATTATTTTGTATACACATATTTATATACACCTCTGGGTCATTCTATTCTTCTGTGGATAGGTCCTGTGATCTATTTCTGGGTTTTGTGTATCTTCTTATATTTGGCTTTGTAAACTGTTTACCTGTACATGTGGCTTCTTTCAGCCTTATTCTTGCTGTGATCAACGGATTA
>JAYRBT010000093.1:1935705-1949439 GCA_036023395.1 Myiotriccus ornatus
AACAAATAACCAAATTGATAGTTTTAATTGGAATGAAAAATGACAACAAACAGCCAAGACCAAAAATAGTGGAGAAGTTTGAAAACCCACGATATCTGTAGCACAGAAGAAGAGGAATAAAATTTAAATCTATGTACTAATCTGTGTTTTAATCATGTTTTAATTATCTTATTAACAAGTAGTGAATCAGGGTACTGAGACTGTGGCCATCACTGTATATACTAACCTGTACATATATACAGTGTTCATGCCTTAAAAAGTCTCATGTTTTTATGTTTTATGTCCCTGATTTCATGTCTTGGATCACATTCTAAATTTAACTTTCACTTTTAGAACAGGTATTTGCTTACACTGACTTATTTCACTGCAGAAATATATTTCACCCTCCTGCTTAAATAACAAAAACTTATGCAAATGCACTATTGGCTTGTTAGCTGTTTTGTACTATGAGCATTTGAAAAACCTGGGAATTTTCTTAAAAGTCCTGTTTTTTTGAATTCATGTTATTAGAGAAACAGTACAGCTTTTACATTAAAAAAAAAAAAAATCCCTCAGCCAATCTTGCAGTTTTTAAAGTGTTGGGATTGCATTATGTCTTCCACGAATGTGTGGCATTATGCAGATTTTGGTGGGGTTCTTTCTTTTATTTCTGAAACAGAACACCGAGTATTCTGGAGTACTCTGAAGTGTTATACCACAGTACAGTGAAACTGTCATATAACATCCTCTAAAATAATTCAGGCTCTGACCATATTTTAAAAATCTGCAGCTTAAAAAATCTTCTAAAAACCAATTAATTGCATGTGATAACTGGCAATTTACCTTGACATATTTGAGTCATGCCTGATTATGCAAGGAAAATTATGAGAACAGATCTTTACATCTAAGCAGAGTACAATCGATCTCAGCAGATTATTGCTACACCAAAGATTTTTATTAATTTTTTTTTTTTATTTATTCCTTTACTTTTGGGATTCCAGGGTTTTTTTCTGAGTTCTCCACACTCCTATTTTCTTTGAGTTTGGACCCCAGTACTCTTATTTATACCAATGTTGACAAAAATTATTGTTATCTCTTGCAAGCCAGGCTTAATGCATTTAAGGCAGAATCAGATAAGATTAAATCTGCACTGATTCTTCACGAACCTCAGATCTCTGAGTATGTCAAATTTGATCACAGAACTCATTATCAGGAGAATAATATATCATCAGTAGATTTGTTTTATGCTGGCTTTTTGAGTTGTGTAAGTTTCAAAGAGTTCCTATATTCCAAGGTTAACTTGTGGCCACACTGTTTCTCTTGAGGGAAGTTGTAGTATAGCCCAATCTGTTTGAAGAAAGTGAGATTGCGACTCCTGTATTTTTTGCCTTCCTTTTATTTTTTTTCATCAACACAATTGTTGCTGCTCATTGGTGTCTCCCTCCCACTCTTTCGGCAGCTGCTTTACTGTGACATCTTACCTCCAGCAAAGTGGGAAGATGAGCAGCTGCTTGCAGAACCAAAGCCAATCTTCTGCCTGGGATCAGTTGGCAAGGATTTCTGTGAAAAAAGCGAGGATGCAGTAAATGATATGTACTGAATTAATTGTACCTGCTACCAGCCTGTCTCCAAAACTTGCTGGGAAATATATCCATCCATTTGTGCAGCAGCAGCAACAACAAAAATGACTCCCTAATCATCTTTGAAGGTTAAAGAGATTTAACAAATCAGATCTGTTTATTCATGGGAACTATAGCAGTGCTGATGAGTTTTTTAAAAATTCAAATTGCATTTATTTCTTTTCAAATTGCTCTCAATCAGGTTTTTCAGTAAGGCTGTGTGTATGAATGCAATTCCTTGGTGTGAGGGAAGGATTTTATTTATTTACTGTTATAATGGTGTTTTGGAGATTGAGTCATCTGATGATTCACTCTGTTCAGCTGCATAAGTAATACTGACAGTACTGACAGAGGACTAAGCTGACATCCTGTAATAGTTGTTGTTTTGGACTTCCAGGTATAGTAAGGTTGGTGAAAATACCTAAACTTTCTATGGCACTAGTGGTTAGTGTTTCTTCCACTCAGGAGGTGAGAATGAAAAGATTCCCTTTCTGGATGCTCTCATGTTTGGTCCGAACCTAAATACTGCACATCTGCCAAAACCCAGAATACTTCTGTGCACACTGCAGTATGCACACAGGGTTTCCAAGAAGAATCAGGGCTTTAGATGGGTCTTAGTTAAATACACACTAAGGAAGAGACTAATTATTCTTCTTTGTCAGAATAATTCTGAACTTCCTAGAACAACATTTCAGAAGAAATACAGTGGAAGCATAATGATCATCTAGAGAGAGGTAATTGAGTTGAGTATCATAAGAGAGATTTTCTGTAAGCTGTTGACAAAACCCACTTACTATCTGAGTAATGATCTTGACAGTGCTTTTCTACAAGAAGACAGATAATTTTTTCACTGGTAATCTTGCCCTTTTTCAGGATTTTGGCATTTGTTCACCACATGAAAATGTTACGTATTATCATTTCTTGAGGTGGGTAGTGGATCTGATGGTTCAGGAGATCCTTCTTGGTAGTGTTTTTCCCTCCTACCTTGTGTTTCCAGCCAAAGAGAAGCAGAGGATCAGTAGAAGAACATGATATCTCCAAAGTACAGAAAGACATGTAGTATGTGGGCATTTGCCACTGTGATAATATACTGGAAATCACTGATTCTCTACTCAGGAGCATAGACCATGAAGAAATATATATTTGATTTTTTCAAGCTTATTTTGGATTGAATTTTCTGCCAGCGCAAACCCTGAGGGCATCTGTGTCTTACTATTACAGGATTTTTTTATACCTACTGCTGCATGATAGATAAAGTGTCTTATTTTCCTATAATCTGAACTTGCAGAAGCAAACTGATTAAGCTGCCCTCATGGCCATCTTGTGAATGGAGAGCAAGCCAGTAGTCTATCCTTGAAGATCTGGGAAGAGATTAAAAGGTAGAGAGCTACCAGTTCATCCTTTCTTATGCAAAGTCCTGAGTTAGATCCAAATGAATGAGCAGAAACTGGAACCTACAACAGCAAACCTGGGAATGGATCCTGCAGAAAAAGGTATCTTGCATTGCAGTGTTTTTGTTTTGCTTTGGTTTTTGGTTTTTGGGGTTTTTTTTGTTTGGTTTGGTCTTTTGGTTCATTGGTTGGGTGGGTTTTTTTACTGTGTAGCATTATGAGGAAATGATGTTAAATTTCCTAGCTGCATGATTCAATTGCATTGTTGGCACACTGGTGTTGTCTTTTGGCTCCTCAGGAGGTCAGAGAGTGGGTTGAAGGAAACTTCTACCCCTCTTGTGCTTGGGAACAGGAGAAAGTGCTGGTCTACAGACCAGGTAGAGCAGCTGCTACTGTAGCAGTTGGCAGAAGTCAGGGTGGGTGATTTACATGTTCAACCATGCAAAATCAACTGAAAATTATATAGCTGAGTTCAGATGGCCAAATAATGCTAGTGTTTGTGTTGCTCAGCATTTTCTTTTCATTCCAGTCCTTACTGTCTAAATGCAAAATATCTCGTGGTTTGGAGGATGGCACATAGAAGATTAGGTTTCAGAAACAACAACAAAATGGGATGTTGTTCAAATACTAGGATAAAAGTTATTTATCACAAAAGGGATTTGTAATCAGTTTTCAAAGAGGCTTGTATTCCAGCCACAAATGTTCACTCAGTGATTCTGACAGTCTTATATGGACAAGGTCATTTCAAGACAAAAATATTTTGTAATTCTAGAAATTTTGGAAAAAAAACCCATGCGAATTTGGAATTCATTTTTTATATTGGCAGTTTGCTAAAAATATTTTTTGTTGTTGTCAATCACAATGGGGGGGTTTGTATTTGCATAAAATATAATCCTTTCCAAAAAAGTGCGATATAGTGGTGCCATGCCATTTTTAAGTCTTCAGGTCTATGTTGGCCTTGAGAGTGGATAAACATGCCACTTCCATTGTGTGACCACTATTTTTGACAGTGAAGTGAGTTGTCATCGAATGTTAATGCCTCTCATGTTCTCTTCATTATACGTGCTCATTTTCATGACAAAGAGTGTAAAGGGAACAGAAAATGGTGCAAAATTAATACGTTCTCCTGACAATCTGGAGACAGCATTGCCTGATCTTACACAGAAGGCACAGCTGGGGACTTTGACAAATGCAAGTACACAGCTGCTTCTTCTACAAAGTCCAAAAGATTTTCCATGTAGTTTTGTTCATATAGATGCATGTGTATGCATGGGTTTATGTGCATGTCTGTATGGACACCATGCATAAGGTAACTGGGATTGTATTTTATTTCTAAACTATGTTTAATTTTTAAGCCTAAACTACATTCATTTATCTTCTCCAGGTTTTGGCTTGTAAAATTTTCTAAACCTTATGGAGCATGCCTCAGAGAAGACGTATCACCAAAAAATACATAGACAGTTGTCATGGTTAAGGAATTGAATTTTCCAATTTAGAGTTCCCACTGAAACCGCTCCAAACCTTTCAGTGCTTGCTCATCCCCTTTCCCCCTGGGGTGGGATGGAGAAGAGAATCAGAGGCACAAAAAGTAAAGATCATGTGTTGAGAAAAGAATAATTTACTGGAAACATCAATGAGATAAGAAAATTAAGAGTAACAGCAATAATACTAATAAAAGAGTGTACAAGAAACAAATGATTCACATGTGAGTTCTGTAGGGGCCATTCACTTCAGAATTGGACTGATGATCATTATGAGTGCCTTCCAACTCAGAATATTCTGTGATTCTCACCTCTGACAATACCCTACCACTCTGTCTGCCACACTGCCCAACCTGGAAGGGTCCCCTTCCCCCATCCCCAGAAAATGACATGAAATGGTATAGAATAACATCTGGCCAGACCAGCCACACCCCCTCTTAGCGACTGCAAAAATTAAGCCAGTCCTGACCAAAAACAGGTCATTATCCATCCTTTATTCTATACCATCTATGTCATGCCCAGATCCTACACTTTCCAACTATATCTCTCTGCCTCTATATTTAGATATACACAAGGAGAGGTATCATTGCCACGGTCGGTGGGCATCCCTTCAAACTGAGTTCATTTAGTCCATGACTCTGGGTTCTATCTGCCATAGATGCCTTCCAGGGCAATAGGGCTGGTGTGTTGTCAGCTTCTTCAGGAGAGTGGATCATGAGCTGCATCAGGAGCTCATGACTGGTGTATCTGGAGCAGTCCATCCTCATTGTCCATGGCAGATATGGCATACACTGGCAGAGTCATTCAGCAACCAATATCATACAATTGAGTATTACAGACTATTCTTGCTTTTTGAGGTACACGTTGTGTTTCCCCATCCCTTGGCATTACCCACCAGGTGCACCCAGGTCCTTGAGAAAAAACAATCTTATGAGTGGGTTTGCCCTTGCATAAGGCTGGATTAATCAAAACTGTCTTCCCTAACACATTCCTTATATGCACCATGGAGACTTTATACCCTTCTGTGGTACGTGGAGGTTTTGATCGGGCCAGGCCAGCTCAGTTGGTAGAGCCTTTAGTGTTAAATAACCACGTGGCCTTCACTAAGTGTAGATTCCACTGCTGGAAGTCCCACCACCCATTCCTACCAATGTGTTTTTTAACAGTCCATTGTACCATTTAATTTTCCTGGAGGCTGGTGCGTGGTAGGGAATATGATATACCCACTGGATCCAATTTGCTTACCACCAGTGTCCCTCCAGTGGTCCTTCTCTGACTGCCTAAGATGAATACAGCCAGTTCTCTCACTGGTTGTGGTAACTTTTTTTGCACTTTCCTTTTGTAGCCTTTCCTTTTCCTTCTCTCTCCCCCCCTCCACTCCCCAACTTTTTCCCTTTTACTTATTACAAATAAAGCGAGTTGTCTGTTTGAGACCTACATTTGGAGTTGTGTGCCTTAATCTCTCCCTAAAAGTAATCATCTAAAAAAAGTGAGGTGCAACGCCTGTCTGGACTGAGACAATTGTCTGAGTCAGTTCTTTCTAGGGTGTCATGTTACCACAGGACTTGCTTTCCAAGCCCCAAGAAGGTGTTCTGGGCAGTGATGTGAGGCTCAGGGTACATCTCCAGCCATCCAGTGGTTGTTTCCGCCATTGTTGGCACGTAGTGATTACCTTGATGGGTGTTAGGGGACTGTGACCTTAATATCAACCCTCCTATTCTGTTTGAGGACTTGACCACCGAAAACTGGAGTGGCATTTGACCTTTAAGAATTTTCTGTGGTCGTTGATCTTACTCTAAAATCAGATGCTTGTGCTGCTAGGGCAGAGGTTGGTTTTCCATCCCAGTTCCTCATCTCCTCTCCCTGGTCACATAGGAAAAAACATCGGTTACCTCCCAGTGTGTACCCTCTGTCTCAAACAGGGTGGCACTTGTTCCTAATAGCTGAGATTGGTCCATACTGCCAGGGCATTTCCTCTCTAACTTGCTCAAGTCTTTCAAGTATATCCACAGGCTTGGACAGACCTTCTACAGCTGAGGAAGGTTGGTAGGAAGGAAAAAGGATGATCTTCATATTGTCAGAGTCATATAGTGACCTGAAACTCATTCAACAATGAGCTGGTGAAAGATGATGGTGCCCTCTGTACAAACTTCCACCACATGGATTTTGTACACTGGACCTTATCTGGATCTAGAGGGGACTGCTTGTTATTTGAATCTTTGCAGATTACCTCCAATACAACTAATTCTCTCAGGTACTGGACACCTTTCTCCATGGCATTTCACCCTCTTGGGCAAACTACTAGATTATCCTTGAGTATATACTTTTCCCTCACACATAACAGGAGTTGCCTCCAGAGGCTGAGTGTTTCTGTCCTCTTTCCAATCCCCTTGTCAGTGCCCACATCCTGGACAGAGATCCCAGTTGTTTGGCTTCAGTACTATCTAGTTTCATGTCATTGACTGTGATATCCCAACATTGAAGCAGCCCAGATCAACAGGAGCTCTCCCGACTAGCAGCTGAAATCTTTTTGCATATCTTCAGCTCACCCAGAGATAGGGATTGGGTAATTATGTCTGACCTTGCCTCTTTCTCTTATTGTGAGGGTTCTGCTTCCTCTTCATCCCTCGCTAAGCAAACCAATTTGGTCTTAAATTTTTTTGTCTGTATAGGAGTGACTGCTCCTGAGCACAGATTGTTCCTCTGGTTCAGCTGCAGTTTGAGTGGCCACAATGCCTGTTGGTCTGCTTTCCTCCATTTCCCCATGAGGGTGTCTTCTGGTAATGAGCAGTGTCTGATAAACAGTAGTCATGGCCCAGCACGTTGTATGACTTCGCACCCCTCTGTAAGTGCCACGGCAGTTTTCTTTCAAATATTTTGCTAGTTTATCAGGGTGTTTTATTTGCAGTTTTTCAGGGGTGAACTTCCAAACCACTGGAGCAGAATAGTCCTTCAAAAATTGGCCCACTTTCTCCAACATTCCATGCCACTCGTGACTATGTACCCTCCCACTATATCTCTGAATAACCTCCTTAGAAACCTCTTTCTTAACTCTAAAGTTGGTGTAGACAACACTAAGGAAACCTGACAGACTTAACAACAAGAGCATGGTTTCCTTAACATTTAAAGGAAATTCAAAATTCTCAAAAGCTGCTGTAACAGACCTGAAAGAGAAAAAGGGAGTGAAAAGCTGGGAAAAATCATCCTCCCCTATTTTTCCCCAACAGACTGGTATGATTATTAGTGGACTCCTAAATTTAGCACCCTAGGTAAGGGTAGGAGAGCAACACTGAATACGTATCCTAAATTACCCTCATCGTCCATGATGTTATCACTTAACAAGATCTCCCACAGTACAGCAACAAAGCAATCCTGATCCCTCTCTCTGCTCTGAAAAATAGCACCGTGGTGGACATATAGTGCATATACAGGTGTATATACAGGGTATGTACATACCCTGTATATATATACAACATATATATATATATATGTACAATATCAATATGAGCAGACCAAATAACATTGTAACCAGTGGCTCCCAATACAACAAATACTTACATTGAATTTGTTTCTAACCTGTTCTGGTCAGATCTGTTGTTATCTCAACCCTTCATGCCTCATATAGGTCACTAAATAAATGCTGTTGTGGTTTAGGAATGATATTCTCCAATTTAGTGTTCCCACTGAAACCACTCCAAATCTTGCTGTCACTCATTCACTCCCCTCTCCTTCCCCCCCTCCCTCCGTGATAGGATGAAGAGAAAAATTAGAAGCAAAAAAAGTAAAGATCATGGGTTGAGAAAGGAGCAATTTACTGGAAAAAGCAAGGAAATAAGAAACAGCAACAATACTAATAAAAGAGAGTACAGGAAATGAATGATTCATACGCAAGTTCTCTACCCTGACAATACCCGACCTTTCCCTCTGCCATGCTGCCCAACCCAGAAGGAACCCCTTTCCCCATTCCCAGAAAATGACATGAGGTAGTATAGAATAACATCCAGGTCCCAGACATGCCCCCTCCTGGCTATTGTAAAAATTAACCCTGACCTGTCTGGAACCAGGACAATACTGTAGGTCATGAGCTATTATCTGAGTCTTATATTTAGTATTGCATTGCATCATATTGTTATTGCCATCATCATTATCCATGGACAGCTGATATTTGTATTGTTAATGTATTTTTTAATCTGTATTTTTAGTTTAAAAAAAAAAGTCTTTATTAGATGGCTACCACATTACACTTTGACACCTGTTTTTCATTCTAAATTCTAAGAATATTTGTGTGCATAAAAATTTATGTGCAAGAAAAAATAAAAGAATTTGTAGAGTGTTGTATTTACCATTTGGAAATTAGGACCCTGCTTTACAAATGTACTTCTGATCCATATGTTTTGCCATTCAAAACCCTCGCCTGTATTTGTGGATAAAAAAAAAAGCATGAAGTACATAGCAGACTTACTGCAAGATAGCTTCTTTCATAATCTCCAATTCAGAAATTTCTTGGTCCATATATACCTGTAGGGAAAAAAAACAACTAACCTAAACCCCATAATAATCCTAAATTTTCATGGCTGAGATATGTGGGTAGAAGTTCTGTTGCTCTCTGCAGATATTTAAGAAATGCATTTGATAAGATGGGAGGAACAAGAGTCCTTCACACTTTAAGAACCTTACATCTCTGATGCAGATCTAAAAAACTAGCCAATCCAGAATAGCTGAATGGATGCATGAAGTTAGCTGAGCTCACCATTTCCCCTGAAGAATTTGCTATATGCTTTTCTCTAGGTAATGTTACGACTGAACTTTTAAAAAATTCCAGTTCCCAAATAATTAGTGTAAAAATAAAAATATAGTCTTCATTTTAAGGATTTTTAAGATGTTGTTTCTTGAGAAAATAGATGACCTAAGACTTCAAAAATTCTTGATGTTGTCTGATTTTTCTAAAGAAGCTGAAAAATACTGAGTTCTAGAATGTAAACTGCTTTTTATACCTGTGGCAAATTTTCAGCTTGGATCAAGAGCACACTTTAAATGTGTATAAATTCAGCTAGGAATGTGATAAACAGCAAAAACAAAGGTCCAGACTGTAGCTTATCTACAGTACTTCCACAGACTTTAACAGATGAGGATGGACAACAACACAAGAATGAAATCCAGTTTAGGATGAAATGAAGTTATTCTGCAGATTTAAATGACTGTGCTTTAATTCTGCACGTTACCTAGCAATGTGACATTTTATGAAGACCTTAGAGAACTGTGTAGATATCACATTCATAATGTCAGAGGCAACAGAGTAGAGGGTGTTCTGAAATAGTGTTGCTACTCTCCAAACACTGAGAATCTTTCCTTTAAAGTAAGAAAGAAGATGAATCACAAAGGACCTCTCTGAATATAGAGTACTGTAACAGGGGAAAAAAAAGTGTACACTCAGTAAGACAAGGACTTGTCAGAAATATTTCAAGAGACAGTTAAAGGAATAAAGGAAAGAATTTCTAGGTTGGGTTAATAACCAAGTGTCAAGAAAAAATTTGGGGTTATATGGAGAAAACTTAATCACACTCTCTTTCATTTTTTGACAACCAAGCACCTCTTAAAAGGATATTAAGATGCTGATAAATTGCTGGGTGTTTGGGTGTCCCAATTTATACCTCCCTCCAGCAAAAGGTGAATTTGTTAAATAGTAATGAAGTCAAAGACACAAGTTTTAAATTGCCTCAGAGCCAAGTGAAGAAGACAAAAATTATTCTCTTTGAGACCTGAAAGGACAAGCAGTAGATCAAAGGCGTTCTTTTTGCATAGAATGGAAGGCGAAGGGGAGCACTGGCTTAGAGCTTGTGATGAATAAACAGTAGCATGCTGACTCATAATGCCACAGAAGACTTCAGATGGTGACATCTAGAGAAAATGAAAGCCAAAGAGAAAAAATGGCAAGCAAAGATAAGGAACCATGACACAAAGTGATAGCGCTGAAGAGACAAGTGTTACACCATGGCTTTACACAACATGGTGAATAAAATGTAAAGATGACTTATAGTAACACAGTGCATTGCAAAATACATTCACAGTCTATTTAATAAATCAGAAAACACAGGGAAATTGTTTAAGAGTCTTATAAAAAGTTATATTTTGATTTACATATCTTCTTCTAAAAATTTTTTTCTGAAAGCATTTGGTTTTATGGTTAGTGGAGTTAAGCAAAGGTAGGGGGATTTCACTGGGGCTTTTTTAATACTCTGACTATTGCCTTAGTCTTCGTGGGTGAATCACAGACATGTAATATATGTATTCTGTATGATTTCATGCATTATGTGTGTGGGTTGTGGTTGTTGCTTCAGTTCGCATGATATTTAGTGAGGAAGTTGTCTATAATTCCTGGCAGTGTGGTAGTTTATCTGTTGCTTTAAAGAAAGCTCATATTTCAAAATGTTTTTCCTAAGATCGTTACAAAAGCAAAAAACAAATGGCAAGGATATCAGAACTTGTTACCAATTGCCCAGCAAATATAAAACCACTAAAAATAGCCCAGAGGAAGCAATAATTTCAATGACAAATTTTAGAACTGTTTATTTAGTGTGTTAAGTAATATATTTTGGATCAAAGATAAGCAGTTCTAAAAGTTACTTTTGTTTTGTTGCAGAGGAAAAAGGAAATTGCTATTCCCTGCAGGCTGATGTACCTTGTAAAGCAATCTGTCTTCAAACCTAAAATGAAAGAGAGCCAAAAAAAAAAACAAACCTCTGAATTATATGACGAGTCCCTTGAGATGCTGCTAGTTGCTCTCTGCTGTTGAGGACCACAGATGTCTCATATTGTGGGTCATATTGAGAATTTTTGGGCGTTTGTTGTGGGTATTCTTTAAGTATTATGAAAAACTTTATGTGTGTTGGATGGTTACAATTGTTTGAATACTCAATGTTGTTCACTTACTGCAGCTTCATTTCAGTAAAAGTTATTTATTAAAAATCTTTATCTGATCTGAAGTGCCCAGTTTCCTCATTGAATAAACACTGATAGATATCACCATGTATTTTACTGAACTTGCACTTCAAAAATAAATCTGGCTTCAATGAAATCCTTGAAATTGGCATTTGCTAGGAAATTTGAACTGCTGAATTTAAATAATCTGAAAAAATCCAGCAGTTACACTTCACTGGAGATGACAAGATAATTACTTTTTAATTTTCAGGAAAATTTCCATACAGTAGTTTAGACACATAGAACAGAATTTACAGAACAGGGAGAGGAGAGGCAAAGTGGCATTCGGTATCATTATTCCTTCTTTGCCTTGGGTTTCTACTCTCTCAAGGATGTTCAAAATAAAACCCATAGCTCAAAATATTTGTGCCCTAGAATTTGAGACTTCTTTCATAATATCCTTCTTTTGTCCAAACCTGCAGAAATAAAGTTTGAAAGATGTGTTTTTACAGTATTTTAACAGTTGTCTTCTACAAGGGCTGTGCTGAGAGGTGGTGCTGTATCTCCTGGGAAGGGATTTTAGAGTATCTTTACAAATTTTTCTCTCATTTTCAAACATAACACTTAAATCACTCTTGTCTTCGAATTCCCAAACTATAAATGTGATGAACAAAAAAATAATTATGTATAAGGACTATCTAAGCGTAACACAAGGAATTCAAGATTCATGAAAGCACGATAGGCTTCAAGTTCGCTACAGCCATAGTGAACACAATGACCAAATGAAATTAGAAACTTTCCCAAAACAAAATTAATCCTCGTGAGACACTGCTTGCTTCAGTTGTACTGGGAAATGTTGAATTTGTAGCTTAGACTGAGGTTATACACTGTAGCAGTAAAGAAGTAGTCTGTTTTCTTAATTTTGAAAAATATGTCATTATGCCTTGGGAAGTACTACAATATTTTAGTAATCAGCTGCAGTGCTCATTAGTCTGCTTATATATCTGAAGCACTTGCATTTGTTGATGTAGCAGCAGCTGAGATAAAAGAAATTTGAAAGTGAAATCATTACAAATTTGAGTCAGTGCCTTTTTCAAACTGGAGGCTTGCAATATTGCTCTTAATGAGCTGATGCCCTAAACTCCAAAAATGGATTCCTATTTTCTAACCTCTTTTGAACTTCTTATTAGAAATTTCTTTATGATCTGAATTTATGGAGATAGTATCTTCTGTTTACTGACCTCTTTCTTCTTCTAAAAAAAGGGCGGATGGGGAAGGTTGCTAACTAGTTCACAAACCAAACTTCATTTCTTAAAGTAAAATAAAAATCACTTGATAGAGAATAAAGAAGCTAAGGTAGATTTATACTGAGACAAACAGAACCATAGTTTTAAGGGCAAATAAATATAAATTAATGTCTGTTGGTTGAAGGTATATGCATCCTCAGAGTGTTATACTTTAAAATGAACTAAAAATTTAATTATTTAAAAATAGCAGCTGGAAGGGAAAAGGTGGAGGCTTGCATATCTTATGAACTAATCCTGAGAGGAGTGCAGATGGAAGACCGCTTAAGGCAAAGTGGTTCATCTTCATATGGCAGATTTCAAGAACTGGGTCTGGATTACTCAGGGCCAAACATGGAAGGAATTCTCATAGAAACTGTTTATATATACAGAGATTCAAATTTTTTCTCAAATAAATTGAGCAAGTACTTTCAAAAAGGAGATTGGCTTAATTATGAATTAATAGAATTTTTTGATTGCAAATCAGTTGATTCCCTGTGTGTACATAATGAACAGAAATACACAGCAGGCAATGCTTGCATTTTAGAACCAGATTGGAAGAAAAGTATCATTCTTAATTAGTCAATTCAAAGGTGTTTATACAATGCTGTAGGAAAAGTACCTAATAACAAGAAATGAAAATACTTATATGTTGTTTTAATAGTTTCCTTTTGGTGACCTTAGCTATGCTTACTTGTCTTTGATGAAGTATGATGGGTACTGTCAAATTAAATGTTCAATATATTAATTCTTTAAAAAATAACTGCTTTTCATCAGTAATTCTGGATATATTCAAGAAAAAACCTTGCTCATGCAAGCTTTACAGTTTTGTGTTAGGTGTCACTCAAAGTATATCAGTGTACTGAGCCAAAGGATAGGATAAAATAAGGAGAATTCCAGTAAAATAACTATGTAACTTGTTCTCAACACTTATTTCTATTTTTATCAACATTTTTTATTTTTGATTGAATACACATAGTCCTTAATGCTGATTGACAGGAGGCTGAACATGAGCCAGCAGTGTGCCCAGGTGGCCAAGAAGGCCAATGGCATCCTGGCCTGC
>JAYRBT010000093.1:1972744-1982812 GCA_036023395.1 Myiotriccus ornatus
CATGCACCCCACGAGGCAGTGTCGGCGGAGGTCGGGATGGGACCGCGGGGATGGGACCATGGAGATGGGACCACGGGGATGGGACCACGGGGATGGGACCATGGAGATGGGAGAGGCCGGGATGACACCCGGGGGGGGGGGGAAGGGCGCGCGGGCCCCGCCCCCGTCACGCGGCTCAGGCCCCGCCCCGCCCGTGGGGGCGCGCACGCGCGATGCCGGGGGCGCGCGGCACCGCCCCGTTCTAGTAACTTCCCCGTTGCGCTGCGTCATCACGGTGCGCGGCGGTCGGGCCGTTTCCGGTGCGGGGGGCGCGGCGGCAGCGCTCGGCTGGAGCTGCCGGGAACCGCCGGGAACCTCGGCCTGCCCTGCCCTGCCCTGCCCTGCCCTGCCCTGCCCTGCCCTGCCCGCGGCATGTCGGAGAGAGCCGAAGATCCCGCGGGCGGCCCGCCGGGCTCCCCCACCCGGGACACCGCCGGTGCCGCCGAGCCGCGGATCATCAAAGTCACGGTGAAGACCCCCAAGGAAAAGGAGGAGTTCGCCGTGTCCGAGACCAGCAGCATCCGGCAGGTGAGGGCCGGCGCGGGGCGAGAGCCCGTCCCGGTGACGAAGCATCTCCTGCGCGCTCGGGCCGCACCGGATGAGCCCACGGCCGGTCCCGGCCCAGGGGAGGAGCGCTGCCGTCTGAGGCTCGCGGGGGTGCTGGAGAAACTCGTCTTCGTCCCCCATCCCCGGCTTCTCCTCTCGCTGTTGTACAACAGAGGGTCTATGATTTTATAAACTGATCTGGGTTGGAAGGAGACCTTGAAGATCATGCAGTTCCAAACCTTCCACTAGACCAGGTTACTCAGAGCCCCATCCAACTTGGCCTTGAACACTTCCAGGGATGGGGTGCCCACAGCTTCACTGGGCAACATGTTCCAATGCCTCTCTACCCTCACAGCAGAGAATTTCTTCCTGATACCTAATCTAAACCCACATTCCTTCACTTTGAAGCTATTCTGCCTTGTCCTGCCACTACATGCTCCGGTAAATAGTCTTGCCCCATCTTTCCTGTAAGTCCCTTTCAGGTACTGCAAGACTGCAATTAGGTCACCCCGAAACCTTCTCTTTTCTCGTTCTCGAAGTGTGAGCTGTTCTGTCGAGCTGACTCAGTTTGGCAGTAGTTGTCTCACTGGCTGACTATCGTGACTGCGGAAGACATATGCAGTCACCAGCACCTCTGTAATTCCAGTGCTTCTTTTGGTCTTACACTGCCGTTAAAAACGGCAAATAGGCCTTTGTTTTGAGGCAATCATATCTTTGTGCTCTGTAAAATTTTCAGTCTGCTGTACTTAGATTTGCTAGTTATGGATAGGATACTTAGCGTGGCAGAATTGTCAGATAACTGTAATAAGGTGTTACAGTTTGCGTGAAGGTCTCTGCCCTATGGTGCCTCTGTCTCAACAAAAGTAGTAACACCTACTGGTTCATCATTACTGTTTCCTGCAAGTCTTCTGGGTTTTTTTGAAGGTTTGCCATGCAAATATTGACTAGAGCGTCATTTGTTTAGGTTAGAAAGCTACAAGTCATAGAAAAGGTGTAATCAAAATGTAAAAAGCAAGAGTCTCCTGCTTGCGGAGGATGTAAAGATTGCTAAATTCAGAGCCTCCTGCATTTTCCTTAGGATTTCCCATTTTTCTTACTGAAATGTCTCTAAATATGGCAACTCTGTGTTACTCTACATTTTTTTTTAGTGCACACCTCATCAAAAAAAGGTTGTATGTGTGAGAGTGCCATTAGTGTCTAGATACAGAACTTGAAATCATACCTTATGCATGAGCTGAAAGACACTGCCTGGTTATCAGAGCAGGATACAAAAGATGAAGGCTCCCAAGTATCAAAGGTAGTGTTACCACCTTGGCTAACCTGTTAGACTCTTGCTCCACCTAGTTGCTGCAAAGAGAGAAAACGGTGATATTTCTTTCAATTTTTTTACCCTTTTGTCTTTTTTAGATTCAGGAGATTTTTCCCTTGTCTGTTTGTTTGTTTGTTTGCTTTGTTTCGTTTTAACATCAGCATTTGACCTATAAGTGTCCCAGACCCAAGTTTCAGTGAGATCTTCTCTCCAGCTGCCAGTGGGTTGAGACTGCTCTCGTCTTCACTGGTCTTTTGGCAGCTGCGGTATTGTGTGCTATCAGCTGCTCTCTCTGCAAGCTTAGTCTAGGCATTTCTCCCGAAGGTAAAATGACTGTGTTTGCCTTTTAATGTTGTTCACTGCTTTCCCAGCAATATCAGTCTGAAAGGGGTGCTTTTCACTTCTCTGTTCTCCATAGATTTGTGAGCAGCATCAATGCAGTTTTTGTAAAAGTCTTTGCAGTTTGGGGGCTTTTGTTTTGTTTGCGTATTTCAAAAGAGAGATTCATAAGCTGAATCTAACCTAAGAATTGCATTTGTCCTGAAAAGCAGGTAGCCATTAGTTTGCATACTTCAGGAATTATAAACAGATTTACTTAAGATGTGAATTTCAGAATATATTTGACTTTAACAAGTTTGTTTCAGATGTGAATACTGGTGGAGCTACCAGGCTTTCAAGTAAGCAGTTATCTTAAACTGAAATAATTGTACAACCCAGCAAGAGCATGAATTTTTATGGGAAGCAGCCTTGCAAGTTTAGGGAGTTAATAGAGCACACTACATCAAATGTCTTTGTTGTCCACAGATACGTTAGCTCTGAGCGTTGTCTCTCTTGGAACCACTGTTAAAAGATTAGATCTGCAGTTATGTCTCTGTCCCTGTGAAGTAAGATTGCACCAAGGAGTTGGCCATTTGCGTGAAGTCCCAGACAGTGTAACAACAGTTAAAAAGTGCACTGTCCCCATAGTGTGACTGATGGTGGCTGTTTCTCTTAAACTGGAAAAGTGAGCTTTTGATAGTAATAAGCGTCAACAGTAGATGTGATGTTTCTTGAGCCAGCCTTGAAAATAGGTTAATCTCAAATACCAGACAAGTTGAACATCTGTCCAAATGCATCTAGAATCAGCAAGTTGTTTGTATGGTTGAGATAGGTGGGTCAGTAACTTGCAGCTTTTAGAAAAAAAAACAAAAAACAAAAAAAACTGAAGTCACCCAGCAGAATAAACTCCATTCAGTTGTATATTTCTGTAGCTCATATTATGACTTAGTGAGTTGACTTGTTTATTTCTCTGCAATCATTTCAGAATACTGCCAGAACAATAACCTGGATTTTCTAGGAAAATGTTTTGGTTCATCAGGGCCAAAATTAGGGCTACACAAATCATATTTTATGTTGCTCCATTAATGTAAATCAGGCCTGCAATTTTTCTGTGAAGATTTTTTTCCTATATTGGAAGACTTCAGCAAAACAGGGTTTGTTGTTGCTGATCCTGTGTTGTGCAGCTGGAACAGTGAGTATGCAAGTTGGAATGGAAAGTAACCTTCAAGTACAGAGCCACTCTGGGAGGTCAGTTGATTGCAAGTGTCTGCCTTTTTTTCTTTGAACCTATTTGATTGTACTGAGCACAGTTTGACTCAGTATTAGGACAAAGACGAAATATTTGCTTTCTTGACTGGTTATGATACTGATCTTGCTCAGTGTAAAGACTTCATGAGTACATGGTGGCTGAAAATGCGTACCTATAAACCTGTTGACTTTAACCCTCCCTGACAGTATTGATACTAGAGTATCAGCTCAGTAAGACTGTCTCTTGTCCTACCTTTTTTTTCCTTCCGTTTGTCATGGTTTAGCTCTGGGCCAATTTGCTCTCACCCCCCACACAATTACTTTACGTTGAGAGAAGGTTTATGCAGACGAAAAAGACTGTATTGGGAAAATAATATGAACATTTATTACTAGCAAAATAAAACTAAAGAACTGTATCTACAATAACTCTAACTAAATAAAACTACTACTTATTTACAGAAATACTTCTCCCCCCCCTTAATATCAGTCCAAGGAGGAAAAGCAATTTCTTTCACCATTCTCGGAGCTTTAGGTCTCTCCAATAACTCTGCAGCACTTTAAAGCTTTTCTTTTGTTATCTCAAGATAACAACTCCGATTCGTTGTAGCTGAAACTCTTTCTCTCTTTCTCTTGCTCTGTGTTGGCCTCCAGGGCTGGGCCTACCCCCCTCCTGGGCTAAGACCGGAGGCTGGGGGTTACCCAGGCCCTGCAGGGTCTTCCATGGGCTTACAAGGGGACGCTTGCCTACCGTGAATCTTCACCACAAAGTTACAGGGGATAATGGCTTTTGAGTCCACCCCTGTTTCCTGTGGAGATCCCTCCCCACGGGAGAACAGTCCTTGATAGACCTCTCAGGCATGAGTCTAACATGGATTCCTCACTCGGATCCCAAGCTTACCTGAACCATTTTCACTCCGGCGTAAGCCTCGTCTCTCAAGGTCACAAATCTTGAGCAGCAGCATGAATCCCACACACGGATCCCAACATCCTACCTGAGCCGTTCTTGCTCCAGCATAGGTTCTCTAAAGGATCACAACTCTTCAACAGGACTCTGCCTCACTTCAGGTTTCTCATAAAGTCTCGACTTCCTCATGCATTAACTTACCCCAGTGTAGGCTCCTCCACAAGCAGCATGAGAGTCTCCTCACCCCAGCAATCTTTCAAAGGTAGCAGGGATTTATTTTTCAGTCTTTTCCCTGCTGAAGGGAGAGAGAGAGCGAGAGAGGAGGAAGAAGCAGCTCCTCCCCCTTCAAACTTTTCTCTTCTCTTCTCTCTCCTGCTGCAGCTTTGGCCTTGGAGGTCTCTTATCTCTTTGCTGGAATCTTTCTGCAGCAGTTTTTCGTCCGAGCAGTTAGTCCTTTAAAGTTTTTTTTTTTTCCCTTTACTCTCTTACATGAGAGAAGGGGGGCTTCAGTGCCACACCTACTCCCGGCCCAGGGCCAGGGGAGGAGGGAGGACTAGCCCCTGCTTGGGCTTGTCGCCTTTCCTACGTGGCTCCTAATTTTAACTGCAACAAATTTCAACTGTGCAACAACTTTCTCTTCTGTTTTTTTCTTAAATATGTAATTAACAAAAGCGTTACTGAACTTTTGATTGGCTTTTTGTCCAGAAATGCACTTGGACAAAACCATCCTCAGCCCCAGGGGCTGGCTGTTGGGCAAAACCACAACAAACAGAAAATTTCCCCCAATTTCTATATGGTTAAATTATGATGATCATTCTGGTTTTAAAACAGGAAATGCAAGAATAACAAAGTAACTCTTTATTTAGTTCAACATAAAAAAACCTCATAAAACAATAATAAAATCAAAACCAATAAGGAAAGACCTTAAAGAGGGGTCGAATTTAAATTTCACCAGCATTCTTCCAATAGACCACGGTGATAAGTTGTTATCTTAAATATAACATAATGTGTCATTTAGTACAACAATGAAATGACTAAGAATCAGCTCTACCACGCAACAGAATGATGGGGGAGGGAAGGAAGAGGAACAGCAGAATAAAGATCTCAATTTTAGAACAGATATTAAAACATATACCAGTGATGTATTTCTAGCAACTTCAGTCTTTTAATGTTTCACAGTGTTCTCAGTGCAGCAAACACATCTAAAACTAACACAATAATTTGAAAGTTATGGTATAAAAGAACAAGTGGGAAAACTCAACTGAGCAGGGCTCCCAATGAAGCTGTGTACTATTGATTAACACTAGTTTTTGAAATGTTAATTAGTTTTATACTTAACAGCTTGTCATTGTCTAAAAGGGCAGAGGAGCAAACCTTCCAGAGTAAAGGCTGAGAAGTTTTTAACTCCTTGGTGACAGGAATTGCTGTGCATTCCTTTGCTTTCAATAGCACCATGAGCAGACAAGAATTAATTAGCTCTGGTGATCAGTAAGATAAAAGAGTGTAAGTATCTGAATTAGTTAGCAATGACAAGAGGGTGAAAGAAATATGAAGTAAATTAAGATGTACAGAGTAGTTACTGACCGAAAGCTAAATCAATCCTCCTTATCAGAACAGAAAACTTTGTTAAAATATGAAATTATCTCCCCATAAAAGTGATGTCTAACAATGTTTGCAATTGCTTTGCTCATTTAAGTGTGAGTTGATTGCACATTGAAGACTGAAATGTACGGAAAATTGAAGGAAATAGAAGGGATGAGATAATGATGATGTAAGAATATGTATGCATTTCAATTTAAGTCATTAGTTTGAAATCTTTGAAGGGATGGGGGATCAGGGGTGCCCTTAAACATATTTTCCTCATATTTTTCTGTGCCTGCAATGAAGTAAAATATGGAACAAAATAAAAGGTTTTATAACTTGATAGCAATGCCTACTGTGCATCATACATAAATCACAATCCTGCTGATAATGCCACAAAATTAAGCTATGGATTTATAGGCCAGGTGTGAAAAATCACAGAGCAGGGAGATACAGACAGTCTTGTTGACTTATCATATAGTAGAGTGACCAAAAGAATGTGAAGCGCTGACCTACCTTCACTCCCCAAAAATCTCATCACTGCAGCAGGGAGGTGAGCAGGCTGTGTTGTTGCCTTTTGAGCATTTGTTTCAACAGGCTCCGTTCTCCCAGCCTGTAAGTAGAGCAAATTTCTTGCACACTAAATCATGTATACATTTTCAGTTACTGGAGAAGTGTAAAAATGCAATGTTAAATTTGAATTAGACAAACCCATAAGCACTGCATTTAGGTTTCAGGTTGGCCACAAAGCTCAGAGAACTTGGCAAAGGAAACAGAGCATCTTTCCACTGTCTGTGCTAAGTCAGTGATATCCTGTCAGGAGGAAGTACTCTTGGCTTGTCCCTCTAGTTTGCTGAACACCTTTCTAGATTATTGCAATTTACAGCATTTGACAGATTTTAGCAAAACTAGAAATTCTTTTACTGGTTCAAGTTTCTGTGTGAAGATTTCATCCAGTTTAACTCTGCAAACAGGCCAAATTGTTTCCAAATGCAGAATTTGTGATATAGAGGATTTTTTCCCTCTGCTTTCCCTCCACATTCCCCCCACTGGGAGATGCTCTGGTGGTAGTTACTCTAGTGGAAAACACTATCTATCTGGTGAAATATTTTACTTCTTTTTGTCACATGTCTTTTCCCCCATCCCATGAGGTTTTGAAATTAGTAAATTCCAAGTTAACTTTGGCTAAATTTAAAATGTTTAATTATGAAACATGGTAAGTCTGAAAATCGTCTCATATCAATTTCTCATTTTCTCCAAAAAATTCAGCTTACAGAAATGTGACATGTAACCTCAATGACATCATGGGATGAAGCATTTTTATTAAAAAAAAAAACAACTGTAGTGTGTTCACAAGCCTAAAAACGTGAAGTCTTTATTTTGTTGCATGCATGTTTTCAAGAGAAACAATAAAGCTCCAAATTTTTTTAGAAACTACATAAGTTGCATTATCTATGTATAATGTGGGTATAATACTACATTGATCAGCAACTGTAATATAAAAGGTAATGTGTAAGTTTTATGTGCTTCTCAGAACTATAAAGGTAGTGTGAGTGGATTTTAAACATTTTGATTAGCACCGCAAAGATTTTAATGCTTTATTTGAACAGTTTGCTATAGGGCAAACACATTTAGTAGACAAGCAAAATGAAAGCACTGGCATCAGTTTCCCTGTTTTCTATTAAGTAATGTTGCGAAGTAAGCAGAAGTTGGATTCAGATATCAGATAATTATCTCCACACTATGTGTCACAGTAAATAATTTTAATTGGTTTAACTTCAGGGACCATTACTGGCCTAATTAGAAACATGAAAAGGCTACAAGTATTAGGAAATATCCTGAAGGAATGAGAGCATTAGCAATTCTGTCAAGCCATTTTTAAAATAGTACACAGTAGCAGTCACATTTCACCAAAAGGCAGATTACTTGAAAGGTGCTTTTAGGAAAAGAGTACTTGTGGGTTTGTAATAAGAGAAGTTGATGGCCAATCATAGAGAATTTGTAGTGCTTGGCATGTATTATTACTGTCTTAAAAATACACTGAATTTATCCTGAATTCTATTATTAAAGATGGGTTAACTTTGCACAACACAGGAATTATGAGAGCTTGGGGGCAGTGAGGAAGGTCGTTTAGCTAAAAGAAAAAGAAAATAAAAGAAGAAAAAAACCCTGAACACAGGTTGTGTGGAGTTCGGAAAGATGCGAGGTTAGGAAAGCTTTCAATAAAATTATGCATCAGCCTCTCTGATGCTTTGGTGAAGCTCTTTAAAATCGTCTTTTGAGCTTTTCACTCTACAATTCTGCCTCAAGGTTTTGGATCTTCCATAAGTATTCACACTCCAAATGAGATTGCAAGTTTTGCTGAATAACATCTCCTGGTTTAAGCACTTCCACAGTTTCACTGTACTGTGTTTTTAAACTTTCTAGCCTCTAAGAAAAGATCCTATGGCTTAGAGGTCTGCTCTTTGGCTCATCTGTCACTGAAAGCCAACAGGCAAGCAGGGTGTGCTCAGGGGGAATTATTTAACAGAGTTCAGATCTCAGTGCGAAGTTGCTCACTCTTACAAAAACCCAGACACAGAGCTTTCCTCCATTAGCACTAAGCTGATTACTATAAACATTACAAAAATTTCAGTATGCCCCATTGCTTTAATGAGCATGTGGCTGGTTTCAAGTTTGCTCTGCCACTGTACTTGATTTGTCTACTTATTCTGCTTTCTAAGGGTTTGTTAGTCACTTAACCCCTTTCCAGGTACTGCTTGCTTTTTAGATTTGACTGAGCACCACTAGATGAGTGGCAAATGTGTATTTTTTGGAGGCTGGTGTTGAAAGGGGAAGGCAAAATATGTTAATGAATAACACACAAGAATTGCTACCTAATCTGGATTAGTTTTTCAGTCAGATCCTCATCCTCTGTTCTGGAGTGTTTTATATAATGCGCCTGAGGTGGCACAAAAAATAATGCAGAGGAAAATTTTTATGACAACCTTAAGGGAATGAGGATTTGGTTAGTGTCATGCTATGTGTTTGCCAATATAGCCAGGGTAAACTCTTGTGGGAGAGGAACAGTGATGGGGTCAGCCAACCACCTACAGTGTTTCACTGCTAAAGAACGGCATCAAAGATTTAAGCAGCTCATGCTGCTTGAAGAGTCGATCAACACCTGCCACCACTATACTAAAGGATATTTTTATTGATATTTATATGAATCCCTCAAAGCTATGCAGATGTCAGATATATGTATAATCCTTTCACGATTAATCTCTATTCTTTTATTAACCAGTGGGAATTTGCTATATACATACATAGCCAAAAATACATTCCCAGTGCTGCTCATCTCAATCTTAATAACATTCAATGTCGGTTCTTTCTATAGGCTGTGCACTGTCTAATGAGAAAACTCCTTTTGTATTTTTATCTAGTTTCAGTGAGCATTATTTTGTTCTTGTAAAGGAAGGGCTTAATTTACCTTTTTCATAACTATGTTTTGTCAAGTCTTTCTTGTCCCCTAAAAAAAACCCAGGTTCAATCATTACAGACTTTCTGCACAATTTAGTCTTATTCTGCTTGAGCTTTCCTTTGTCTGCTTCTAAATAATGCCTTAGAGAGGCATCATCTCAAAGCCAAATAAAGGATATAAAGGTATACCATTTTTTGCTAAGCATTATTTTCAATAATTTTCTGTTCCTCCTGTAGCATCACCTGATTTATGTTTTTGAAGACCATTACATATCAAAACTTCCTATTGATTTAGCAAATATTTTTCTGACAGAAGAGCACTTGCTAGGCTTAAAATGTGAAAAAGGCCAATAGATCATGCGTGAGATACAAATGTAACTTTAGCTAGTCCATTAATATGAATACAAGAAAGTGAAACTGCTGAAACTTAAAGTTGCTTAGAGAATGCATATGCAAAGTTCTGATTTTGTCAATTTTTTGTGAAACTAATCCATATACCAGCATAGTCACATAAGACTTAGAGCAAGGAGTTTCACTGAAATGTTTTTTTTGTGACTGCTTAGTGTTCCAGCTATATATTTTTAAGAGGCTTTAATGGCACCTGGTATCTTTTTGTACTTAACCTGAAAAGATATTGCAGCAGCAGAGGTTAGGAGTATACGAG
>JAYRBT010000093.1:1982822-1987822 GCA_036023395.1 Myiotriccus ornatus
CTTGTGATATAAGGTAAGAGTTTTCTTTTGACGGCCTCAGTGAAAATTTCCAGAGGCAGAATGCAGAACACCCAGCTGTACACTCCACACAAAAAATGACTTTCTGGTGAGGTTTTCATGAAGCCTGTGTACCACAGGCCAACATCCCCCTCTGCCTTAATCCAGCTGGCAAAGGACATGGCTCTTGGCTCTCACTCATGTGTTTTCATACTGCTCAGTGATGGGTCGGGTTCCATGTTTTGAAACCGTCATACCCACATGATCTAAAAGCAGCCTCTGAATGTCTCCTCGCTTCCTTCACATAAGGAGGATGAAGATACTTTATATCAGTATATTATTTATAAAGATAAGTATGTCTTTGCACACAATTAAAGATCTAAAAATAACATGAAATATGAACAATAAGAAAAAGGTTCAGAAGGTGTCCAGAAGGTTTCCACAAAAGAGCCCACAAATCATCAACCAGTGGTTCATGAATCAGAAAATGTAATTCCAGTTATGCTGTGGACATAGCGGGCAAGTGACATGGAGGTCCCATTGCCCACAGTATGGGGAGAGCACTGCAATCTCTGGAATCATAGAATCACAGAATCATCAAGGTTGGAAGAGTTCTTTAAGATCACCTAGTTCATCCATCAACATAGCACCACCTTAATCACCCCTAAACCATATCCCCAAGGGCCACACCCAGGCACGTCTTGAACACCTTCAGAGACAGTGACTCCACCACCTCCCTGGGCCACTTATCCCAATGCCTAAGCACACCTTCATGGAATTTTTTTTTGTTAATATCTAATGAGAATGTCCCCTGGCACTACTCAAGGCCATTTCTTCTCATTCTTTCACTTGAAATACGGCAGAAGAGACAGATGCCCATCTCACTACAGCCTCTTTTCATGCTGTTGAGACCATGGGGCAGTGTAGCCTGGGGCTGTGTGTTTTTCGCTTTCCTTAAGTGAAAGACTGCAGAAAGCAGCAGAAATCTCTGCCTGAGTGACTGCAGAGGGACAGAATGGGAAAGCACTTTGTTCTGGATCTACCCCTCTGTAGAGCTGCAGCTCAAAATGGCAGAATAACAAACTATTAGGCAGCCCACCTTGATCACCATGGGCAAAACCCTTTTCAAGGCCCTACCAGACTCAAGTCAAGGCTGTCAGTCTCACACCTCTGTCAGACAGCAAAAACCTGAATGTGTCGGAGGTGGGCCAACAGAAGCCCACAGAGAATGGAGAAAGATGCAACAGGGCTGTGAGGAAGTCTCAGAGGAAGTTGCAAAAGTGCCCGAAACCCAGCTGTAGGGCACGGCCTCACAGTCTTCTGTAGAACTCCCCTTTCTGTACCCCCAGACCACTCCTTTCCTCCGCAACTATCCCTTCTCTTTGTATGGCTTGCAGCCAATCCCTACATTATCCCTTATCACTGACCCTCGGGATTTGATGTTACTAGCCAGGATACCACCCTTGTTCTCGACCCTTCCATATCCCCCCGTATATAAGCTGTCTTTTTGTTCTAATAAACAGCCATTTTGGGGCCATCCGTGTGTTACTGTCTCCTATCAAAGTGTGCCGCGAGGGTCTCATCTCAGGGGACAAAGCCCCCCCCCCTCGATATGAATGAGGATGGCATGGGCCACAACCAGCCTGTGGCCCACTGAGATAATGTGGACCACAACTGCTGTTGGAGTCAAGAGGTGGTGTCAGTTTCGACTCCGTAACTTGGAGTTAGCATCCTTGCAGAAGACATTAAATTGCAGAAGGCTGTGTGACCGAGGACAAGAGCCTGTCACTGTGTGGCCCTGTCCCTGCCTGGGTCTGCAGCTGTAAAAGGCAGGTTGTGTCAACAAGCATTGGGACAGGCACTGTCAACTACCACAGGAAGTCTTCTATAATACCTCTCTCAGATTTTTGAACGCTTAACTCTGTGTCGCACCATGTAGAATGCAGTGAATCTCTGGCTCTGTGGCTGAGGACAGGAGTGTACCATGCACACCATGCCATCTCTGAGTCTGCAAGACTAAAAGACAATATAATATCAACACACGGTGGGACACACAACATCAATTTATCTGTTAGGAACTGAACATTCTCTGTACAGATAAACTCATGTCCTTGAAGTGAGGTCTGTGGTGCACTTCAGGTACCCTAGGCATCCCAGGGCCAAACCCCTAGGCCTATCCCAAAGGCCTCTTCAAGACCTCCCATAAACACTGTGTCACACAGAGCAGCTCTATGTGGATGTCTCAAGGAATCTGCAATATGGCTCTACATAAATGATTAGACTTCACTTTTTAAAACAGAAGAGTTACACCGTGGAAGCTCTCGTTCTCTAAGAAGACAGGTATTTTAATGTCCAGGTCAGAATCAAGAAGGATTTTCAAACAAGACAATTTTTCCCCTTCTTGAGTCAGTCTAGCGCTTCACCCTCAAGAAATTAGTGTTTTCATTCTGTGTATAGTTGGAAGTTGAAGACAAAGTATGTTATAAAAAGAATGGGAAACCGGCCATAAGAGAACAGTTAAATTTAATGTTTAGTCTATACCTTTTCTTTGTTTTGCTATCTACAAAAAAACATTATGTTGTATCACTTGAGACTTGTTCCTTCTACTAAGTCGATTAAACTTGGAGTCCACTGTCAACTGTATCATGCCTATGTGGGGAAGTGTTAAGGTATGATGAAACTTAGGAAAAGGAACATAGGAGAATATGATATCAGTCTTTCTCCTCTTAGATAACTGCCAAGTATCCTAGGTTGTACTCTGTAGGCACATGCTGACCCCACCTTGAATTTCACAATAGCATTCAGAGATGCTGCTGCCTAGACAAAGATCTGTCAAAAAAGAAAATTTTTTCCTGTCAAAGATGAAAGTATGATTTCATCATCTTTTTAAATGTGGGGTTATACATAACACTTTAGCTCAAATTCTTGGACTCTTTCTTTTTTCTGAAAACACAGTAAGAATTTACAATCATTATTTTCTACTCTGCTTTCAGTTTAAGCCATATTAATGTAGCATATATTGTTTCACTTCTGTGTGGCTGGTTTCCATCTGGAAGTGATTCTGCCTTTCAGGCTATGTTTTTTAAAAACGCAGTAGAGCTGAATCAAGGTTTATATCTGTGAATATTACCAATTTTCTTTATCTGTCCAAGGCAGCAGGTTTCTTATCTGACAGCCTTATAATTATGGAAGTAGCTGCATATTAATGAGTAAGTGCTTACATAAACAACTCGCCTTGGAGAAATCTAATGAACTAAATTGCAAGATTTGATTTTGCCTAATTAAATGTAAATAATATTTAATGTTGTATGTGACAGGGTTTCTCCCAGAAACTTGGGGAGTTTTTTATGTAACCAAAGTGATATTAATGCAGAGGGCCATACTGAGCATTATGAAATTGGCATGTCGTGTATGCTTTTCAGTTGTTATCCATCTACCTCTTTAACTAGAAAACAAAGATATTTAAGATCTGGTGCAGTCCATGATGTTGGGTATAAGAAGATATTTGTGCTATGCATAACTACATGCTACTCTGAACTGCTCCACCTCTTTCTCTTAAAGCAGACTATTAGCCTAAACAAAATTTTTCAAACAATTCGACTCATCTTGATATCCATCAAAACACTCTTTTTTAATGCTTATCTTTTTTCTTCCTTTCTACAGTGTTATATATCAGCAATTTGAAGTGGTTTTGTTTATTAGATACAAACCAGATAGACCTGAATCATCAGGTGAAACATCTTTGTTTCATTGCAGAGGAATGTTTTGTATATAAGATCCAGAGTAAAATGGACTTATAGCTTTTTACATGTGTGTAGGAATTCATCTGTGCTATGAATAAGAATCCCAGAAGAATGGACCTAGTCACCTTTGGGAAAAAGACTGTGTCAGCTATTTTATTCCACTCTGCAGTTCTCCATGTGGTGTCTGTAATTCAGGTAACTAAATCATGACAGTCCTGCCAGACTGCCTACGAACATGCACACTTCTTTTTCCTGATTTTTATAAGTACTTTTTAGAGGTATAAAGGAGTTAAAATTTTTGTCTGGGATCAGAGGTGAGGAAAAGGCTAGTCCTCATTCAGCCATCTAAACAAGCTACCAATAATGGAATAATGCCATTACCTGAGAAAGACCCCTGGATAAGAATGCAAAACACCATGTAGCAAACATTAAATTTTATCAGTGAAATGAGCCCTTCACCCCTCACCTTTCCACTTCTCAGAAATCATGACAGAAAATCATGAAACCAAACCATGGGAAAATACTAAGTGGATGAACAGGCATAGTCACCCAGAAAACAAAAAGGTGAGATTTGTAGTGTTCCTCCCATGCTTCTGTGGATGTGAATACATTTGCCCCAAGTTTTTCTCTTACATACCCATTTTTTTTTAACCCTGATAAACAAAAACTTATTTTGAATATATTATATATTGTCAGTATTTTCCTTACAAGTCCTCAAATAACTGTATCTGATGGCAGATAATTAAAAAAATGGGCTGTCATTCCATGGACTTTTTAGCTCTTTAAGAAATAAAATCAAGCAAAAAGCCCTTGCTTTGCTCTCATACAGAATTTAGACAAGGACAAGTTTTCAGAGTTTCTTCAGGAATGTGCATAAATATCATTGTTAGAAGAAAAAACTTTTCTATCTCAAACTATACTGCTTCTCAGACAGGCCCAGTGAAGAACAGGTACTCTATTACTTTAGTCCTGTGTTCTGCCATATGTCAGTGCAGCCCAAACATATACTCTCAAATGTTTGGATTTCATTTGCAAGGTGTTTACAGTTGAACTTTGATTTAAACAGATTTTATGGTACTGATATACGTACATGAGACCAAAGCCAGGTTCAATACATCTTTGTTTGGCTGAAATGTTCTCTCAGATGCAGCTTCTTTGGTGTTATTCTTGAGGCTAGGGATTTTAGTACTGGCATTTTTTTATCTTTCAGCTCTTACTGCTGCTGCAGCCTTTGCTGGTTTCTGTTCTTTCTTTTCACCT
>JAYRBT010000093.1:1992822-2002249 GCA_036023395.1 Myiotriccus ornatus
TTGGCTTCTCTTTAATGTAATTTCTTATAAAAGCTAACAGAGGTGAAGAGAGTTACATTTCCTGGTGGAATATTAGCTTTAGTGAATAGGCAACCAATGACAGGAGAGAGAAAATTTTAAAAAAGGGATTTGGAAGGTAGAGATAAACATATTGGGGAAAAAAACCCAAGTTTTGAAATGGAAAACTAACAACTGGTATGAAATTAAGATGAGAAAAAGAGAAACTCTGAGGGATTCATAGGTGAAAAAACACTCATTTAAAATAACTGAGAAGATAAGGTGGTAAGAAAAGGGAAAAGATTCTGAGAAAGAAAAAGAAAACAGGTAGTATGGAGATTTCAGACTGAATCACTCCAGACTTTTTGCTGTAATATTTTCTGATGTACTGTTTCATCAAGGATTTCATATTTGGAGGTATTATTTTTCTTTTGTAATATTTCTGGCTTTGTCTTCCTTTTTTGTGCATGAAGTTATTGGAAAATATTCACAAAAAGTTTAGAACTTTATTGAAAATTTCTAGAAGTTATTTTCTTTTAGAACCCTGTGGCTTTCTTAACTCTGTTTGAAATTATCTAGTTGTCCATGAAAAGCTATTTCGTGCTATAAAAGACTGTAACTCTAATCAAATATATAGAATCATTAAGGGCAATACTATATCTGTGTCCCTCCAATCACAAATATGTGACCCTCCAATCTGTATGCAGTTAGCTGTGGCAGTACTATCTCCTCATTATTATTTTGAATTTATTGTCCATGAAATAGTCTGTTGACTGATTTTCTATCAAAACAAACATAAACACTAATCTGGCACATAAAAATATAAATCAGAATACCCATTCATACTAGCTTATCTGGATATACTTATCACTCATACAATGGCCTGTGGAAACTGTTGATATGGCCAGGAAAGTTTGCTACTGTCTGTCCTGTAGGGACTCTACTGCAGAGTACTGAACTCATTGATCATGAAAATAGGACATTAAAGGAACAGTACATTTAGTAGATGTTCTCTGGAGGTGTGTTAATTCTTACCTAAACTGGTCATACACAGTTTCTGAGTGAGATCACTCACAGAAATGGACATACACGAGAGCAAAGTGATCGCAATGCATCCATAATATTTGTCTACAAATCCTTAAGATGTATGACATAGGCAAAAATAACAAGTATATTTAGCTAACCTGTGTAACAGTTTTTGGATGACCCTATAGCATTTATACAGGTGGTCCTGTAAACTTTCCCACCCTTTGTTGTGTTGTGAGAGAGTAATGTTTTGTGTAATTTCCTAAAATTCAGGGTGAAAACTGAGTCCACTTATATTAATTATGCTGACTATTAACTTCAGGTAGAAGACAGACATTCTAATCTGATAACAGCATGCATCTCAAGCCAGCACAGTAGTCTGTTTTTGCAGATTATGGATGGTTTAAGAAACCTCTGAACTGTCACGTACTCGCTGAATTAATGAGGCCATACAGGTCTAAGGTCTCTAAAAAGGCCCATCTAGATTAGAATTGATTAATCCTGTGGTGGGCTGCAGGGTATTATTAGAGTGACAACAGATGTAGGTTTTGTTTAAGCATAATTTCATAAAGATCATCGGCTGTATTCTTTAATTAGTGATGATCGCCCATAACTTGACTGTAGCAAAAATTTCTCCAAAAACCACTAATCCACATTTGCTGAGAAGTAACTTCATGAAGAAAAATAAAAGTAAAAAATATTATTTGTAGTAAGAAAATGTGTCCAGAAGAGTTCAGTGTCATGTAAAATGGAATACAAATCCCCTCAAATACTCGAATTACTGACAGAATTAATATTTCTATATTATGCATGAATTTCCACATTCCTATTGAAGTAACTACTTTTTCATTTTTGCAAACAAAATTAACTGTAAAATCAAATAGTGACGAAAAGACAATGTAACTATCCTATACCTCAAATCAAAACTGCAGTTCTGAACTCCATTTAGTATTGAAGAACTCAAAAGTATTCTGATTCAGGTTTTATACTTGTTGCTTCTGTAATCAGCTAATAAAAAGCCTATGATCCAAATACTAATAAAGATTTATTTCTTTTTCTTTATTAATAGAAACACTGAAAGCTAAGTCCAGCGGAGTGCTGAAGACAGCGGAGTTTGTAAATGTGGAAAAAAAGGAAAAACAAGCTTAAGAAATCTTTATGGCTTGTTAAATATCTCTTGTATAACTCTACAGAAATAACTCCATAGAAGAAATTGATCATTTGGGAAAATGCCATGTAAATCGCTTTCACCTGTTTGCGTGGTATTACTGATATTGTTTAAAAATCTGTTCTCCAGAATAACAATGGACATTAATAACAGATTTTTTTAATTTTTGTTTTGTGCTTTTGAATCCTAATGTACAATCAGTTAAATATCACAAAACCTATTAGGTATCTAGCCATTAATTTCCTACCCCTCAATATTAAATGGTCAAAATAAGTGGTTGTTTTAGAGCGATTATGGTGACTGTAATGAGGCCTGACACTTGTGACACTTCAGACACGCAACCACCAGCAGCTCCGCCACAACAAAGGACCCCTGAGTGCAACACATTGTAGTGGTGGGGAGAGTTGTGAGTTCGCAGCTTTGCACAGCAGGTGTGGCCACACATCTTTGCACCCCTAAACACACATGCTCATCCAATCTGACAGATCAGACAATGGCACAAAAAAACCCATCGCCAGTGTTTGAACAAAGCCTTCACCTCTAAAGAGACAAAGCTGTGTGCTGACCGTGTTGCCACCATTAACTTTTCCAAATGGAAAACAATGTATATTTTATTAATGAAAAACAAATTGAGGCAGGAATAACAAGTGCAGTGGCTTTTTTTTTTTTTTTTTTTACATTTTACTAATGTGTGTTCTCTTTCTTTTTAATATTTGCCTTCATATCATCATGCAAATAATTTTGTTAATTAGTTGTATCTTATGTATGCTTCACATAACAAAGGCAAGGAAGCTAGGGGACCACAATAAGACATAAAAAATCCATCAATCAAGTGACTATGATTTTGCAACCTTTAGCATATAAATAGCATTTTTTTCTTTAATATTTATTTAGACAGAAACACAAGTGTATGAACCAGAGTCTTTAAAGTCAACTCTACCCTGGTGCTTGAAAAGTTTATTTTTAAAGAAGGAAATTAAAAGCCTAATTTTCTATTCAAGTTAACAGCAACACAGCATTTAAAAATTGAAGCTAGAGATGTGCATATTTACAATAAAGGAATGAACTGGGCATTAATGAGCTCTGGAGGCTTATTTGGAGACAGCTGCACTTATCATGAATCAGGAAAGGGAAATAGCAGCCCTGGTGCACTGTAGGTCAGTCACAAATGTCGACTTCAGAGAGCTATAAATCTCCAGCATTACTTCAGCTGCCAACTCTCAGAACACCCTTCTAGTATTTTCCTATAATTTAAAGATTATGTAAGGTGTACAGTGCGAGTGTTCGATGAAAATATTAATTTAGAGATAAATCCTGTAAATGCTCTAAAGCAGTAGCTTCTGCTGAGCAGGATCATCTTCTGGTACACTTCAAATAGGAATTGCTGCTAGTTTTGTCAACAGTAGGAGGTCATGGATGACTGCCAAACAAAACAAGGACTTTTTCAAAAAAATGCTTTTAGTTCTAAGCAGTCACAGAATATATTCCTGTACCATTTTCTTGCTGATATTTACACTTTGATATATTGTTTTATACTGACAATTCCTTGACAGAAATCGTGAAATGAACTGGAGTAAAAAGCAATTAATCACAGTTAACTCCTTCTGGCATGTCCAAAAACATATTTTATTGTCACTTCTGAATGTTGCAAAGGCATTATCCAGGCTCACAGATTTTGTATCCCACTGTGAGGCTGCTGACTGACAAAATCCAATATTTACATGTTGAAATTTAAAGCTTTTAAGAAAAGTGGTAACATTTCTTAGCAAATTAACATTTTAATTACTGTGAAATAGAAAGTAAGTTTTATTGTTTTAACTGCATCAGTGTGAGCTATACAATCAGACCTTTTAGCTCTTCATAATAGAACCTTGCAGTTATATATGCAAATTTTTTGGTTTCTGCCCTGTTGGTAGGAAGAATTTTTATCAAATATCAGGACAGTAAAGAAAGAATAAAGTGCAAGTTTCAACCTTTTTTTTGCAAGATAAAGTGAAATCAATGTAAAGTGACATGTTTACCTGCGATAACATACGCTTAACTCAAAGAACTTCGAGTTCTGTATTCTAGGTTAAACAGCAATACAGGGACAATTTCCCCTTCCTTCCTGGAATCAGTGCTGACTGACTGCCTGCATTTTTTTTCAGAAGACATGCTAGTACAGTAAGAACCAATATATAAAGGGCATATTTAGAAATTTCCTTGCAGTTCCTCAACCTGCAGGAAAATCAGTTGGTTCCTGATTGTAATGGGTGTTCAACATAACGCTTTTTCTCAAAGTCTATACAGATTATGGAGCAGCCATCGTACTTCAAAATCACACTTTTTGCTGAAATGCTGCCCTAAAACTGACTTATTGTACATGATCAATAGTCTAGCCTAGAAAGCTCACATGGGTCAGTAGAGTTCCTGTCATTTCCAGAGGATATGAATTATGCTGTAGCATCTTTGTAATTACTGCAATTTCCATATAGGCTACTTTTAAGTTGTTAGTTCTCATCCCACAAACCCTTCTCAGGGTTCCTCTTTTCTGCCTACAGCCTGTGAGACCATCCTAATTCTTCCTAGGTCTTGCCCCCATGCTAGAAATTGTTCAGTTCTCATAACCATGTTGAATTTTGCTACCTGAAAAATGAAGAAAAAGAACTTTTACACATACTTGGAGTGGTAAGGAATTTTCACTGATTCTGCTAAAAAAATTTATGCAGGGCAGCTGTTAAAAGAAACAATTAAAGCCCCAAGCTTTTTTAGTTGTACAATTTATGCAATTGTTTGAAACACCCTAAATATTCTTATAATTCTTTTTATATGTATGAGTAGTATAATTGATAGTGTCCTCTACTTTAGTCATGCAAGCCTTCACATTTTTACAACTGGATAAATGAGGACTAGTTACTCACAAGAATTTCTGTCAACACAGAACCTTTATTCACCATGGGAGAATATTTCTTCATCTAATAAACCACCAAAGCTATAGTACTTTGGAGAAAGGAAAAAAAAATAGAAAAAACCCCCAGGATATATAATTTCATAAGAGAAAATTCTATCATATCATATGCTTACAGGGCAAGTGGATTGCAGTTGCATTAATTTTGATATTTCCTAACTTCTTCACATATGACTTTGCAAACAGATTATTCTAGATGAGCTTTCATTAAATATTTTAGGCCTTTAGAAAAGGGATCTGAAACACTATTAATTCTTCTCATGTTTATGGTTTCACATATCTTTATATTTCAGTAAAAGAAAGGAAATATTAAAGCTTACAGACCCATATCTTTTGCTGACAGAATACCAGACTGCAACAGTACATGATTACCCTCTCACTGGAACAGCATGGAAAGGGGTGCAATACTCGTGAAGTAGTTTTATGGAGTCTCTTCAGGGGACAGATACTAGGTTGTCCTTCTCTCCACCATCAAGCTATCCCATCCCTTTTTTTAACCTGGCTTTCATTCTGGTCTCCACATTCACACCTATATATTATCATTGCCTCGTGTTATCTAACCCTAATGTCAAATTTTCTCAGCCTCAACTTCTTGTCAGACAATGCTCCATCAGCCACAACCAACTTTCCACTCCAAGTTCTACTCTCTTCAGCTCACATTTGTTCAGACGATTGTTTTTTAACCTGCTGTTTGTTAGCCTCTCACCTATCCCACCTCTTCTCCCCTTCTCTCTCCACCTCTCATTTGTTCACTGCATTTTCTTCTCTCCCACCAACTGATCTTTGGTCACAGTGGTTCACAAGTCCTACTTCATGCTTCAAGGTATGAGTGCTTCTCAGAAAAAATATTGCCAGACTATGTTAGCAATGCAAAAAATATATACGTTCCCCAAACTCATTAGACATTTTACTTTGACTGGTCCTTCATGTAAAACTGTATTTTGAGACAAAGAAACAGTCTGGAATATTTCAGTCAAAATGGTTAAAATTCAGTGTAATAATAAGTGATGCAATTACAGCAAAACTGTACATAATGTTTTAATCATAACTAGTACATTTGGCTAAGCCAGTTATAATAAAAAACACGGTATGTTGTGTATCTGTTTAAGAATACATAAGCTAAGGAAAGATAAGGCACAGGAGGCAAAAGTGTTAATTATGTAGCTATTTTCTACAAACAATACCTTTAATTTATTTAATTATAAAAGTTGCAGCCATATGTTTTCTTTAGTTGTTGGTGGCTCTACAAATACTAAAAATAATAATTATAAAATACAACATCACAGGCAACCTTGTTACCTCTTAAAATTTTAACTTAAACTGATGTTTTGAGATAAAGGAAAAAATCTTACCTCTTTACACTTGAAGTAGCAGTGTTGTGTTGATAGTGTTTCAAAAATAAAACTAGGTTTCTCATTGCGCCTATGGTTGTAAGGAGAGTTACGATTTGAGCATCTAAAAATTCAGATTTTACATTTGCTGGAGGAAAAAATTTCCAGTAGATACTTAAAAGTTTCTGGAATAAAATCATTTCAGATTATTTGTACTTTTTCTGCTTTAAAATAATGAAAAAATCTAACATAAAAAGCTTCGAAGTAAATTTAAGCTAGGATTGCCTGAACCTCAAGCACCAGAAATTTATAGCTTGCGTTGAGCTCTGAATTTTCCATACCCCTGACAAAGAACCAGGAGGAACAGAATGGGTTGAACATTTACAGGAGCTGAGGTTACCAAGCCTTTCAGTCTTCCAGAAGTCCACCTTGCCCATTGCCTGTTCTGGAGTTGCATAGTAGGGTTTTCAGAAGTTACAGGGCAGTGGAGAGAAGTACGATTCTGAGAGCACATCCTGACTACAGAGGATTTTGAGGGAAGAGACACGAATGGAGACAGGGAAGGCATTATAAATGCAAACTTATGTTCTCCTTTCAAACAGTCATCATCAGTGAATTATCGTTTTTGTGATGAAACTCCTCTTTAACAGAAAACTCCAGACCAAAACTCTGCTTGAGTTATTGATGTGCTGCTCTGCCATGTGGAGAGATGTGCTAGTAGATCCTAATGGTGCCAAATTCACCTTCTTGATTTGTCTTTACCAGCTGCTTCAGGGCAATGCTTTGATCTTTATATTGTCACTCTACAGTTATCCATAGTGAATGCATTATTGTTAAGAAAATTCTAGCACAGCTGCACAATTGAAGCTGTTGTTGGACTGCTCATAGATGACCAGGGCCAGTGGTTGCCTGTCCTCATCTGTCTTATTTATACCACAAAAATTACACTTTCCCTCTAGATCACATAAGTGATCACTGTAGTGGGGTGTCTTGGTAATGCCTAGGCTCATTTCAAAAGGGCTTAATGGTTCTCAGTCATGGAAAAAATGTTTAACTTCAAATTATTATCAGACCTAAGAAATCCAATAATACATACTGGGTTCTGGATATTTGCATTAGAGCTTATACTTTTCCAGTGGAGAGACTAGAAGCTTATTTAGGAAAATAAAATCAAAGTAGCTTGGTAATTACACAGGTACATAAATAGCAACTATTGTGAGATCCCAGAGTACAACAAGGGACGTTATCAGTGTTCCCTGTATTTGTCATTACTCTTCAAAAGTAATGGACTAAAAATTGTACTAAGGGCAGCCGGCAGCTTCTCTGTGTAAGGCAGGAAAGAAATGAAAGGACTTGGAAAAGCCTCAAACCCACTTACCAGATTTTTCAAAGAGCAAACAGAATTTTTTAAAAATATAGGGACTATACTAATATTCTAAGATGAATTTTTAATGATTTTTTAAAATACCATCCAAATACTGTTGCTGCCTACAAATTGTGCAATTCATCCACAGTTCATCAACATGCAATACATTTAGACTACATAGACAATATTCATTAGCTGATTTTAGCTTGACCAAGTGAGTATTTTAGTGAATGAATTAAAGCTTCAGATACTATTGTATTTCATAATAAGTTCCTGAAAATGAAGTTGATGATGAAACTTTGATTATTCTGATGATGGAGTATAGTAGGCCTGAAAAGTTGGGCTTCTATTACATGAAAAATAAGCATAGCTCTTCACATGCAAACAGGTCATAATTCTTGTATCTGAAGCACTCAACAAATACCTATCTGCTAAAAGTCTATTTTTAATTTCATATCACAGTGGACCTTGAGATGTATCTACTAACAAATGTGTGCATGTTTGTGTGTAAACTGTTTAGTATTTCTTATATTATTCTGGTTGAATAGTCCTCAGTCACTGTCAAGTGATTCAAACAATGGTCCTCTTATTGTGAAAATTAGCCAAGTGCTTAAATATATGTTTTAATTTGTTTTTTTTTAGCTTTAGGAACATTTGAAGAATACTGACTAAAGATTTGTTTAGTTATATGTTTTCCATGACAGTATAGCACTTCAGTATTTGAAACCCTGATTTATAATTTCAGTTTTCTGTTATTTTTTTATACTGTTGTCTAAGGGATTGCACTAAGGATGTGCAAATACACTAAACAGCATAGAAGATGATTTTTTCAATTCTTAGTCCACTGTGCAGCTTTAACAGACCTGAAAAAAGTTTTCATGTTCTATTTTTGTCAGCAACATGGAAAGTGGGATCAAGTCCACCCTCAGCAAGTTCACTGATGACACTAAGCTATGTGGTGCAGTCAAACACTGGAGAGAGCAGATACCATCCACAGGGACATGGACAGGCTTGAAAATTGGGCAGATATAAACCTGAAGTTCAACAAAGTGAAGTGCAAAGTTCGAGACACTCCAACAGGTAGGGTGGAGAAGTGATTGAGAGCAGCTCTGCGGAGAAAGACTTGGGTGTGATAGTTGATGAAAAACTCGTCATGATCTGGAGTGTGTGCTGGCAGCCCAGAAAGGCAAACATGTCCATGCATCCAAAGGAGTGCGGCCAGCAGGTCAGGGGATTTACCCCCTCTACTCTGCTCTTTTGAGACCTCACCTGGAGTAATGCGTACAGTTCTGGCACCCCTTGCACAAGGACATGGAACTGTTGGAGCAAGTCCACAGGAGGGCCAAGGGGTTGATAAGAGAACTGGAGCACCTCCCCTCTGAAGACAGACTGAGACAGATGTGGCTATTCAGCCTGGAGAAGAGAAGGTTGCATGAAGCCCTCATAGCAAACTTCCAGTATCGGAAGAGGGCCTATAGGGAAGCCAGAGAGGGACTCTTCATCAGAAACTGTAGTGACATGACAAGGAACAATGGGTACAAATTGAAAGAGGGGAAATTTAGTCTGGATATTAGGAAGAAATTCTTTACTAT
>JAYRBT010000093.1:2002349-2017568 GCA_036023395.1 Myiotriccus ornatus
GGGAAGAGGGAGAACATGGAAGGAAGGTGGGGTGGGGAGAAGGTGTTTTTAAGATTGTTTTATTTCTCGCTTTTTGGCTCTTATCCTATTAGTAACAAATTTAAGTACTATCCCCACTTCAAGTCTGTTTTGCCCATGAAGGTAATCAGTAAATGATCTCTCCCAGCTGTTATCTCAACTCATGACTCCTTAGCTGGGTTTTTTCTCTCCTCTGTCCAGTTGCAGAGGGAGAGTGAGAGAGTGGCTTTAGTGGGTACCTGGCATCCAGGCAGGGTCAACCCACTACAGTTATAAATAATATTCATGGATCATTATTCGAGGTTTTGTCTCAGAGCAAACTGTCCAAAATAGGCCATTACTCAGTTATTTAAAAGGTTAGGGGGAAATGGTGGGGTGAGATTGTGGGTCATTTTTATTTGGTTAGTTTGTTTGTGATGATGGTTTGGTTCAGGTGTTTTTTTGTTTGATTGTTGGGAGTGTGTGTGTGCACTTTATTGGTTTTGTTTGGTTTTTTAGGGTTTTTTCTGGGAAAACTGTTGTTTTGAAAACACTCACTTTAGGACATTTATTTACATATTATTTAAGTTCTTTTTCAAGGACAAATCAGAAAGTGCACAACTTAGGCATTAAGCCTTGTGTCCTTCCTATTGCCTTCTAGCTCTATCAGCATGGTGGACAATACAGTCGTAGTATTGAGGTTTTGAGAAAAAATTCTACCACAGCTGAGCTGTGTCTACTTCTGTTTAGATATTTTTAAAAGCACACGCCTGGTATTTTCTATTTAGCGTGACAGTTTACCAACCCTAGTGAGTTTACCAACTTCACCATAGCAAGAAGATTTCTGCAAAATGTTTTGCAAAAGCAATGCTTTACCAAAGCACTTCTCTCTTGGCAGAAACTTGTAAGACAAACAGGCCATGGCTGGAGAAGCAAGGATTTCAGGAGAAGCCCTTAGGACAGATGAGCTCAAATGGGTAATGGGGAAAAACTGTAGCATGCTTTATGGTCTCAATGCTCTCCTGCAGCAGTATCAGACTGACAAATCTAAAAAATAAGACTGTTATCTTCCACATAGGAGTAGCCCAAGGCAGCTGTTGTAAGATGTCCAGCTTTTGGTTTCATAGAATTCTTTTTGGTGCCAAGGATTGTAATGGGTGTAGAAAGGGCTAACCCTGATCATATAAATCTTTAATTAAAGAGTTTCAATCCCATACAGAAGAATTTTTGTCTGTTACCTCTGAATAGCAAAGTGATACTTTTATTGCTACTATTTGTAGGCAACACCCTATTCCCAAGGTTGATTTGATATTTTTAGTATATTAAAAAAAAAAAAAAAAAAAGAGGGAGGGGACCATGGCAGCCTCATGAGATTTGTTTTGCAAATATCATTTTTAATAAAATATAGAGTAGTATTCGTAAAACTGAAATCATACTGTTGGTCAGGTATGCAAGCAAATTTCTGTAACTGCTGCAGAAGGAAGTCTCCAACTTGTTTAGAGAGAATGTAAATCTGTAAATAAGTTAATTTTAATGATTAATTTACTTTGACAAACAGGGTTGTGTTTAAAATTATGATCTCTACTATCAGTAATTTTATTTGTAACAGAATTTGTAATGACCTTAACAGTCTTAATATATTGTTGCAGTTTGAACAAGTATGCATAACTCAGAATTAATACTATATTCACAACAGTTAGACAACTAGTACTCACATTGAAAACATTTTTATCTTTTCCTCCATGACTTGCACACTTCTAAGTTTATACATTCAATATTGTTGATACAGATGTCTTCCAAACATACACTGAAAAAAAAGTAGTATATTATGTGTTCTCTATGTCCACACATGTTCATAACAAAATAATTTAGAACAGCTCAGAAAATGTAATTCATTTTAGAACATCAAGCCTCTTGGATATGCCTTTCCAAGGACGCAGAAAATGGCGATAATAAAATCCATATTTTGATATCGCTCGAACAGTAAAGAAGAGGAACTTCTAGGTTACTTAGAAGATCAAAGAAGTGCAATGTACGGGCATATAGAAATTGTTAGAAGGAGTGTTTGTGTTAAGTTAGATACGATGTGCTCTTGGCCATGGAAAATATTAGATGACCCAATAGCATATGAGGTTGGCATTGGTTTTAGTGTGGGTATAGAAGAGGTTTTCTTTCTGTCCGTTTCTTATGATCTTGTGCTTGCCCTGTCAAGAGTCTGGATACACTCTTTCTGGTGTAATTCATGACTTTTCATGCTGAGTATCTGAGGTCAAATAAGATGCACTTTTTAGGTGGTGAAGTTACTGAGGCATTTCATGTGTAGGTGTACATCACTTCTTTGTTTTTCTGCCTAAGAATGTGAAAAGCTCTATAATAAATCTAAGAGTTAAATTAAATGTACTTAAAAGTCTCTGCACCCCAGAATTACTCAAACAAGATAATAATAATAATAATAATAATATAATAATTCAGTAATAAGAATAGACAGGGATTTTTATGGTTTATGGGTGTAATTTAAAAAAATACAGATCATCAAAATCAAACTTCTGAGCAATAGTGGGGAGAAGAAAGAAAGAACACAGCAAGTTGAATATGAAAATTTTCTCATACCCATAGCACACTTTTATGATCAAAATCAGGACTGTTAACTGGTGGTCACTACATTCATTGGTCAATATGAAAGACAAGCTGAGACTTGAACCTCAGTGATTCAAAGTGGGTCTGGGCCTAAGTCTTAAGACTGGAAGCCATTCTATTTTGCAGGAATTAATAATAGTGGAATTAAGATTTATCACCATCTCCTTGTGCTTTTGTTTAAGTCTTCTGACTGCCACAACATAATTGTTTCAGCAAACAAGTAGAACACTGGAAAGTGAAAACTGGCAGTGCTGGAGGAAAACCCAAATCTTCTATTACCTGAGTGCCTGAGCTCAGTGAGCTGTCTGTTATCCTGCTTTCATCCCTTTTTCTCTTCCCTTTCTCCCTTTTTTTTTTTTTTTTTTCTGGGGGAAAGAAATGACCGAACTTTGCACAGTCTGCCTTTTGTACTGTTGTGGAATGAAAATTTGAAGAAAAGCTCATAGACCTGTGCCACACAGGAAAATAATTTACTGTCTCATCTACATTTTCAAAGTAAGATAAAAGTACCCTAGAGATATTTTACCTCATACATAACAGTTTAGCAGGCATTAGCTAAGTTGTATGTTCCTGAATTTCTTTTCATGTAAATCAATGTGGCAGAAAATTAAGGTGACTGGGGCTTTATGGAGATGAAGATCACATCTGGTATTTTTCTAACAGAAACAAATTAATAGCATATCCAGTTTAAACAAAGACTTTAATCTGAAAATGCAGAAATAGTAATTTTCATACTTGCTTAAACTCTTGCCCTGAATTATGAGTCTGATATATCCATCATGTTCTTCTGCTTTCTCATTTTATATGCAACTTTTCCTTGCATGACCTTTTTCTTTCTTTCCTTACCATTTCAGTTGACAATCCCAGTTGATTCTCTGGTGGCCAAGTGAGTAAAAATAAACTCTTCTTCCTGACAATAGCCATTTTGTTGCTTTTCATTCAGTTCAGGACAGCATTACTTTATGAAAGGAGAAGTCAAAGGCTAGATGTAGTCTAAGACAAAGTAAATCACTGAAGCCTGCAAGTTCCTAGAAATGCCATAGAGTTACCAAATTTGAGACCTCCTTCTTGGAAGAGGCAAGATGCCCGTAGGGAGTCAGGTTTTGCAGACTTTATGCAGCAAAGTTTCGTGACAGAGGTTTTCTGCCCATGAAGCTGATGGTGTATGTGCTCATTCCTGAAATACTGAACTATTACAGTGATTTAACCAAACACCATCCTGTAGTCATGTAACATTGTCAGGTAATGCCTACTTTTTTTTCACAGATCATTATCTATTGTAAAGGTCCTGGTACACAGTAGAGAAAAGGTTTTAAAAGCATGTGCAAACGTATGGAGATTTTAGATATTTAATTCTGGATATATTTCTAGCCCCACACATTTATTTTTTTTTCATGTGGTGATCAACTTAACAATAATATTAATTTGGAGATGCTTTTTTCTTTTCAGTGTACTGAGATGCTGTTTCAATTGAGATTCTAGACAAAGGAAAAAAATTAATTTTATTTTGAACATTCAACAAGTGTTTGTGTCAAACCATCTGCATGTGCTTGTAACTTTTCGGATATTTCAAAGCATAACGTTAGAAATTAATGTGAATAGAATTTTTTTGTTGGGTTTATGATATTTATTTTGTAGAATTACTTATTTATCTGTTTATTATTTATTTGCTAGAATTTGGGAGGTTTTGCACTATTCAGATAAAATACTGAAATTTTCCTTTTTCACTTTAAAATAGGTTATTTTTCTTTTTAGTGAAGTCTATAATTCATTCTTTTTTTGGTATATATAAAGGAAACTTAACATTTTGAAACAAGAGCTGAGTTCCTGCTGCCTTTAAGAGAAAAACCCAGAAGCAACACCAGAGGATGAGCTGGTGAATGCAGCAAAGGAAGAGTTAAAAAGAATGATCACATTTTTTTAATTCCTGTACATATTAGCTAGCCCCAAAGAAACTATGGACATCTGTCTAAATCTAACTGACACCAGTGGGTTCTAAACTAACTTTGTGACTTTGAAAAGTGTTTCTTCACATTACTTTTATGTGACAACAAGTATAATGTGCACTAGAGAAGTCTCTGAAACATATTTTGTTCGTTAAAAGTATTGTATTAAATGGTGGTCTTCCATGCAATTTTCAAATAAGAATCAGTCAAGGCTTGTGTGGTGATGTGCAAATTTTCACTCAATTTGAACTGATTTGGCTCTTCAGAAGGTTAAGGTAGTTTAATGGTTGAAAGCACATTGCTGTGCAGCAAGCTGCAAAAGTCAAAGGGTTAGCGGATTAGGATTTCATTTCCTTTTAGCCATGGCCATGTCTGTTTTCTGTCTAAACTACTTCTTGTTCCCATTTAACCCATGCTTTTAAAGACAAAAGGGGTTAGAACTTGCGGGCCTCAGGCTTCATTTTAACAAGACGTCTCCACCACTTTGGTGCGTAATTTGTCATAAATGTCATAGGTCAGGGAATGTTAGAAACCTACAGCCAGCAGATGGTCATTATGACAGCAGTTAAGTTTCAGAAGCAAAAGATGCTTTGTGATATTTACTCTGGCATGTGAATGTTACACCTCTGAAGAATATTTTCAAGTTCATTCTTAAAATGAACTCATCCTTTTTATTGCTCACTTCTTAACCAGAGCTCATAGAAGCCCCTGAGCCAAATCCTCTTTCCACTTCTCATAGGATTCAGTAGGGTTCCTTCCAGCAGCAAGACGTATCTGTAGAACAGTTCGTTTCATATACAAGGACTAGTAATTGTCCAGAATTACTAGCTTTAGACAAACTTTTTGGTGTTCAGTTAAATTAGAAAGAATATTTCATTCTCGTGCTACTTTTCTGCATTGTTATTCTTTTCAAATTATACTGGAAACGGAGGCTTCATATAATCACAAAATGGGCTTTTCCTGACAGCACAGTATTTTCAGTTGAATAGAAATCTGTGTATTTTGTTTCACATGATACCACCAGACCTAAGAACCTTACCTAAGCAGGATACAGGATCCATTATGACAGCCAGTACACAATATTTAAGATTTTAAAGAGGAACATGAGGAAGCTGTTAGGAGCAATCTCAGCCACAAAAATCCTGCAGCCCAAAGTTGCATTTAAAAAAAAAAAAATCAATATGCACAGTTCACTACACTCAGATCTACATGGAATTGTTTTACAGAAAAAGAAAGAGCTGTCTGTTCCTTCAGGAGAACCCGATGGGTAGTTGGCTGATCTCTTTATAAGCTTTATGACAACTGCTGATCTTGAAGAGAGAGCAAGGTGGTCTTTTTTTACGAATCAGCTCTATGAAAGCATTTCGTGCGTAAGGGCTGTAGATATAGATAAGAGCAGAAGTACTGATGTAAACTTGTGTGTGACAAGCTGACAGGCAGGCAAATGGGTTTAATATTTCTCACAAGGAAAGGAGGTGGGTGAGCAAAAGGTAAAAGACAAGGCTCCTTTTCCAAGATAACTAGTTAAGTCAAAAAACCCTCTGCTATATTTAGCAGGAAGAAGCTATATTCTGCAGATCTGCTTGAAGGATCATTCAACAGCAATCATTGAGAATGAGAGAATTAATTTTCTTGCTAGACATTGAAGAACTTGTTTTACTATGTCTTATCCAAGTCACTTAGTTGAACTTTGTGAAGGTCACTATCTGACATGTTTTATGCCTGTGAGGAAATAACTACAGCAACAGTATTGGAATTTGAAGACACAGTTTGGTTTCCAGGGAAATACGGCTGTGCCATCCATCCATCTGCCTGGTAGTTCCCCTTTAGTAATTTTTGACCAGTAGGCCGGTTTTGACAGGTTTCAGAGAAATTTCAGGTGTTCACAAAATATTAAAAAATTACTCAGTTCTTAAAGGTTCCCTGAAAATTAGTGGCTGGATATAGAAGATAGACACAACTTATTCCTATAGTACAAGACTATCAGTTAGCAGTTTTATCAGAACAGGATCAGCTCTTCCTTGCACGAAACCCACCAAGTTGACAAACTGTGAGGTGGTAGGTGAGAATTAGCTCCTAAAGTCATCATCTCAGTGTGGGAATAGAAGCAGGGCAATGGTAATTACTGTGGTAGAACAAGGTACCAAACTCATGAAACTCCTCAAATGCTCAATTTGTTCCACTGCTAATGGGGCAATTTGTCTACTCTTTGCTATGTGCAGTGGAAAAGGTTTCTTCCTCCTGTGAGCTCAGGACCTCATGTCCTGAGAAATATGTTCTTTATGTGTGTTTCATGCTTGTTCACGGTGAGAAGAGTTTTCTCACAGTAATTAAGGTTTTCTCAGTGTTTAGAGTGTGAAGGGTAGAATCTGTGGTTCTTGGCACCCTCAATTTTTCCAAATTTTGTATGAAGAGCTGCCAGCTACCAGCTTGTGAACCTCGCAGTTAGCTCTATCTTTTTGTTTCCCCTTCCAGAATGAAAAGTCAAATATGTAGGGTACTCATACTGCCTGAAGGTCATGAGAGACTTGTGAGGGTACCATTTCTCCAGGGCCACCGTAAATGAAATATGCAATTTTTAATTCTCAAAGGCTTGAGATTAGAGAGATGCAAACCTGAAGGATATTACCTTTCACAACCTGAATTTGTATCTTATGCTCTTGCCTCTAGAGTCCTAAGGACCCCCATAGCTGTCTGTGAGTGAGTGGACTACAATTCCTATCAGTCATTACGACAGGTTTGATCAACAGTTAACTTTATTTAAACATTTTATAATTAAAGCCTGTCTCGATGTTTGGTAAGTATTGGATCCAGCTCCCTCTCAAATACTTTAGTTACTGCTGGTCTCTGAATTTTGAGGGTCCTGATAGAAACAAGAAAGAAACTCAGGCATGAAAGATATCACAAATGATACAAACCTTTACAAGAAGAATGATTATTTTATTGTTGTTTGAGGAAATATAAGCAATACTCAAGAAAATCATGAAATTAATATAGCAGGTCATAAATAATTCAAGCACTATTAAGAAGGTACAAGGCCTCTGTAGATTTTAAGTACGTGATAGAGCAGTATCAATATGCTCTCTAATTTCAGACATAGCAGACACTATAACTTTCACATGGTAAATTCTTCTGCCTATACCTTTACATAACTTTTAGAAGGACATCCAATTTGGCATAATATGAACATAATTTATGAAGCAAAATTTGGTAAACCCTTCTTTTATGTTACTCTTCCATTTAGAATTGAATATTTCTTGCTATTAAATTTCAAAAGATAACTAGTAAAATAATGTTTTTACATAATGTGTTGTAAAGCCTCTGTCAATGTCTAATAATTGACATGCATGTAGTATCTTCTTTTGCTTACCATTTGTTTGTGTTATGTTTCTTGCAGTTCTTAGTAATTTTGAGAACAATGGAAAAGACCAACAGAAACTCAGAACTAAGAATTGTTCTGAAGGTTTCCAGCACTGATAAGTAGTAAGGGAACAATATTTATATCTATATTATTAATATTATATTTAAATTCATTATTGTGGAATGCGGGCCAAGTAATCATTTTATTTTCCTGACAACTATGTCAGGTGGAACAAAGACATTACTAGATGTAGACGTAAAATGGTTGTGTAGAAGTACAGGAAGTGGTTGTTGGCACTTTTCTATGAAACTTACAAAACAAAGCACTTTCCTCACTCATGTTACAGATGCCATTCCACACATATACAGCACTTATCATTTGGTAGGATGCTTCTGAGACTGACCCTTCAAATGTAGGATCATGCAAGCACACTGCATCACAGAGAAGAAAGTGTTTAACAGCTAATCCATGCCTCTCTGTGGTCCACACCGAACAATTTTGCTTACAGCTACAGAGCTGTATTCTGATCTTGCAGGGTAGTTATCACGATACTTCTTGAGGTGTACCTGCTGTGTAGAGAGGATTTGCTGACTTATTCAAATCCAGTGAAAACACTTGGGATCTTTCTACCCTTAAAAGAGTACAAATAAAATGAAATGTCTAGAAGTGAAGCCTTCCATGTACTGAAAGCTTCCCTTCCTTCTTTTAACCAGTCTCCTATTTTCTTAAAGGCTGATTTTGAGCTGAGAGATTTCCCCGAGAGCTATGAGGACATTATAGTGTAAAAGAACACGTATTAACAAAATTGCTGTCATTGCCTTCACGATAGTAATAAGAAAGTCAGGAAACTATATCTAAGCAAAAGAAAACATTGTGACAAGGGAGTCCATGCTGGTAAATAGTTTTAAAATGTAGAGCAAGGTTTTTCAGAGAGATTTTTAATGCATGATTTGCTTTAACTATTACACTAAGTTTTCATTGGCTTAACTTTTTGTATCGATACACAAGCTATAGGTTCTTAAAAGAAGCAGTATAAGGTTATGCAAGCAAGGAGAATTTATAGGTGTGCTCTACTGAAATCTCTGTAGGTATATAGATTAGATTAAAAGCTATGCAATGAAAGTTATTCCTATATTATTTCCAAGCCTTAACATTTTAGTGATAGGACGATTACACACCATGTACTTCTTAGAACAAACTGCTTCAAACACAGGCAAGGAACTAGCTAACAGTACCCATCTACCCTCTAAAGCCTCACTTTTCTTCTCTTTTCCATTTGTATTTTCCTTGTTTCTATTTTGTGCACATCAAGTGACACCAAATTTACAATAAAAATGCGTTTTGCAGAAACCTAAACACACACCCACCTCCCACGAAAATATTTCAAACCATCCAAGTAAGGAATCTGAAACTGTGGTTCTAAATTATTGCTGGATTGAAAACATAACAAATAATTGTTGTAGAGCCATTTTTCCTCAGTCACTTCTGGGTGGCAGAGCACCACAGAATAGCTTCAGAAGTGGTGGTGTTCAGCAGCCTAACGAGCAATTAGTACAATCTATATATATATTTAAAAAAAAAAAAAAAAAAGAGAGAGAGATAGAAAGGGAAACAAAACGACAAAACTAGGCCGTGAAAGTAGAGGTGGACACTAATTATTAAAATAGAGTCACAAATAGCTATAAATATTTAAGCTTTATAGTTCCATTTGTTTGTGGAGGTAGCTATTAGCCTGCTTGTGAGATGGTAAATTCCTGCCTAGTACAATGCAGCACAACAGGCAGCTCCAGTGTGCACGGAGACAAAGAGCCCCAGGCAGCCCCACCCTCGCCTATTCTGCTTTCCGACAACACCCCTTGTTCACGAAGCCCCTTTCAATTATAGTCTTTGTTGGTAATGTTTACTTTTTTCATTCAAATCTCTCCTTCCCTCAGTCTCGATTTTCCAGGCAACCAGCTTGCTGGAGACAGCTTAGGGAGGAAGAGAAAGAGAAAATTAAATCCAGAACATGCCTATCGTGGTAAAACCACGGCAAAAATCCAGCCAAAAAAACCTCCTGAGGAGTGGGGCCAAGAAAATCAGATTTTTATTGTTATTGTTGTTATTATTATTGTTGTCATGCTATAGACTTTGTAATTCTTCTCCCTTATAATCCAAAACTGTCTCTCACCTCTCACTGATGATGCAGGTTGGTTGTGTGGATGCACGCTGACAATATGTGGATGCACGCTGCTTTCATGTGCTCAGTGAATATCTTTCAACTAGTATTCCTCCCTATTTTCCCTCAGATGGTAAAAGGTTATTTATTAGAGGAATGACCCTTTTCCTTCTTAGGCAAAGATGGCACAAATGAAAATTCACTGTGTGATAACTTCCAAAGCTTTTCCTTGGCGCTTTCGGTTTTTTGCCCTTGTGATTTTTATTTTTTCTCGAGCTTATTGGGATTTTAGCTTCTGGGCATGGAGGTTTTGGTGTTTTGTTTTTTTTTTTTTGGTTTGTTTGTTTTTGGTTTGGTCTTGGTTTTGGTCTTGGTTTGGTTGGTTTGGTTAGTTGGGGGCGTGGGTCTTGTTTCTTTGGGGATTTTTTTGTTGGTTGGTTTTGTTGGTTGGTTTTGGTTTTTTTTAGAAAAGCAGTTATTTGCTTTCATGTCTGAAATGCACCACAATATGTGTTTTGGAATTACAAAATGTGGCAATTCTGCCTTTACATGACAAAATGTAACAAAAGGATAAAGCTGCAAAACATTTTCACATAGAGATGTTAAAATACAGGCTTGCAACTTTATAAGACAGAATACAAAACAAATAAAAAGCTGTAGTTAAAAATGCCGTCTTTGTTTTATTTTCTTTTTTTTTACCTTGAATCATTACATTCAGATTCACTAAGGCCAAAATATGAATACTTTGATCAGGAGGTGGCAGCTGTCACTCCTGGCATCTGTAACCTGCATTGCTGGAAGCATATTCTTCCTGTACTCTCTCTACTGCACCAGTAGACACACGTCATAATGCATGTCAACAAATTTTATAGCATAGACTGATTTTTATAATGTCCTAAAGCATGCGTGTATGTGTACATATATGTGTATACATAACACCAAGGTGTGTTCACTACTGGAGAACATTTTTCTACATTGTCCTTCTCAAATTCCAGTTAAAAAGGGTTAGCACAGAGAAGAAAATAAATGATAGATGAAAATGTGAAAGGTATCCTCACCAGACAAGGAGCAAAAGTTGGCATAGCTCCACAGTTAGGTAAAACTCAAATTCATGCCCTGCAGAAGTCATGTTGTTTCAAGAAGCTTGGTTTGCTTGGTGTAAACTAATGCAAATAATGGGAACATTCATTTTTTCTTCTTAAAAGCCTAAATTTTTTTCAAAATTTATGAAGTTGAAAGGATAATTTCATTTTATATATATATCCAGGATATATATGGATATATCTTCTATAATCCAACATGTATTTACATCTGCAATGGCTTTAACATATGATTGCAGAAAATGTTTAACGAAGATATTAGTATTTTTCCTAGCCCTTTCTTAAGCAATAAAAAATTTATGTCACCTGTTATTAACAAAAATAGTACTCATCTGTGTTGATCATGCAACCACACAAACCCGTATACCCTCCACAAGGAACATCTGTATTTAAGCTCTTTTGGGCCTTAAAAGCAGCCATAAATCCAGTTCCCAGTAAATGAAAAAGGTTTCATGGATGACTTAATTTGCTGTGGGAAGCCAAGTTCCCCATAGTCTCCCTGGTTCTCAGCCTGTGACCTTCCGCACTGTCCACCTGCTGGAACCCATGTTTGATTTCCAGGCTGATGAGATGCCTCTCAGAGGCAAGATGGTGTCATAGGCAGGAGTGGAGGAATTTCTGCCTCTCTGTTGTCATTAGGGGGTTCCTCTATGTTGAGGGGAATGAAAAGTGTGATTTAATGTGGAAAATAAGAAACCAAAGAATTGGAGAACAGCTGAAAGCTTTGCCAAATGGGCCACTGCAGTCCTTGTGACAAGTGAGATGTCCCTGAGGAATTCACCACGGTGCTGGCCTGAAAAGAAAGGGATTAAAGCTGTTTAAAGGGAGGAAATGGAACAAAAGGAGCACTTTTATGATGTAGCAGCATAAAATAAGGGGCCGCTTTGTGCGGCTGATTGCCAAAGGTCTCCAAGTGGAGCAGCCAGTGCTGCAGGCGCCACTCCCCTTGGGATGACCAGCTCCCACTAAAGCCTGTGCATAGGCTGGAATCATAGCACAACTCTCATTTAGGGGTAAATTAGAGATTATTGGTTTGTTTCTACATCTCTATTTTTTTAAATTTTCCACACCTACCAAAAAGTGGCCTGTGGGGAGATTATACTCTAGTGAAAGTTGCTGCTAATTAAAACAAGTAATTAGTGTTCCTCCAGGCTTTGTGATTTCACTCACTTTTGCCCGCCAGACAACATTAGTTTAAAAGCAATCCAATTTCTAGCAATAACAGACTGTAAAAAAGTCATTTAACAAGTATATAAGTGTAAGGTTACTGTTCAGGCTTTGATTTATCTCTTCTGGGCTATTTAGAGAGCCATAGTAAAACTGGAGGGGAGGAGGGGCAGGAGGAGTTAAATGTTTTTTTCTTCAGGTTTAGTTTTGTTGGAGTTTTTTGGAAAGTCATGTAACTTTATTCACAAAGACAAGGCAGAAGAGCTTCAGGAGACAGCTTTCCAAGTCACATTAAAAAGCACAATTTGATTTAATACAGTCTTCCAAGAGAACCCTCACTTAACATTAAGTCCTTTTGTTTTCACTCCTCCTTCTGACAAAGTGAGGACTTTTTATTGACTGGCTCTCTCTGGATGAATAGGAGTTTAAACATATTGTTGCTTCTTGTTGTTACAGGCAAAAATGATTATATATTTATTTTGTTGTTCTACAAGAAGCTTAAAGAGATTAGTATAAAGTTTCAAATGTGATGATGTATTGATTAACAAAAAAAACATATTGGAACTCCTACCTTCAGTTTCAAATATTCACATCATTCCAACGCTGCCAGCTGTTGAACATGTGGATCATATTATTTGATGCTGATGTGTTGTAATACACTTCCTCATAGGATATTTTGGCTTGATCTAGGTACCCACAGAGGTTCCTTCTTTTTGTGCAAGGAACAAACTGCTGTTGTTCCTTCTTTTTATGCATGGACAATGCATAAACTGCAATTCATCTACAATAGCAGTATATGCGAGTGATTTCTTCCTACAAAAAGAAAGTCCAATTTTCTAACATTGAACCAGTGGACACAGATTTTGATTTTACTTTGGCTTATCTCCTATTTCTGTTAATAAATGAACGAGAAAAAGGAAAATATTATTTTTGATAAGCTATACAAACATTTTACACTGATAAACAGAATAAGATTGCATAGTAGTCACAACAAAATAGCTTTAATTGAAAACTAAAGTGTCAATTTAAATGGGATTTTTTTTTTCCAGTTACATACCAACAAACAAGTCTGTACAGATGAACTGCTTTTCTTGTAATGTTAATTTTAAATACACAATACATACTGGTTTTGATCACAAGCACAAAATGTGGAAATACCCATCAGTGTTCTTGTTTCCCATCTGCTAAAAGTTTAATAATTCAATCTGACAAGCAGGATCCATCATGTTCGGTTTATGTAGATTCTGATAAAATACTTCATCATATTGAATAATAACAGACTTAGAGAACAGTTCAGATGTTGCTGAATATCAGGATTTTCTTTTCTCTTTAAGCAGCTTAGTATTTGGGTTTTTTAGTTTTTTTCAGCTGATGTCTTCTTCTATAAGAATAGACAAATGAAAAACAAGCTTTTTTGGTGGGTTGTTTTGGAGGGTTTTTTTTTTGTACTGATAAGGACAAGAACAAAGCTCCACTCCTGAAAAAAAAAACCTTTTTTTGTTTGGTTTTTTTTTATTTGTTTTTTTATCCTTTCAGTTGCAGAAGCTGCATTTATTCTTGGAGCCAGTCTTCCCAGAATACGGCAATACTAGAACAGACCATGGGGCACCAGAGGGCAGAATCTTCTATGACTTGTGGAGACAAAGTAAACTCCTTATACATTAGCATAAAACCATAATGGACAGTAGAACAACTCTAATTTTATGTAGTAAGCCATATTTGCACAACAATTTCATTACAATACAAAAGGCAATCTTCAGAAATCATTTAGGAACAGCAATGGTATTCATGCTGAATCCAAGAAACGGAGAACAATTTTCTTATACAATCCAGTTTCAATGCCCCGAAGTATCCTGTAAATTATTTTAATGGTGATCTGATTCTAATTTAAACATAAATTGACCTTAAGATTCAATCCTATCTTACATCCACGTTTCTTGTGCAATTCTGTTTATTTCAAGTTACTGGGGTTTCCCTTATGTTCATTCCATATTAATAACTTTTTTCTTCGCATGACACTCTTTGGAGTAATTTTGAGTTTATTAGCAGTACTGAAATGAAGAATCTCAACAGCATAATACACAAATCACATCATGGAATGACTGTAATGCATTTTGAGGAACATCAAGGCAGTAAATGGTCTGAAGAGTTCACTGAAGTCACATTTTATCCATTAATTGAAAATAATAATTTTCACCTCCCCACAAGTTTAGAAGCCAGCAGTGTTCTTCATTTTTGGTCTTTTTTTTATTTTTTTTTTTAATGTGAAATAAGCAGTATTGACTAGGATAAGCAATTGTGCCCCTCACTGTTTAGTGAGCTATTCAAAAGAACAATATTCATCTGGTGTGATATTAGAGAATATAATGTGCCTACTGGTTTCTTACCTCATAAACTTTCTGCTCTTTTAGACTTCTAATCAGCAAGCAAATAAGCATAGCACAGAGGGTAAATTATCAACTGGGGGCCAAGATGGCGGGCGGGCGGGTGTCCACGCGCGCGGCGTGCTCCTGCAGCTGGTGGTGGGTGGTGAGGGACCCTCTCCTGCTCCCGCGGCTCTTCCCGTGCTGCATGCATGGGAAACACTGCCGCGCCAATCCGTGCAGTCGACCTCGTGGAGAAGCCGTGGGGAGCTCTGTTTCGACGTCGGAGCGGCGGAGCGGTTTGTGAATGGCCGGTGGCCATGCGGGGCCGGGCCACGGGGTCGGGCCCAGGAATGTGGTGTGCTTTTGTTGTTGTTGTGTTTTTTTGTTTTTTTTTTTTTTGCTTAATTGTGGCATCTTAGAGGGGTGCTCAGGGCAAGGAAATGTCCATGGGTTAAACTATAGGAAGCTGTGAAGGAAAAGCAGGGAG
>JAYRBT010000093.1:2022795-2036453 GCA_036023395.1 Myiotriccus ornatus
AGCGTTCTAATTTGCATTCAGCGTCTACATTGTTTCAATGATGCTCGAATATCTTCTCCAGGAGATGGGTTACCTTGCAAACACACCAAGTTGTTAAGTGAACAATTGTTCTTCTAATCTCATGGAGGTTTTATAACTGCAACCTTATGATTACCTATAGTGTTGGGGGTTTATAATGTTTTGTTGTTCTCTTTAATTCAGAAGTATGTTAAATTACCAATTTAAATATAATTAGGGCATAATATCTTGTAAGTCTGATTGATTAATACAATATTATATGCATTTGTATTAAGAATTCCCTAACAATTGTATTGTTATCTCCTTTAATCTTCTGTTTAAATATTTTGTTTGTCCAGGAGAACGGTAGAGGAAATTTCTTTTTCCTTCTTTATTTTTAACCTTTCTTTTATTCACTTTGTGTCTACACTACAAGTCAATACCATTTTTTAATATATATTTTCCAATACATCCTATTTTAGATGTCTGAAACAATCTTTATGTCTCTTCATTTTTAATTTTACTGTTAAAGAGACCAAATTTCAGGAGAAAAAGACTCTGATTAAGTGTTGAGTCTGTTACTCTGTTCTAATTCTTCCATGTGGAGAAGTTTGTGTGCTGGCTGCATCCATGTCTTTTATTTCCTCCTTTCTGAATGTCTTTGCACCCTGCTCCTCTTCACACAGCAACTGATTTCTTGCCAAAGGAACCATGTAGAAACTGATCAAGATTCTGAGTTATAGTTTGAGCTCTGTTTACATAGCGCCTTTGGTTGTGTTTCTCATCTGACTTATCTCTCTGGTCTGTGAATTAGGCCACTTCTATTGCACTTCTGTTGCTGAACATCTGTCCATTTTGGGGAATATCAGCCAGTTTGACACCAGGCAATCTTCTCCTCAGCCTCGACGGCATGTTTTTCTCCAGGATGTTCACTGGAGGACAGCAGGACAGGATGGGTACTGCCATTGTAGTGCTGAGGAACTTAAGTGCGTATTACCTAGATACTTGCTTTGGTATACAATGTTGAGTGGTCTACACATAAGGAAAACATTAGTTTTTGCTTTGTGGGTGATTTAATGCCACATTAGTCAATACTCATTATATTTTAGCTCTCTGTCCAACAGTGCCCTGTACCCAGAGTAAATAGTATTTAAAGATGATTCATATTTTCACATTTAGCCCCCTCTTTCTTCCAAAATAATCAATCCATGCCCTACCTTTGCACTTATACAGCTTATTTCTATAGTACTTAAGAAATTGTATCTTTATACAGAGATTGCACTAAACTGAATTTCAATAGTTCTGTCCACTCCAGCTGGAAATCCTCCACCACAGATGTAATCCACACGTACTTGTAACTCACTGGTCAAACCAGTCTATATATGTTCTGATTGCAGAGCTCTGCTGCACACTAGTAGAATAAACAACTTTGAGAAGCTTGCAAAATTCGCAATTCTATTTTCTAAAATGCTATTTTTATTTTTAATACCAGAAATTTTCTAATGTGTACACCTTGCAGAAGGATGCAAAAGGCAGAATTGTCCACTGCAGTAAGGAGTTAAAGTTTTCAATGTACTTGAAATGAAAAATCCAGATATTGAAATTGTTCAGGAAAGAATGTAGTGAGGAAAAAAACCCTAAATCCATTAAAGAGTCTGATTTAGTTCAGATATGTTTTACATTTTTAATACAATTTTTACATACCACAATATTTAATATTAAAGGGAAAGAAAGGAGGCAAGTCACACTGAAAAGGCAAAAGTTAAATAGGCCACAGAGAAGTTATCAAACAGGGTAAGATTTCTTTTTCCTTTTGAAAGAAAATTTTGGCACAATGAACATAATTTTCCAGAGCATTTCTTTTACGCAGGAATCATTAGAACAGTAGAAATTGCTCTACCAGAATTTTTTTGGAGATCATTTAATAGGTGTTTTCATATCTAAAACAAAACCAGGGTTTTTCTTAGCTGATATCTGTTCAACTTTCTTTTTTTTTTTTCATTTTATTTCTGTGTTGTTAAACAATGGCTACTATATGAAGAGAAGTACTGCTTATATCAATCACAGAAAAATATCAGTTAAGAAAAAATTATCCAGGCTAATAAAAAACAAAAGATTTTCCATCACAGATCAGAATATGTGCTTTGAATTTTTAATAGTATTTTAAGAAGGGTTTGTTTGGGGTTTTTTTAACGTTTTTGATTTTTAAAGAGGGACTTGAAGGGAAGGATTGTTTTTACATTCTTCAATTGAGCTCAAACACTATGCATTTAAAGCTAAAATCAGTTCAGATTTGGGGATGATGTGCTGATGTGCATCTGAAGTGGCAGGGTTTATTTTTTCAGTGTTTCCACAGTATAATAAATTCTGGATTGTGTCTAGCTGTGGGTCCGAGGCTGTGTTTAACAAAGAGACTGAACTTTTAACCTTTCAGGCTTCCAGGTTTTTATTATTACAATGAACTGATTTTCATTTAGATTTTGTTTCATTAAAGTAAATCCAAATAATCAATGTGCATGCATATATATGAATATGCTGAGCCTCAAGCAATAAAGGATGTCTTTTTCAGGTCACTAGCAAGATTTATTAAGGAAAGAGACATGTGAGAAACCCCTACTCCTATTTGATTAGTAATCAGCACTTAAATGAAGATTTCTCACACCTTGGTTTCAGTTATTAACTTACTCACCTATGGACAAATTGATGCTTTCCCAGGGGTAATTCTATACTATTATATGCCTTCTAAATGCTGACTGTTTTAGAGATTCTGAATGCCACTAGATATTTTTTTTTTAAAGATCAGGCATTGTTTTACACTAATTTCAGACTAGAATTTTCATTGCTATTTTCTGTTTGTTCATACAAAATTAGTTAAAAGAAGTCAAATAAAAACACATTAAAAGCGTTCTATTTACCTTTTAATCTTCTTGCTACTGCCATTAAACTCTTAAGCTATAAATGAGCAGAAGCTGTCTCTGTGAGAAGTTATGAAGTGACATGTCTTTTCCCTTCTTCTTGGAGGAATAATGTGATGAGCAGTGAACACTAGAGGGGGAGCTTAACCGTTCACGAGACTTAAATCTCTAGACCCTCTGGGAAAGGATCAGAGTGATACGATAGCTGCTGACTTAAACAAGCAGAGTTAAGGCATGGACAGCCATGGTTCAAAAGTCAAGAGGTCAAGAATAGTAGAGAGCCAATTTATTGTCATTTTCCAAAAAGGCAGCAAATCATAAGTGGAATTGAGAAGTTTAGGACTCTGCTCCTACCATGATGTGGTACACTTTAAAAACCTCTCTAGAGGCAGTTTAACATGAAGAGTAGGATTACAGGGATTTTTTTTCCCAAGGACTGTCTGTCATTTAAATGTCTGAGGAATGATGGAATGAATTATCATAAAATTTTGACAAATGTGATGGCTTAACCAAAGGGGGGAAACAGACATTCCACTTATTGGGTTCTAATAAGACATGACATTTAAAATGAGTTTACATGGCAGTTAGACCTTTGCTTTTCCTTTTTTTTTTCTTTTTTCCTTTCTTTGACTCAGAAACATTTGTGTTTGGAGAGAAGTGATTTATAACTGATGCTTATCTAAGAATGGAAAGCATGCTCCTTTTCATCTTTGCTTCCTATATTTTAATGACTTGGTGCCTGTTTCATATACTGTGCTTCATATACCCTTAATTTTGAGTCTTGCTGGCTCTTGTAGGATGTCTGTTCATCCTTTATTGCAACAATGAAATATGGATTCGTGATATAATTTTACTAACTTTGTTATAATTGCATCACAGAAATTGTTTTGAATTTTAAAATGCTGCAAGTTTTTCTTTCTATTTGTCGAAATTAAAATATTTCAATAATTCAGTTTCTGTTTATATATCTCTTCTTAAGGAAGTATTGACAAGTCCAAACTGTCTATTTTCTGCTTACACAAGCATACAAGTATTGTGTGTTATGTAACATTTGTTCATTTCCTGTGAAGTAGCAAATAGCCTAGAAAACTGACCAGGTGAGTACAACTTTTTTTTCCTTTTTTAATTCTGTGTACCACTGAGTGCATGGAAAACAGTATAGATGCACAGGAATTTTCTGAGTACAAAATATCCATGAAAGTCTCTGCAATGCTCTTATCATGATCAGGACCCATTACAGGAAATGACAGGGTTTTTTTTTCTTATTCCCACCAGTTCTCAAGATGATGATGAAAGGTGGATGTGAGCATGGCAGCAGCTCGGCCAGGGTGTGCCTGATCCACAACCTGACCCAACTTTTCCATATCGCTGCTTCTGGCACTGTCCCTCAGTCAGGGAAACTAGCTGTTTACCCTAACAGTAATGTGTTCAGTCAACCAATGTGGAGCCAAAATACCACTGAATTAAGCAAAACAAAACAGAGTGATAAATCCTGTTTTGTTTCCTTTCCAGATTGTTTATTACTCTTGGTGGGATGATAATTTTATCTGCAGTTAAGAAAGTAATGCTCCTGCTATATCTGCAAGGCACCAGATAAGCAGAAATTAGGTAAGCATATGTTTGTGTCTAGTTACCTAATGCAGGTGATGGTATTTTTAAAGAGCCTCTGCAAGGAATTTTCCCTCTTTCCATTTCTCTGCGAAAGAGTTAGATAAATTTATTATTTTAGTGTTTTGCCCCTGATGGCTCTTCCTCATGATGACTCTACCCACAGTTTTCCTTGGACAGCAAATATACATTACCATGTTGCTATATTTAAATATATACACTTTAATTATAATTTCATATATTTATGACATTATGTCTTGTGCCATAGTGCTGGTTTCAGCTAGGGCAGAGTTAATTTTCTTCACAGAGGCTGGCATGAGGCTGTGTTTTGGATTTGTTCTGAATACAGTGATGATAATATAGAGATGTTTTTGTTATTGCTGAGCAGTACTTAGACAAAGCCAAGGCCTCTTCTGCTTTCCATACTGCCTCACTTGCAAGGAAGTTCTGGGTGCATGGGAGGCTGGGAGGAAACACAGCTAGGACAGGTGATGCCAGCTCACCAAAGGGGTATTCCATATAATATGACATCATGCTCATTACGTAAATCTGGGGAGAAGAAGGAGGAAGGAACGGCCCTTTGGCATTTGTTTTCCCAAATCACCGTTACGCACTGCTGCCCAGGAGTTACCTGAACACCTGCTTGCCCATAGGTAGCAGTGAATTAATTCTTTGTTTCTCTTTGCTTGTGTGCCTAGCCCAACAGTTTAATAAGGAAAGCAAAAGCCACACAGAAATATTAACACTAATTTCCATTGGTTTATTATACTCAAAATCATTATAACATATTGTCACAAATATGAAAGGTTTGTAATGTCATTCTTCAGTGGAAATGCAAGTAATGAACTTACGAGCTTAAAAAGACTAATTCAATTAGATATTACTCTAAAATTTTCTGCCTTTGACTTTCATGAACCTTTTTCTGAACATAATGTTCCTGCCCTTAAAGAGAAAGAACCTCACTAATTTAATTTGAACTTATCATATTGTTCTGTCTGAGTTGGATGGCTCACTTTGACTTACATATGCACTTTGATGGTGTAGAAAAGAGTTTTGGGGATACTACTTCATAAACTGCAGACATTCCTGCAACAGCACTATGAGTGTCCAGGATTGGACACTTGGATTCAAAAGACAAGCAGGTCCATTGATCACACACTGCACAGAACCCAGCCAGCTTTTAAGGGTACACTTTTGTCTGTTTTGTTACTGTATCCCAAATGATTTTCAACAAAGCTTCAATGTTGATATTAACAGGGGAATTTGACCCTGTATTTTCAAGCACACTAATTTCTCTTTAGACAAGACCTTTTTAATTCTGTCAAATCCTTTATTATTTCAGGCAGACATTTATTGTTTGTCTGCAATGCTGAGGAAAGAGCATGTATAGCAGTAAATGCAATTCAGGAAGAGGGAGAAGACAAACAGGAGGTCAGTAACTGTGGAATAAAAGCTCTTTTAAAATCAGTATCGATCCATGCTTTACCGGATCTCACCTTTTCTTCTCTCTGATCTCTTATTTTTAGTTTACTAATATATGAAGTAATCAGCTACAGGCTTTTCAAAAGTGCAGGGACAGTTTATATTCCACCCACCCAGACGTTTTTGCTAATAGTGTTTGCCATAGGATTTTTTTTTAAATATAACATAAGTCTAATGTTTAAGCAAATGATTTGTAAATATGCTAGGTGGACAGATGTTAGAAAAATTACATGAAGGTAAAACATTATATTAAATAACACATAATTTATAAAAGCACAAGATGATGATTTTTATAAATTGAAATTTACATTTATGGCAACTCTGAGTGAACTCAGGCTCTAACTAGAGCACTTTTTGAATGAGATCTGGATAGAGAAGCTATAAAAACTGGAAATTGACCAGGAAATCAGGCAAGTCCCAAGGCAATTTAGAAGAGAAGGAGCAGGGAGATGATTGTTTCCAAAGGAAAAGAAAACATTAAACAAGTATCAGCTATCTAAACAAAAAGGACATCATAATTCCTTTTTCTTGTATAGTGCAATGCTGATTACATGATACATGATCTGGTATTTTCTGAAAAGCTTTGGTTTCTCAGGGAAATAAGTAAACAAATAGCTTTATGTTAGTGTTGAGCAGAGGTAACTATTCCTTCCTTTTCCCTAAATTTCCTCTCCCCAGGGCAGTGCTGTATTTCTGTCTGCGTGCAGCACTGCTCACTCTTGACATGAGAAGGGAAATTCAGGAGGAAGTTCAATGCAGTTGATGCTTCTTTAAGCAAGTGGCTTTCCATGGGGATGTGGCCAGTGCAGGACATCTTCTCCTTAAGAATAAACCAGTGTAAATGGGTCAATTCTAGTGTTCGTTGAATCACAGAGTATCTTGAGTTTGAAGGGACCCACAAGGATCATAAAAAAAAAAAAAAAAAATCTTCCTTTTTTCACAGAATCAAAGAAGCATGCCCCAGTCTCACTGATTGCAGACTCTCTGGTTGAAAGCACATCTGTCCTCATGATACAGCTGGTTTGGATTTCATCCTTCAGCTTGAACTTGGCATGTCTCTAGGCAGAGTCCTCAGATATGCTTTTCACTGAAGACCCACCCACACTGTGTTTGCATATTTGAACGGCCTCATTTTAGAGAATTTCTGCATTTCAGCTGGTGATTGCTACTCTGCCACTCAAATTCAGCATCTGCCCTTCAGAAATATAATGCAGCAGCTTGAACACTCTGCAGAGGACTTAAAATTGTGGATGCCATATCTGTCACAGGTCAGGTTGATGTGGACAGTAAATTATGGTCTGGGGCAAAATTTTCTTTCTTCAGTGTTGTGGCCCATAAGATAGAAAAGATTTAAGGATGCTGCTTTTCATATTGAGCTGTAAAGCACAAAGTAAAAAAAGGCAGGTGTTTCTAGAAATAATGTAATTAGGGGGAGGGTAAGTTGCCTTCAAAAGATAAACACTGTAATTGAAATAAGGGATATTATCTAGAGAAAAAGAATTAAACCAGAAGATGTGAAAGAACTCATTGTCTTTTAATATCCACAGAATGATTCATAACAGATTGCTGCTTTCAGCTCTGAGTAAGTCGTTAGCAGTTAGAGCTACAAAATAAAAGATTCTTGTAGTGGTATGTGAAAAGTAACAGAAAAGAAGCTTACTGGGAATGAAAACAATGATCCTAACAGCTTGGTCTATGATATCAAAATCAGCGCTCACAGGTAAAGCCTTTGCAAATTCTAGTAGAGAAATTGAAATCTACTGTTTAGTACTTGTACATCTGTTAGTTTGAAGGCATTTACTAGTTTATTTCAGGTTCTTGATTATTTTATAATTAAGTACATTTCCCATTACAAGCTTGATTTCAAAATCTACATTTCTAAATTGCCCCACATGGAAGCAGTCTCTTTAAAGCTTGCATGATACATCTTTACCAAGATCTTTAACACATCTGTGTTTTGAAGGGAAATCTGGAGTAAACCAGAGAAGTCATTCTGAATTTAGGGCAATTTCAGCACTTTCTTTTCATTTTTCATTTTTTTTCTTGTTATTTAATTGCTTGGCTTATTCTGTTGCTGTTATAAAGAAACACTTCTTAGTGTATTTCTGTGTGAGTTGAACACGCTAAAGGGTACCTACCCAGTGGTGACACGCAAATGCAGTAGCTCGCACTGTCCAGTCCTACAACCCAGTAGACAGAGTACAGAGTACAGCTTTGTTTCCTGTAAGGACACAGCTAACACGGTGTGGAAAATAGCAAATGGAGGAGATGCAACTGTTGCAGAGTAAGCCATAAAGAAGGAGATCTAGAAAGCAGATAGATTAACCGAGGGATGACAGGGAAGAAAGATGAGAAAGAACCACCATGTCAAAATTTAAGCTGTTTTCAATGTTATTACGAGGCTGTGAACTTATTTTTCTTCCATATCCTTAGTGCTCTACTATCCTATGTAAAAAATTTCTTCTTTTCCTTTCCAAAGTCTCTACTTCTATAGTGAAATGCTAGTGATTGTAAACCACATGCATTGACACAGCAGTTTCTAGGAAGTAAGACAAATATTTTTAGTTAAAACTGCAGAGTGGATTTTACTTTTGGAGAATGCAACTACCTAAATTAGACTTAGGTAGGATACTTAACATTTTATTGCCATCATGTCCTCAGCAAATTCAAGCACTGGATTGAAATAATGTCTCAGCCAAGAGAAGGGAAGTAAACAGGAGCTGCAGAGAAGGAAAACATGGGAGAAGAAAAAAAAAAAAAGTTTTTTTTTCTCAATTATCAGCTTAGAGATGCTAAAAATAGATTATGCACACTTCCTCACTTACCTCTAAAGTAACTTTGTCAAAACAAATTGATTTTAGTTTAAGTGCAAATTAATGAACCAGCTTTATTATTTCAGGAGAGAGAGGATGGAAAAGAAAAAAAATAGAAAAAGAAAAGACCCAGGAGTCATTGATAGAATAGGTGGTTTTTAATGTGTTAAATGTGTTTATTTGCACTTCCAAAGTTCAGATTTCCTCATACATTTTCATACTGATAGAGATAAAATGCTAAAGTCTTAAATCCCTCTATGCCATGCTGAGTTGCTAAGGGCTGTTGAGTTTTTGTTATTTTTCCTCTCGAGTTAGCTCTGATTATGCCTGCTGAGTGAAAAATTTGTATTTGCCGACAGAAATAGGAGCCATACCACATGAGCTTGCACTCAGCAAATACTCCAATACATCACAAAGATTTCCTCAACCCACCTTCAGAGGCCAAACTGAGGATGTTATTTTCTGTCTGGATCTGATCCTGAAAACTATCAGTAAGGAGTGTTTCTCAATCTCCACTTAAAACAAGGCCTACAAAGCTGCAAGTGTTTATGCACAGTCTCATTAGAGGACTGCACTCCTGGTCTTCTAGCACAGAGCTGTGAGTGAACTTCAAATATAAGAGTGCATCAGTCAGATCCAAGGTAGGCTTTTAATGTCATCTTTTCTACTTTGCCTTTAAAGTCCTAAAGGAGTGCCCTTTCCACTATGCAGCCAATGATCATTCAACAGCACCAAACAAACCAACAAAAAACCTCTCAGGAGAAGGGTTTCACTCGCCTTACAAATGGGAAAGCAAGATATTTTGCTGATGGGTTTTCCAATAAAATGGAAAATACACTAGAGTCAGTGTAGCTTTTTGCACCCTTCTGATTTTTGCACCTTCTTATTGAAGGAAAGATTAGGAAAAAATACTTTTGAGAACAGCATAACATCTGATCCAGATATGACCACTGTCATATGTAACTATTTTCTATTTAAACAGAGTCATTTTAGTAAATACTCTTAAATGGAAAAATTAAATTAAAAAGATACTACACTTCACCATCTAAAGGTCTGTTTTGAAAGTTGTTACAATACAGTGAACTGTGATCATAAAGGAAAGGAAGTATTTCTTTGAACATAACAAAAAATCCAAAAATAAATACAATCCAGGAATGACTGTCCATGGAAATAAAATTAAAATGAACTAGGGGAGTTTGAAAAAACAGCAGAAGCTAGATATATGAAACAAGCCTACCAGTGCCAAGTGATCAAAACTTTGCGAGTCCAATAGTCTATAGTCTGTACTTAGTTGCATTCAGCTGAGACTAGAAGGATATAACATTTAGTATTTGTCCCCAAGAGAATAAAGCCTTTTGTGTCTGTGCCATGGGGTTTTTTTCCCCCTAAACTTCATCAGTTATGAAGCAACCATGATCTAAACACCACTCCTTGCCTTATAATAATTTATTCATTTCCACCATTTTATTTATGTGTTTTTATTTCAGGTATTCAGATACTCAGAAGATTTATGCAGATTTTATAAATAAGTACTAGAGCATTTATGCAACTTGATAATGTCCCACCTGTGCTTCCTCTGTAGTGTTTTCAGGGGCACCTGTGTAAATTGCTACTTTTTTAAAACTAGCTCACTGCATAAAAAACATCATGCATTACCTGTTATAATTTTGATATGGTTAAGAATATCTTTTTTTTTTTTTTGAGGTAACGTTGAGTCAAGTTTTCCTTCACTCATAGATTCTGAAAACAGATGTCAAGACGTCACTTTTCTTTTCAGTCAAAAATCCAACTAATTTGAAGAAATTAAACTTTTGTTCCTGACTTGGGGATAGCAATATTCCTTTACTTTCTATACTATTTCCAGTTTAATGTATTATTTGGTGTACATTTTTGAATTTATAAATCCATAGATCAATACTGATTTATTGGTCTGTGTACCAGCCAGACCAGCCAGATTTGTTGTTGATGATGTCTTTGCTCTGTCCAGTTACTTGATTCACTTTTTTTTATGAGGCTCTGAATATCTTTTTGGAGAGTTGTTTTCATTTGTTTCCTCTTTCTCCAGGAAAAACAAACAGAAAGAAACCCAGACTTTTTTAATGTTTTAATTTGTTTTTAAGTGTTAGAATCTAGTCTAAAATCTTTATATCTTTTTTGCTGCTGAGAAATAATGTTTACTTCAACGTTACAATCTGTAATTTCAATTTATAGTAAAATTATGTTATCTGTTTGTATTACTTGTAGATTTAGCTAGAGATATTTCCATCGTCCTAAGAGGCAGTGACCTAAACTTGCTGATTCATTGCCTGGACTCAGTAGTCATGGGACAGTTGGGAAGACTGGAAAAATACAAAAGTCTGAGCAAGTTGTTTTAGTTTGGAAACGGCTGCGTGCATTTTCGATATTAACTAGAAGTGTATTCTGTCCATAAAAAGGAATGCTTAATCTTATTCTGACCTACATTATTGTTCACGTTTAAATTTCAATTTATGTTTTCCAGCATTATATGGTTTTCTCTCTTCCAGGAGTATTGTAGAGGGGATTTTGAGTCTTTTTGTTAGTTTTGCTTTTGCCTGCCAGGATAGGTTATGGAGTGAATGGGCCTTCATTGCACTAAAAACAATAGAATGCATTAAAACATAGAATGGCTGTGATCTTTGATTTGTATTATCAAAGGTTAGAAGTATGAATATCAGTTTTACCATCACAGGGCAGAACTTTCTACACTGAAACTTGCTTGACTGCTATGTGACAAGCTTTACAAGACTCCTTCTGTAGAGTTCATTGGGTGGTAAATAAGCAAAAGTAACTTATGAAAAAGGGAACACTAAACTACTTCAGGCTTAAAATCCAGAACATGTCTGTATAATACAAGCACTGTTGTGTCACAGCATTATTCTCTAAGCACAGCTAAGTATGATCACTACAAATACTTAACACTTTCTGTACCCTCTCTGTCATGAAGTGATCTGTGCAAAGTTCAAGCTGCTACAAAACCAAAAATGGCAAACTTACACTGGGCAAGTGCTAACAGTGCCTGTGAAATTCCAGTTAAAACTGTGTAATCAAGTGCTCCCAGATGTGGGCAGAATTAGGTAAGGTTGTACGTATGCAGTCAGGTGAAGCTAGCCAGTGTAGTCAGGTAATATGACAATACTCTTGCAACAAGTAGACAATCAAAGTAGATACCTTTTTTTACCCTTTAGATTACATTTGCTTGCTTTCATTTAAAACATTTCTCAAATGTGTGTTCAGCACTGAGCATCTCTGGCTATTCTTTGATGTCTTTTCAACAACTGTTTACAACCCTTATTACCTACTGTTTCTTCTTGTACAAATTTTGCTTTTATTAGGATTTGCTGGACTCAGAAGTTTCAAGATTAACTTTTTACAACTTCTCCACCAGTCTTTTCTTCAGATAACGTTGAGATACCCCCTTACATAAGGTACGAACTCCCAAACCATTTCCTTTACCAATGTGCTACCATTCATCTGATTTGCTGTTTGACAAATTTTTCCAACTCTTTCTAGAAACTAGAGCATAATACAGGCTAATATCTGTCAAGTGAAAGATAAGATCAGATCAGGCTTCAAATATTTTCAACAGCTTCTTCACAGAAAATACTGATAATAATAAGAAGAATTTTCCTTGGAAAGTTTCTATGTTTTTGCTGGAATATAAATTCATTTCTGTTTGTTTTTTAAAAAGTCATTACAGCATTGATTATACCTTAGCAGGGGATGAAGCATTTCAGAAACAAGGATCTGTGTTTATGGTAATTGTTTTTAAGTGCCCTGCTGTAATCAGTGTATCCAAGGGTAGAACATAAGCTCCGGACAATCCTCTCAAATTCCAAAACAGTAGGATAAAATCTAGGAAGAAAAATTTATGAGAGCATAATAAAGAGTTGATTAAAATAACCACAGCAACAAACAGTATAAAAAAAAGTTTGAGGAACGTGTTATTAAAAGAGCTTGCAAACCGATAAAAAATATGAAAAAAAAATTTGCAGGCTGTCCGTGCAGCATTGTTTTGCAGAGTCACTACTTTTACACAATGGGTAAGATTTTTATATTAAACTATTTCCTATAACTTGTATCTGTTTCACATTGAATGTTGAAAGATTATAATACCATTTGCTACAAGTAAACATTTTGAGCTAGACTAGGATAGCTTGTGTAAGAGTTGTCTTGCATAACTTCTGCTGTCTATAGCTGTAGACAGCTGTGTCCGAGTTCCTTTTACAGCAGTGGAAAGAAATGAAATGATCAGGTACTTTTAGGACATCACCCAACCAATGCAGTTTAGATATGTGTTTTGAGAACTAAGTCAGTTGTGACACAAAAATAATTTTCTCCTGTGATCATGAAGGTACACGTGCAGCCAACCTTGCTGCAGAAATGTCTGCTGGCAGGTGAATCCCACCTCTCACACATAGCTCAAAGAGGTGGACATAGAAGAACATCTTCCGAGAGCTACTTTTTCTGCTTTCAGAAAAGAATTTTTGTATTTGATTCTTCTTTTTCCAAGAAGAAAAATAACCTTTTCAAGCTTACTGCAGAATCCAATTTACCTCATGTGTGTCAGGTTAGATCTTCAGCTTTTCGTTGATATTGTGTATGTTCTTTCAGGGACCTCCTATCCACTGGTTAGGACATCCATGGAATACACATGATGAATACATGGAATACATCAGATGAACTAGATGTACAGATTGATCTGAGATGATATGGAATTGTGTTTAAATGTTTTCTTTAAATGAATCATGGCAGATAACAACTCCATGTTGTGACAATCCAACCAGGTCAATGTGGGCAGTAGAAAAACATTTATCACCTTGTT
>JAYRBT010000093.1:2047907-2061424 GCA_036023395.1 Myiotriccus ornatus
TATTGTTTGGTTGTTTTACTTGGTTTTTTCGTTGTTTCTGCCAATACACACATCCCTTTTAATAAAGGGCTGTTATTTTTCCTTTTCCATAATTTTTTTTCCTTCAATTGGAGCCTCCTAATTTTGGATTTAGAATTGCTTAGAGGGAGGAGTTTGGGTCTTTTCTTGTAACTCATCCTCAGCAAAACATCTGTGTCTCATTTAAACTGGGACAACCTCCTCTTCATTCAGCCCAAGTGCTGTTGAAAGGGGTGGGATCACAAATAAAGGTCCTCATTGAAAGGTAATGGAACTCTTTAAATTATTGTGTGGTCATATGTAGTATTACGTACTGTATGATATGAGGAATTATGCATATTACTGCAGATTAAGGCATTAGAAGCGTAGACAAATATTGTCAAGGATTTTCTGTCATGTGATTGTTTTCTCCAGAGGAAGGGGAACCCTGCTTTAAACAGAGGCTGTAATCAAAACCCCAAAATCCACAATATCTTATCTTTTATTCCCTCCCATTTTGTTCAGTGTTATTTCTTACATTACATAGTCAAAACAGTTTCTCACTGATAGCTTTTTTGTTTATGTGAGGAAATGATATAGAGTCACCTGGCCTTATTTACACATTGAGCACACATATCTGCATACATTAAATATTCTTATTCTATTTCTTTCAATCCCTTTTTTATGAGCTTTTTCCCCCAACATTTTGTAAAGACAAATTTAACTGTACTTGATTTTCAAACTGCTTTCATTATTAGAATTGTGCTTTTATTTTGATTGTGGCAGTCATAACATTCCTCATGATTACTAATGTCCTGGATGAGTAGCTTTTCTATACTTTATAAAACCCTTAAATGAATACCCCTTAGCAAGAAGGTTCCTTGCAAAGGGTGTATTTCTGTCATGATGCATTTGTGCTGGACTGATAAGCAGATGGTCTGCAACAGCTGGTAATTTTGAACTTTTATAGTAAATAATTTTATTTCTGCAGCTAATGGTTTGTAATATAAACTAGAAACCCAAATATAGAGTTTTTCAGAAGCAGGCAGGTGTTAAGTAGAATGAAACATAGTCTTGTAGTCAATGGCAAATAGAAATGTACTTTCTACCCATAGCAGTTTGAGTACCTATTTCTTTTAGCAGTTCAGATGTACAAGTGGCATACTCTTCAAAATCCATTTTCTCACCCTGTTTTCTTTGATTCTCCTAATATTTACACAGTTCCTGGTTTTGGCCTACACATAGAAAAAATCAATTCAACTTGACATAAACACTGAGTTGATTATCATCTAAAAATTAGCATAGTGTTTAGCCCAGTCTCTTTTTTTTCTAGGAGATAAATAATGTGAAAAATAGGCTTGGGTAATTGCTGAAGGATCTCAGGGCAAAGAACATCACATCTTTTGACTCATAAATTCAACATCCTAGATGATAATGATCACACATTGCCTTAGAGTCCAACAGGTTTTCTTGTGGCTGATCAGGGTAGTATCATCAACGACTGACTCTTTATCAAGTAGAAGGGGTCAAGCAACAGCAGCAGCTTACAGCTGGAACTGTGAAGCATTTCTTTCAGCTTCTTAACTGAAGAAGGAAGAAGCAGGCCAAATAGATAGGAATTTGCAAGGTAATTGTCTATGTAAAATCAGAGTGTTAGGATATGAATTAACTATGGGCTGTTCAAAGTGACTTTGAAATTAAGCTTTATTTGATTATTTCTTACATGGCAATTTACAAATGTGTACAGTACAGTAAGAGTATAAAATAGAATTTTTAATAAAAGAACAAACATTTTGGTCAATCTATGCTACTGTGAAGGAAGAAAATAAAAATATGTATCTGGTAGGTTTACTCTAGAAACAGTGGTCATTTAGATAATGCCATTACATGTCCTAATGGCAGAAAGGTAAAATGACAAGTTAAGGAAAGTGTTGCTTGCTTAGTTGTAAATTAGCTTACTATATTGCAGTAACAGTTACAGACTTTATTGATACTTTTATTTTGACTATCATCTTTGCCCCCTTACCACTTGGGAGAGTGGAGGTCTCTAACATAGCTAGGAAAAAAAAAAAACAAACCCAAACTCGAAAAGTCTATTTCTCAGAGTATGTCTGTGAAAAATCTTGTTTTCTAGGTTTTCAATGAGGGAGCATTAGAACAAATAGAAAATAAAAAACCTCCCTGAAGGCCCCCCTTCTGAAGCCTGAGCTCACTTATAAAGTGTTGACAGTTCCCTATACAAAAGCATCACAAATGTCAGATTTCTGAAGTGCTGGGAAATTGCAAGATTAGGTGATATGCCTAAGGAAACTGAAGGAAACAAAACAAATCACTGTGGGTTTTTTTAAAAGTAATAAATTTTTTTTTTGTTAGTGAGTCTTCAACACAAAGATGCAGAAAATATATAGTTTTTTCAATTGATTTCTTCCTTTCCAGTCATTCTTTGATTGTTTGACAGCTTTTAAGTGATGATATCAATGCCGCTTTAGAAATAGCAGGCACTGATGTGAATTGCATTGGACAGAGGGATATATTTTGGGAAAGATTACTTAAGATTTAGATTTGTATTTTAAAAGAATCTGATAGGTATCTTTTGCTGGTTTATGTGTAACTGCTACATGTAATATAGTATGAACAGTAAAAATGGGATTTTAGCAGTGCTAGTAATTGGTAATTTACAAGTGATAATAGTTGTTAAGGATTTCTAAGACAGATCAAAATAGTTTTGAGTGAATCATATATATATACTTTCTAGAGTATATTAGACAAATGTTAGCAAGCCATAGGATATATTAAAAAGGGAATTTCATGCATATGGTTAATAGAGCTGGATTGACTTTATTTTTCTGATACCTCTTCCAAATGTCTTATCCTCAACATTCCTATCAACACTGCAGCTCCAATCCTCAATGTATTTTTTATTTTCAGTACAAGCATGAGTACCTGCTGTTTGCCAAAGGTAAAACAGCAGGTGGTGAACTAAGTAGTAAAAGACACTGCAGAAGTGGGATAAGGGGCAAATTTTAACTCCTCATTGAAAATGTGCCTCTTAAAGTGGAATCCTCTAACAAAGACTTGACAAGTTAATGTAAAGCAGAGTCTTACTGATGAATTTCAATGTCTTGTAACAACTTTTTAGGTGATCACCTGAGAGAACAAAACACCGTGCATAACTTTGGGAAGAACTGCCTTCCAACTGCAGGAGGTGGTACCAAGCATGGAAAGAAAATCGTGATCAGTTTAATGCGAGTATGGAGCAAATACTATTACCAAGTAATTCCCCAAAATAAAGCCGCCAGTGTTTGGTTCCTCTACATAATCACTGACGACCTCCTCACAGTTCTTTGTTATGAAGTTCTTCCTCGGAGTGACTGCAGAAAACCTAAAGTACCAGCTAGCACTGACTCCTGCTAAGCAACCACCCTGCAGGGATCAGCCAGCCCTTTTGTGACCTTGTTCCACTCAAAGACAGTTTGGGAAGGGTACACAGTCCCTCCACAGAGGTTATGGCTTGGCCTTGCACAGATGTACAGATAGGTGGAGGGCTGGGAGTGGACAGAAGCTCTGTCCTGTTTTTCACCTCCACTGAGTCATTCTCTATATGGCAGAGATTTGGTTTCTCCACAGAGTAGTTGGTGTGTTTACCATCTTTCCCAGCAGCTCTTGCTCTCTCTTTTTCTTTTTTTTCCCCCCCTGGTAATTCCATCACAGTTATGCTAATTTGGTTGGGCTTACCAATTTTAAAATATGTCTCAGAGTGTGCTTCTGAAACCTCAGCATACATCCATCCTTGTTTTGAAACAATTTCCTTGACTAAGACCTGATCAAATTTCTAATTGTTTCCTTGCTGTGCTTCCACCTGCTCACCAGGATTGGAGGTGGAAGAGCAACCTTGCTGAGCTGTGATGATACATGCCCTGCATCTGCTTATGAGCTGTCATCATCTTAATGAAACCATTACTGCTGGAGTTAACCAAACCAGTTTACACTGCAGTCTTGTAATATGTTACCCACAAGCAATGGGCCAGATGACTCTTTCCACAACATCTTGTATTCAACTGTAGTGAAATATAATAATCTTTCTCCTTTATTATCTTGAGTATCAATGCCTTCCTTTTTCATTTCGGTATTCTGACACAGAGTATTCTGAGACATGTCTCATATAAACAATATTCCAGTGCTTCGAATTTCATTGTACAAGTGATCAGAAATTTTGTGTCTCCACAAGGATAATTTTAAGAGGGTTGCTATGTTCTGCCAAACAGTTTCCAGTTTGCACTCTTGTGTTGCAATTTAAGGGTCAGAACTTGCAGCACAACCACAATTTTGTAATCACATTGGCAATATGTCTCTTTGCATGAAGCATTGGAAGGATATTTCTGACTCTTTGCTTTGAATGATTTGATAGCAAGACACCTTACACAAATGTGACACTTTTCCATAGGAGCACAAGCAGTGATTGAAGTATCAAAACAGGCCAATAATGGCAAACTCAAAGCTATGACTTTTCTCTTTGCCTCTGGCTAGCCCTCAAGTATGTTATTTTTGAATACTAGTTCTGCATCTTCATAAGTTTCTTTTATCAGTTTCCAAATTTTTATGATAGAAAAAAATTCTGTAATGTGCACTTATGCTCTGTACTGTGGTCCACATTATTTTCCACTATGGTAAATATGACTTAAGTAGTTTAACTGCCATCTTCCAACACATAGCTTAAATTAAAATGGTGTTTCCATTATCCTAATACCGGTGTTTGTTTTTTAATGGTTGATCTAGTCACATATTTCTAGGAGTGTTTTCTAAAGTTCTGTGCTCCTCAATGAAGGTATTTTAAATTATTTACATCAGATACACTAATAGAAGCTTTCATGCTGAAATATACACATATTTTCTAACCCAATCTTCTTTGTTTCACTACATGCAGAGGACTAAATAAAAGCCAATTACTTGTTCCGTCCCAACTAATTAGTAATTCCCACAGGAAAAGAAACATCCAAAGATATATCCAGGGAATATTACAGGGCATGGAAAGACATATATAGTTTATGATGACCCAGGTAAAGGAATATTCTCTTCTGGTCCTTTGCTTTAAACTCTGTCCTAGCTGGGGTCACTACAAATTCCACTTAAATTATCTGATAGTCTTTCATATAATTAATATCTCAAACATTACAGATTCTTTAAATGAGGATAATTAGATAGAGATCTGGATTATATTGACATGATAAAAAGTTTTATGATGATTTTATGGGAAGAAAGGATCCCCAAAGACATACTTTCCCAGGCTCCTTCTTTTGGCATAGTTTTCAAGCTGAGCACAGACTGGGAGAAGGTTTCAGAGTGAGTCATTGCTCTGAAATAAACTGGTTAAATATCTTGTATTAAATCCATACAAAACTCATCCTTTAAGGCAGTCTGATTATTATTTCAATTTTGAGCATAATTACTTGATCCTGTTTTTTGGTTTTGTGTGTCATACACCTCTTTTCTCTGAAATTACTGTGGACATACATCAAAAGAATACAAGAGACTCTCTTCATTTATTTCTGCAAAATTTCGTGCTGAATGATTCTCAGTGTTGGGCACTACATCTTTCATAAAATATTTGCCACAACACAGGGTTTCTCTGGTTTTCCTGCAGATGCTAAGTGAATATAAAAACATGACTGAACCTAAGGTCATCTCAGTGATTTTTGAAATCACTACCCTAGAGCCACACAGAGACTTCCTCTCATGACTTCTTCTTTCTTTCCTGTTTAATTTTTTTATCCTCCAACTTGCTGTCTTTATAAAGTTTGGATCTGCTTTAAACGTATTCTGAAGTGTCTGGATTAGGTTTAATGATGTTGCAAGATTTGATTTAGGTTTAAGAGTGCTTCTCTTAATTTTGTTTTCTGTTTCTTTGGATTCCCCACTTGATTCTATTGTACAGCTAATTATAAAGTTTTGCAATTTGTTTATCAAGAGCTTTCCTAGTCAGAAAGAGAATTTAAAAGGAAATATATCAATTAGAAGGGAAGTGAGAAGAAGTGTGAAAGGAAAGAGCTTTCAAAAAAAATTAATACTGAAATTATTACAACTCTTCCTATTTTGTTCAAACAATTTTCCTTGCTACAAGAGTTGTTTAGTCCCCTCCTCAGTATTCAGTTCTTAGTCTTCTCCTTTTCACAACAGCTTGCAGAATTTAACTGCCTAAAAAATTAAATTAAAAGTTGTGAGCCAACCCTACACCCACTTAGGGCACTGTCTGACAAGTAAAAAACCAGTAACAAACTTGGCAGCTTTCTTCCATCATTCAAGTGCCAAAAAGAGAGTACTACAAAACCACATTTTATGTTATTTGTAATAATTACCAATTTATTAAAAGAATTAGTGTAATATTATGTGCCCTTGTTATTCCCACATACTTATTAAAACTCTAAAAAAATATTAGTAAGTCTTACATGTTCTTGCCTCTCAACTGATATTCCTTCAGGTCTCTGCAGCACAGGCTTCCTACTGAATACATGGTTTTGCAGTTATTTCGAGCCTTTAAATAAGTGGTTTTGACTAAAAGCTGTTATGAGACCTCCTTCTGCAGAGAGAGAAACATTTAATAGAAACATAAGCCTCATTCAGGTTATACAGAAACCCAACAGCAGCAGTAAATGTTAAAAAAAAAATTAATAAATTAATTACATGTATCAGAGAGAAGGCAAAGAGAAGGAGTGAGACAAAGCTCAGTGGAATCTGTAAAAGCCTTTGTTCCATTTTGGAACAGCCACTTGGCACTGCAGAGAAAGCTCAGCTTGTGCTCCAAAACAATATTTGTTAAGATTTTCTAAAGATAGATTATAATTATTTCCCTTTCTCAGAGTTTTCAATCCCACTTTCCCAAATTTTCTCTGCACTTGAATGCATTTCCCTTCATGTTGCATGATGCTGTTCTGAAAATGTGTTACTTACGAAGAAATAGAAACTGGAACTCAGGCCAGACACTGTTCCTCCTTAAGAATCCTTCAACAACACTTCTCCAGCCACTGAGTGGCTTTTTGCACTGTTGCCACTTACACTTCTTACTTGAAGAGTAAGTACAGCTTATTCTGTTAGCCATCCACAGCTTTACCTAGGTTTTACCATTTTTACAAGGTAAATTTTGAACCAATCCTGTAAGGAAGTCATCAGCGTATCAGTGTGCGTGGATCAGCTTTCTAACTAAACAGATTCAGATTCATTTAGATTGGGTGTTAGACTTGTTTTCGAGCACTGACAAAATCATCCAGTTCTGGATGACCTTGCAGCCTCATTTTGCATGACAAGACCAGTTCTTGTCATGCAAAGAGACAAGAGAAGGTTCCCATGTGCTTGGTATTTCTCTGGTACACCCATGCAGAATCTGTTGCACATTGAGTAAGAATCAAAGACAAGGTGAAAAAATGTTGAGATGGAGGTTTTAAAAGGCAAAAAAAAGTTCTTACTGTAACCGTGTTTTTACGTTTTTGAAAGAATAGTGAACAAATCAGAACAAATATTCCTCCGTATCACCTATTCCAGCCAATTCCCACCTACTCCAAGGACTGCTCTGTCCCATTATACATTCTTGTTTTCCTTTTCAGCAGAGAACAATATTCCAGGTGAATGAACTCTGAAGAACCGCAAAGTTACAAATTACTGTGTTTGATTATCCCTCACTCTGCTTTTGTTTTAATCTGCTTTTTTCTTCAGGGTTTATTTTCTCCCAGAACTATTCCAACAAAATTATTAACCAGATTTCTCTGGAGAGATTTTTATTTATTCCAAGCTCTGTTTCAAACATTCTTTAAAAAAAAAAGAAATCAAACTGTACTAACAGATATGGCCATTGTGCAATTTTTGTAGAGATGTGTTTTCTTTAATCACTGCTTTTACATTCATCAGAAATAAAAAATCTGTTTACTATGCTGGGGGAATTAAGCTCCGAAGAGATTGGTTTAGTTCTCTTTGTTTATGATGATTTGTTAGCTCTTGACTGCAGAAATAATTTTGTTGTTTACATTAATCTATGGTGGCAGAATTAACTTCACATCATACATAAATATAATTATTGATCATTACCAGCTGTAATTCAGTGTTAGAATTACAGATTTACATAATTGTGCTATTAAGTGTAAACTTGAACTTCATATCTGGGGTCACAAATAACTGGAGGCAGTAGAAACAGAAAATTCTGATTGTATGTCATTCATGTTTTAATATATGCCGTTGCAATTTTGATCAGTGTTAATGTAAATAGTTTTATGTACTATGCAGCAATGAGATGCTAATGGCTAGAAATTACAGCAATATTGATCTAGCTAATAAAATGGAATGCATTAGTAAGGGAGGATATTTATTATCTCCTCCAAAAATTACTACACATCATCTGCCCAAGGAAAATTTCCTCCATTGAAGACTGAGATGGCATTCTTGCTGGAAATGGTGTAAAGTACTTCTCAAAAATCAGTCACAGGCTATCTTGGTTTTGCTGCCTGCAGCTTTTCCACTGATAAAGCTTCACAGAGGGAAACATGCTGTATAAAGGGACTCACTTGTGTAATACGTTCTCTTCTCCTCATGTAATCTGCACATAAAAAGATACTCCAGAAAGAACAGTCAGTACTATGGGCCTTCTCCAAAAACTCTTCTACAGGCATTAGAGGAATGTGCACGCATATTTGCACAGATCCGTGTCTTACTAATTGCCTCAAGCAAAGCCTGTGAACTCTGTGCTACTCTTGGGCACAGTGCGATGAGAGGTCTTGCAAGACACTGGACTGAACCAGCTCTTCATCTGGACTTGTCAGATATAGGCGATATAAAACCACACACTGAAAACAGCTGAACTGCTACATATTACAAGAAGAATAATCTGGTTAAGGAGAAAAATTGGCTTAAAATAAAGGTTTCTATATGATTTAGCATCATACACAGCTTCCCAAAATTCATCCTTTATGAAACAAACCACATACAAGAATTTGAGTATTTCAAGCAATGGAACTTTTAGCAAATTCAAGCTCTGTTCATTCACAGGGAGTGGTTAACTTCTCATCATTCACTGTGCTTATGCTAAATAGGATATAAACAGAAACTATGCCGAAGTTAACACTCCTTTCTGGCAAAGGAGATGGACTGAGTCTATTGAAATGAGCATCTTCTTACATCTGGTAGCACCGGTAGCACCACAAACTCGTGGTCAGAAAAGCAATCCAAAAGGCATAATTAATATATAGTATGAAAAATGATCATCTAGTTCCAAAAAAAAATCCAAAATTGGGAAATCTATTGCCTTATATTCCTCAATTCTACCTGGCACCTGTTAATCAATGGACTAATCTAAGCAAAATAATATTTTTTTTTTAAATTGCAAATATGTTCTATACTCTCAAAAAAATAGTAACTTTTAGAAGATGCTAAAAATTTTCTGTATTTTTGTTCAAAATATTAATGCTTGACATTTTCTTATCACATAAGGATATAATCTTCACTTAATTTCTTTTTTCTCCTCTGGTTTTCTTTGTCAGTCTTTGGATAGTCCAGTTTTGAAACTTAAAATGAACTAAAAAAAACCCAGAATCAATGAACATTTATCCTTGGCATTAATTCTAACATTAGGTCAATATTTTGCACAGCTGTTCACACTTTATAACAACAAAGTTTCTCTTCTGATAGGAAGAAATATGAAATCAACACTACCTCAAAGTGGAAGTTGAAAGGTCACAAAAAGCTTAAACTATAGAAAGACAGCATTAAAGTTTAGAAATAAGCTAAATTGAAACCAGTGTTAAGAGAAAAAAAAGTGTAAAAGGATTTATATAAAACATTTTTATACAATATAGATTTTTAATTTAGAAACATTATAGGAATCCTAATTTTTTCATATGAATTTGTTCTATCATTCTGCATCCAACAACATTCTTATTCTCATGATTCCTTGTGATACTAGCACAGAAGAAGTATTTTTGATAATTTTTGTGGTGTTCTTTGTTTTTGCTATATAGTTCTTTAGTCGTCTGGTTTCAGCCGGATGGTCAAGGCAGACATCCCAACACGGATGCATTGGGTTACATCACACTGCAGTTATATCCTGAATGTTACTAAAATGCAGCCAGCAGAAACACAGTCTACATTCATTAATGACTGCATTTAACCACAGATCTCAGAAAAATTAATGCCAAATATGGCAACAGGTTTTGAACAGGAATCTGACTGAGACCATTTTACCAGCTTGAGAAATAAGAAAACTAACTAAAGTGAATGGCAATAAAATTGTAGGCATACTTGCTGCTAATTCAAAATATAGAAAATTTTAAGGTGTTTTGCTGTTTTTGAGAAAATAGCAGAGTTTTCTTGCAAAACTGCAACAGTGCTCTGAACTGTCAGACACTGACCTCAGCAGACAACACAGCACATTGTTTGGAACTTACACAAGTAAATTAAAACCACATTGCTTTTGTTTTCCAAAATCTCTTTTGTTTTTTCCTCATTAGTTTTGCATCTTCAACCTGATGGAAATGGCTTTAATCACAAGAGGGTGGATCCTCATCTGTACCAGATTTGCAATTAGCATGGCTAAAGATAATGAGTTTAAAAAAGAGGCTTTCATTTCTTTCAGCTCCCTACTACTCCACCCTGAGTGAGCCAGGATATGAGTCATTAAAATAATGTCAGGACTCAGGATCTACAGGCTGGCCGTAAACCTGAGTCCTGTGGCCTTACCACAGTCATGGGAAGAGATGCTTTGCTCAGGGTCATGCGCTGGGGTATGACCCAGAACCCTCTTCAGTTTGATCTCAGACCAACTGTGTGTTATGAATTTGAGTGAAAACCCTTCACTGATTTTCTCCATAGTTGTGGATCCTGCCAGCTAGACTTTTGGCCAACTCCTACCTGGTTTTGTGAGCTGAAACACTTTTTTCAGTGCAAAAGAAATGTCCAGCCAGAATAAATAATAAAAATACATGTAAGCAATTCATGTGATATGTGTTTGCGTCCTGGTTCTGGCCAGGACAGGGTTAATTTTTGCAGTAGCCAGGAGAGGGCATGGCCAGGACCCAGAGTTTATTTTATAGGACCTCATATCATAGCTGGGGGAGGGGGGAAGGAGTCCCTTCTGGGTCAGCACAGTGTGGCAGAGGAAGCAGTTGGGTATTGTTGTTTACATGTGAACTGTCTCTTGCTTGTACCCTCTGTCATTAGTATTGTTATTTATATTATTAGTATAGTGTTATTTCCTTATCTCGTTGTTTCCAGTAAATCGTTCTTATCTTAACCTGTGATCTTTACCTTTTGTGCCTCCAGTTCTGCTCTCCAGCACATCACAGAGGGGTTAGGGAGAAGGGGAGTGAACAATCGATAAATGATATTAAGTGGGAGCACTAAACTGGAGAATAACATTCCTAAACCATAACACTACATTACGTGGCACTTGGCGAAATGGTTTAGTGGTGAGCATGGTGGTGCTGGCTTAACAGTTGGACTCGAAGGCCTTAGAGGTCTTTTCCAAACTTAACAATTCTATGATTCTATTTACAATATTAATATCTGCTAAAAATACTGGTAACCATGCAAAAGTAACCCATCTACTTGTTCAGAAGTAATCTAATTGAAAATGTAGTTCCTGTAAAAAAGAAGTCAAAGCTTCTCCAAAGCAGATGTTACAAGCCACCTCAGAAGGCAGGGGAACCGAGGTTCTTGTTAATAGACCACTTGGAATGGATTAGATATGCCAAGGGAAGCTTTTAGTCCTCAGGTGTAAGGCCTCAGAAATGAGTCTGGGGTGCTTTGGGAGTCTTCAATGGTATATTACCACTTCCAAGACATGACAGCTGACTCTCACATAAGCACAGTTGAACCACTAATGCCCCATCAGACCTTCCTTGGTGTGAGGGAGGAAACTTTTACAATTGAGAGAGTTCTGTAAAGGGTGACAATTACCATGATAAAAAGCTCCATCACACCTTGCAGGATCTGCCTCATGTCAGTCTCAAAGCCTGGCTTGTAGCCTACCCCTTGGGGAGTGCAAACAGTGGCCTCAGCAAAGCACCCTGATGCCTCAACAAGTGGGCAATTGTTTTGAGTCATTAACCATTAACAGTCCAGTCTCTCACAGCAGTAGCTATTGTTAAAGTTTAACTGAAGGTATTTTGAAAAAAAAGACAATTTTGTGTAGAAGATATTTCTTATTTTGTATTTTTATATGTAAAGAAAGAATGGCCAATCTTAAAAAGGAAAAATATTTCCTGTCTTCTTTTCTAGAGCAGAGGGAATGATGCTTCACAAATGTTTCTGTGGCTTGTTTTCAACCATGTTCTTGGTGTTGCTCTATGGCTGTTTTTTTCTCATAGAATGTATGAAATGTGTGATATGTAAAAAACCACACAACCAAATGCTCCATTTGGGATGTCTTTCAGCCTCCACTTGCCCTTTTGCACAGAAGAATGATCAGGCATTTATGAGGCGTTCTAACATTGTTCTTTGTCAGATGGCACAGTGGGGTACCCTGTCTCACTCCCTGGACACTTCCCAGTCTCTTCTCTTGCTCCGTCTCTTCCCCTCCTTAAGTGCATCTTTCCACATATACCTTTTGTATGTCCTTCATCTTTATAGGGAAAAGGCAACAACAATTTACCTGTATCTATTTTTCTGTTTCACAGGTGCTATGTACAACTGTTTGGTTCAGTTTTTTCCAAGATAAGGAGGAACGCTTATGGGACAACATTTGAGATACTGGCTTTGTGCCCTTCCTAGGGTGATTTTCTTCAACTATATATTATTCAGGAACACTAGTTTGAAAGCCAACACAGTGAAAAGAAGTTTCACCAAAATTTAAAATAATTGAATATGAAAACATAATGAGAAAAGAAACTACACAATTTTTGTGGAGCAATAGCTTCCAAGTCAGACCATCCTTAATCCAGAATACCGGTGCACTTTTTTTTTTTTTTTTTTAGTAAACTGTGACCAATCCAGTCAGTTCTAACTCAATGCAAATAACTTGCAAAACCTAAAAACAGCTGGACCAGTCTGTGAGTGCAGTCACTAAAAATGGGTTTTCCACAGCAAAATAATGTGTATGTTTAAAGGCAAGAAGAGCACACAGCAAAAAAGAATTTTCTGTAGGACAGATGGCTGATGATGAACAAAGTTTGGAGAGGTCTGGCTTTCTCCTATGGCTGCAGCCATCACTGTAGCCTTTGATTCTCTCCCTGACTGAATGTTTTCTAATGTATTCAGGATTTTTTGTTTCAGTATCCCTGCCAGTGGACCCTTCAAGGATACAAGCTGCAACTATAGTCCTGTTTAATGTCTTTATCGATGATTTAGATGAGGGGATTGAGTCCATCATTAGCAAATTTGCAGATGACACCAAGTTGAGAGGGAGTGTCGACCTGTTGGAAGGCAGGAGGGCTCTGCAGAGGGACCTGGATAGGCTGGAGAGTTGGGCCGTGATTCCAGCGGGATGAGGTTCAACAAGGCCAAGTGCCGGGTCCTGCACTTCGGCCACAACAACCCCCTGCAGCGCT
>JAYRBT010000093.1:2080116-2091467 GCA_036023395.1 Myiotriccus ornatus
TACTATAAGCTGATTACTAGAATGAGAGAGTAGAATACAGAGATTTTTGTAAAGATTTAGTGGGAAGCAGCTATTCTTCTGCTATGGAAGATGAACTTTTTTACAAATCCTCATTAGCTCCAAAAATAATACCCATTATTATGGAAAACGGGCTTTTAATAATGTTTTTAAAGCTTGAAATATTACTTTCCATCTGCATTTTAAATACTTATAGCAGATCTTTCTACTATGTGTGTGAATGTGTTTCCTGAGGTGATTTAATCCAGTCTGAGGTTGCCTGGCCAAAAAATTCTGCTATACTTTCTGTTCTTTTTCTGTTAATACACACATATGTGCACAGGATGAACTTGCACACACGTTATACCCATACATAAGTTTATGGTCTTACAAACAGGAAAATCAGTATAAAACAAAGAAAACTAAATATTTTTCTGTGTTTGTGAATAATGCAGTCTGTTATTCACATTTCTAGTTCTGTAAAACTAAGCTAATGGCCTTAAGAGTAGTTCTGCATTCATGCAGTTTGCCTATGAAAATAATTTATTCCACTTGGCGTATTTTCTTTTCTCCTTTTTTTTTTTTTCCCTATTTTGCCTATCGTTAGACCATGTTTTCATTGTCTCTCCATTATGGGCTGTTATTCTATGTGTGATGTGCCTCTGTGGATACTGATCTACTGTAATATACTATAGGGATCTCTCTTACTGGGAGAAAAACTGCCCCAGCTCTAAAGAACACTCTTCATATCTTAACAGAAAAAAAACCAAAAACCAAAAAACACCAAAAACAAAAACAAAACAACAACAACAAAAACCAGATGCAAATTTTAGAGTGTTCAGGCAATTATCAACAAAATTGATAATTTTTGTTATCAAAAAAAAGGTTCTTGTGCTGTTGCTAATCAATCTTGCCTTAAAAAGGGAAATCAGCTACATAGACAGCAGACTTCAAAGATTTTGTGAGAATCCCTACACATATTACGTTTGCATTTGGGATGAAAAAAACAAGGTCAGCGTTGGAAATGATTAATGCCTTTTTGCTGAAAGCTGTACCAAACGTCCTTGAGTTTAATCAAAACTATTTGTTTTTAGTCAGCTTTGCTGTTGTCTCTTTTACTCTTGTCCACTGATAGCTTGACATTAATGACATCATAAATCATGTGAAGTGGCGGCTAGGGTTTGGTAGCATTTCAAGTGTTTGTTGAGATGTCCTGGGTTATCTGAGATGCTGGTGTAAGGAGGAATATTGGGCTGCTCTAAACCTTCAGCCTGCTGAATTTTTCTGTTGTTAAAATTAGGCAGTGTGTGAATTAAAAACTTGAGCATTTACCACAGGGAAATCTACTCTTTTTTAAATGGTCAGCTGGTAGAAAATTCCTCTGTGATTACTTCAAATGCTTTCTCCCACAATGTCCGTGGGTTAGAAACCTTGTGAAGTAGATACACCTATTGCACAAAGAAATATATGTCTCAAGTTTGGAAATTCCTTAGTCATTCCTTTTAGAGGAAGGCAGGGGTCTAAGCCTGTGCTCTTCCAATCCCTACATGATATAGTCAATCAGGCACTGAGGTATAAGCCTAATTTGTACAAACCTGTCATTTAGAGGTGTTGCTGTTTTGTTGTGTCATTTCGGATTTGGTTTTGGTGGGTTTTTTGCTTTAAATAGCAGAAAATAAAACATGAACACTTTGAAAGTGTTTTCTTTGGACAATATTTAGTTCTTATCAGTTATGCATTTCAGAGGTTTGACCAGATCATTGTTTGTTTCATAGCTTGTTATTTGTATGACTATATTCCTAGAACATGCTTTCCATTATCTTTTACCATACTGCGGGAATAATGGAGAGCTCATCCTCTGAATGTTATTTATTCAGCTGGATTCTCTTACACTACAACATGTAATTTGTAGACTATTAAAAAAAGCATTTGTTCTGTTAGTATCTCTCACCCTTACAAAGTTTATTCATAGACAACAATTTCACTTCTTTATGCCAAGGGACCTCCCAAAAGTTGGAGGGTTTCTTTTGTTCAATCATTTAGAAAGGATATATGTTTGGAAATAGTACCTATTGTGTCCTAAATAGAGCAGAGAAATCCTGAGGTATGGCATATCAATTGGGCTTCAATTAAAACATTCATCCTTATTTATCAAATTGCTAAAGAATGTGTTTGGGTCCCACTACCTCAAACATAAGCTTAAAGTTAATCACTTCAGCCGTTTTGTTTATAGCCACCTCGGTGAAAAGCAAATAGTGGTGGTAGCATGAGTACGATATCAACACTACATTTCCAAGGCCCCCATGTGTGAAAAGATGGACATCCTTCCCCTCCTGGTAAGTTAAGAGAAAAATCAAACTACAGAAAATGTACATCACACGTAATTTTGGAGAAAGAAGTCACTGTGTGACTTCTGAATACGTGACTTATATCCTGAATATGTGACTTTCTTGATGACCAGGAAACATCACAGGCACGTTGATGAGACTTCTTATATTCTGAATATGTGACTTTCTTGATGACCAGGAAACATCACAGGCACGTTGATGAGACTTCTTATATCCTGAATATGTGACTTTCTTGATGACCAGGAAACATCACAGGCATGTTGATGAGACTTCTCACCCCAGAAAAAGAGAAGGACCTCTCTTACACAGTCCATGTGGTTTTAAGTGACCTGGACATGGAACAAAGGCTTTCATATAATTATATTCATTATTTGAACCACTTTGTGAAGCCACCTGTGGGTCTTAGCCCAGCAAGCATCTTCCCATCATCAACCAATGTTTCACTCCCACATATAGCTTTCGCTGGAAGACAGGCAAAGGGCATTAAGCACTTCTGACTCTATGCCAGCCCGAGCTGCACTGCAGATCCTGTACATACAGTGAATGATGGTAATTATAGTGAAGGATCTAGGGTATTATTTATTTCTCACTAGCAGACAGCATCTGACAGTCTTTGTATATCAAGTTGTTATTAAAATTCTGTGTCTGGATGTTAAGCTGACTTATTTTACAACTAATCTTCTTTTACAACTAATCATGAACTATGTATAAAGTTTGGTAAGTAAATTCATCTAATTTGACACGAGAGATATTAAAATGAAATAATTTATGTCATAAAATAAACCAAAGTAAGTTGTTTTTGTGATTGCCCAATGCAGTTTCATTAGTTCATTTGTGTAAACATCTTTTGAGTAATTTCAATCGTGTATTAAGACTGGATTTGCATGATAGCACATAATTTTATTACTTATAGAATGCATTTTCTGAGGATTTTGCATATAAATCTCTTCTGAATTATCATGCCACATGGAAGCTAGGGACATACAGAAATCTTTACTGACTCCCATCCAGGGAGCATGTCACCCTTTCGCTCAGTGCTCTGATACCAAAATGCAGTAGAGCTCAAGCTGAGCTAGAAGAGAGGTCTGCTCCAGTTTCTTCTTCTAAACTGTGCTTGTTTTCCAATTTGTGTTCTGGGAAAATTTTGATTCCCTGAAGTATGCCTGTTGGTACAGGACAACTCACGATACAGCCTATTGAAAACAATGTGAGCAGAATTTCATGAATATAAAAATACATCGTCCTCATTTCCTTTGGGTTGAGTTTTATCTAATTGGATGAATGCATGACATGACAAAGAACATGGCAGGGAGGCCCACATTTAAAAACATACTACCCAGAGGTAATTATGCAAAACTGGGTGCTCAGATCTCAAAATAATAATGGCAACCAATGATCCCTGGAATGATTCGGTGTACTTAGGTACTTGTAGGGATCTAATCTACTGAGCAAAGAAGCAAGCTCCCATTCTTCTTTCCATGTCTTCTGGTCTTAATTTGAAATGCTTGCACTAGACCTCTTCATTTTTCCCTTCACATCTTGCTATCAAACAATAAAAAATCAGACCCACTCTGCAAGTCAAAGAAAATCCTTACTTACAGAGTATGGATTTCAGTGGCAACACTCATCTTCCACCAGTTTTCACAAGCATGCAAGTCACATCCAAAGAAGTATTGCAAGTTGCTCAACAAATCTGACTGTATTACCACTGCTCTGTCTTAATGTTGTTGGGTTTGGTTTGGAGTTTTTTTACACTTTGTCACTTTTTAACTTCCCACCCCTGCCCTTTTATACAGCACGTTCATCGGGAGGAAACTAAAAACTTACACCACATGTGAAAGGGGATCAGAAATAACGAAGTGGCATAAGTTGCAGCTTTTTTAGGGTATTTAGTGTGTTCACAGCTTGCCAACAAAGCTCCTCATGACTTATTTTCTTTTTTTTAAAATTACTTATAGTGTTTACTCATGCATAATTGAATAAGTTAGGTAGGGAAAAGGACAAAGATCTATTTAACTAAACTGTAAGAAATAACATCTTGTTTGTGTTTTGTTAACATTCAGTGTTTGAAGCAATATTTAAAGCAACTGAAATAAAACACTTATGAAATACCAGATCTCATTAAAAATATGTATTTAGAAATATAAATGGCTATTATAGCCCTTCTTAATGTAAGAGCATAGCCCAGTGTAAAGAAATCACAGGCGGTTTATATGTATAGACTCCACAGTAGTATTTTACTATAAAAGCATGGACTCCTGCTGGCATATGTAATTTAATGTGCAGCATGCCTCTCCTAATTCAATCAGGCCTCTGCATCCCTTCTTTTATATTCCGATTGGTTTCCATGTGATAAAGCCCTCAAGATTTTCAGGATGAAATGAATGCTTGTATTAATCCAGCAATTTCCATTTAAAACAGAACATCGATTTGATTAATAAGGTTTGATGCTGAATAATTATATCGCAAATATGTAGGATATAGAAAAACCACAGATGTGACCACCAGCAAAACCCTTGTGGGAGAAGGGGGTCAAAGGGAAGCAATGGCCATGACTGAGGTGATGAATTTTTGGCTTTTCTCTTATGCAATTAACAAGCAATGCTGCTATTAATTTGCCATCCTCAGAGTCATCACTGGTCAGATGTGTTAGGGTCAAGGGGCATAGGGTCAGAGCAGGGGTCGGCAACTCAGAAGCCCTGAAAAGAAATGAGAAAATGAAAGAAATCCAAATTAAATGGTAGAGCACACTTTTAGCAATGTGGCAGGGAGTGAGGCATCCATTTAATGTTAAGACTCCTGGTTTAGAATAATAAAAATGTTCTCTGCACATTTAATTCAAAGTAATCAATCTGAGGTGCAGCACTTGAGCATCCAATAAAAGAAAATCAATGTGGTCTCTACAAGAGAAGACAAACAATGCCAGCTTTTACTAAAGGGATTATAGGTTAACATTTATTCAGTGTATTGTAATCTGATGTCAAGTAGTATAAAATCAAGCCAACAATCCATTACCACCGGTTACGGGCTAGGTGCTGATGTCATGCAAATTGACTTTTCATAGAACTTATTAAATCATTTCTGTATTCTTGCTATAGAACACTTTTATACAGCTGCTGAACTTCAATAAATTCTATTTCATACTTGTACTGAGGAATATCAAAAAGACAAATATTTGTCATTTCAAAGTGCAATTTAAATTTTTGCATGGTTTCCTTTTGCTTCCTATCATTAATTAATCAAATGGAACGTAGTTTGTCTTAGGTTAGTAACAGGCAAAAAAAAAAATCATTATTTTGAAAACCAATACAAAGTAGTAATTCTCTGACTCTCTAGTTTGGTCCTGCTTACCTCCCATGAATGTTATTAATTTTTAAGTATTAAGTAGAATAAATTGACTGTGAAAAAGGACAGTTTTTAAAAGATGCCTATGCTGTTTAATCATGGTAATTTGTAATAAAATGCTTTGTAGGGAAGGATTCCATGCAAATGTCAGCTCTCAAAAGAAATCTTTGACAATGAAAGGCCCAAACCTGTTCCCAAGTAAAATCAAGTGGAATTTGCCACTGATGTTAGTCCTTGTGAAACAGGGCTCATACATTTGCCTTTAATAAGCTGCAGTAAAAGGAGTAAAGCCTTTTAAATGATGTATCATAAAAATGGATTTGTGTCCATCACAAGCATTTTCTAGGTGTTAATTCAGAGGAATATAGAGGGTTTGGGAATGTGGCTCAAAAGCCCAATTTGTCCTCTTGGTTGCTGGCTGAAGTAAGAACCACTTAATCATATCAGCTGGGATGAGGACAAGCACAATGCTCTTTTCAAGTCTCAGGAAAAGTCAGTACTCTTGAGTTTAACACAAAGCAAAATAGCTAAAGAAGTTGTCAAAGTTAATGTTATTTTTTAAACCGTCTGGTTCACTGTTAGGGTTGGGTCACTTTACGTGTGTGGAAAAATACTACCACGTTTCAACATCGTGGTGATACTCTGCAGATTATATTGCACTGCAACGCTCTGCTACTTCAAAACACTTCAGAATTTAGGCAGAGGTAGGAAGGGAAACTGAATGTGACACTATTTTTATTATAAAAGCTAAGTTTGGTTTTTCTACCCTTGACACAGTAGAATATTTTAGCCAGGAAGATGTCTTTCTTTTTTTCACCTTCTTTTTTAATACATAACATTGTAGTTCTAAAAGGAAATTAAAGCCCTAAGGTTCTCATGTCAAAGTGTCACTCCTCTAGCAGGCCAATGAAGGCAGGACAAATTTTGATTATTTGAGCAACGAAAAATAAGGGTAAAAATTGATTGTGTGGATTTGGCAGAGAGAAAATTAATGCTCCTTCTCTTGCTCTGCTAGTTGTTGGAATATTTTACAAGTCTTTGCACAGACTCCTTCCTCAGTTTCTCCTCTCTAAACCAGAAAAATTTTGTTGCAGCATCCTTTCAGCTTTCTTCATGTTCAAACTCAGATAACTACAAGAGGGAGAAACCCCCTTTTAGAGACTAATGCTAAAAGGCTGCTTGAGCCTCAAAATTCAACTATGTGTTGGGAAGGCCAAAATTTTCATCCAGATTTTTTCTCAAGTGAAGTTTAGGCTACAATAAGTGTGGAAAGCCCATTAAGAGTTCATCCTATACTTCTCACACCAAGGTGAGCCAAGGCACAGCTTTGAGTCCCATCCATTGTCTGAAAATTTTTAGACCTTTTTCTCAAGCCTCTCTGCTGTTTTGCTATGTTGTCTTCATTTTCCACAGGCAATGCTTTGCTTTCTCTGCCAATGGCTGCCTGTCTCAAGGACATTTTCTGGGGCATCCAAAGCACCAGTGCCAAGGAGAAAGCTGTGCTGCAGAATTGGTAGCTCACCCCCATCAATACCCATTTTCACTGTGTCACCAGCTTTGCTGGAGTAGCTGCTCAGAACTTAAAAGTCTGGCAATTTGAATTAAAATTTAAAATGTCAGAGTAACAGTAGATAGTTCATATCATCCACACTCACCAATGAACTGATTTTCTTATGCTTTGTCCCTTTCTGAACAGAGAATCACGACTCAGGAAACCCGAACTGCATGAAAAAAGGTGTGAAAACAAGAAGGTGGTCAGATACAAGATGTTGACATTAAGATAAAAGACCCTCCTGCTGGGAAATACCGTTTTTTTCTGAATGACTTATGCTAAATTTTCAAGAAAAAAGAGGAAATGATTTCACCTGAAGAAGGACATCATAGACCTATGGCTTTGAAAGGCATCCTGCTTCTGCATTTTTGATCTGAGGGCTACAAAAGGTCTGTGGTGGGTTTCTGTATAATTCTAGTTGACAGTGGGGTTTAGATAGATACAACCAGTTAAAGGTGATTGAATACCAAGGGCTGAGCAGCGCCTATTATGCTTGTTGTTGTGAGACTTCAATTCATTATTGTAACATAGCGAAAGAACAGAGCAGCTGCACCGGACATGGTTGTAGTATTGATTTGGCTTCTCAAAAGTCTTCTCTTAGGATGCAGAGTGCAGATAAACATGCACGAACATCACTCAGTTCCCCTAATTCTGTTATGTGCTCCCTATACCTCAAAGCAAAGCAACCTCAAGATACAGGAAAACGTCTCTTTAGTTGAAGGCAGACAGGGCTCTAAGCCTGACTCGAGGGAGTTGTGCAGATGTGGTGACCTTTCTTCCAGAGACCACATTTTACACTCAACTTGCCATTAAAGCTCTGTGCTCCCTCGAGCCCCATAGTCAACTTGTGTGTTTTTCCCACTAGGGTTAAAAGTCAGTGTGGCACAATGCCCACCCTGCATACTAAACAGACTGGTGCATAAATAAGAGGCAGATCAGCCAACTGTCCAAGGGAAATTGCATCTTTAAAAAAATATCTTCTGTAATACAAGCTATTTGCCTGCATGGTAATAAATGCAATATCTAACTGGGTTAGTGTGAGTTCCCTTGCTGCAAAGAGCAAATGCACCGGAAACGATGCACTTTTTTCAAGTTCTAAATTAACAATAAAAATCAGAGCTATCAAAAGCAGCCTCTAGCTGCACCCAAAGTCAACAAAAGTACTTTGGAAGTGCAGAATTGGAAATTAATATGTTACCTCTTTATTTACAGTAGGCTAAACGGAACATTTCCACAAGCAACTTGCATGTTCAGCTGGGTTTCAGCCACTCAACTTTGTTCACGACATGCAGCATTTCTGCAGTCCTTCCATGCGAACTACTCGAGGCCCTTGGCCAGAGAAAGGTCTTTAGTCCTTATGCACACATTACAGAGAAGTCCTGTTAAAGCATAGTAGCAATTATGCTATTAAGTTCAACACAAAAATTAGGTCATCTGGGATTTTTTCCATTATGCATCTTCTAGCCATTCCATCCTCAGCACTGTGGGCACACATGCTTTCAAACACAAATTCCAAATTTCACCTCTTAGAGCAAACTGCCAACAATGTGTGTAGAAAATAGAATGGCTCTGGAGAGAGGAGAAGTGTTTGCAAAATTCTCACTTCCCCTGCAAAATGGAGCCCCAGATTCATCTTCCTATGCTCCCAAATGGCTTTCGTGTGCAGGCCTGGTATGGCAAAAACTTTATAAAATAAATACGTGAGATCTCTTCAAGGGGTGAATATCCAGCAGCCTTTAAAAGAATTAGACAGTTTGGTCTAATTCAAAAGCAGCATCTGAGTAATGAAAGTTTGACTTTGCATTGATTTCCTTGAAGCAGCACACTTCAACGAATTAAACTTGAACATAATATTTCATAGGTAAAACTATATTCCTACTTTTGCAAACAGAAACAACCAAACATACTTTCTCAAAAATGATTTGAAGAAGACCTAAAAAGTTTTCTCTGAAATAGAAAGAGCATAATATTAATTGTGAAAGTCCAATGGCAAATCAGAGAAAAGCTGTGTCCATGCAAATCAGTGGGGATTTGTGAAAATTCATATGATGACTTACTGCGGTGCAATCCACATGGACTCTGCCAGCAGCAGAAAGCACAGACCCCAGAAAGAGGAGGGTCCTGTTTCCATCTGGCACTTTTCCCTTTCCTCCCCACTCATACCGAGCAAGAGAGGGGTGGGATATTACTTCCTAAACAGACAATCCCTCCAAAACAATGTTGGGAAATAAAGGAACCAAATAGAAGAACGTAGTTTAACCATGACAATAGGCGGTATAAAAAATAAGAAATACACCTGTCAGCAGCAGGTGATTCATGATAGTTTATCTTTAAAAAGTTATATAGTTTTTAAAGGAAGGCAGCAATCTTAAGTTGATTAGGGGAATTTTTTTCTCTCTGCTGCATCCCAAATTATTCTCCCATTCTTTGGTTAAGTAGAGCATCTGAAAACAAGTCCAAGTTATTAAGGCATCCTTTATAACATTAAATACAATAAATACACAGAGCCCGTTCCCAACTCAGTGGCAACAGCACTCTGTAGCTCGTGTCACAAGTCTTTCATATGATTACTAAACACCACATTAAACATTAGTTAGCTGCCTTAAATACCACCATGGCTACTGGTTATCAGAACTGGGTGGGCAAGCACTTTAGTGGGGAGCTGTACCTGTAAAGGCAATATCCCGTATGTACTCACAGCTAGAAGCTGAGTTAATTAAAGCATGAATATCTACTCTAACACCCTCATAAGCCTGTATTACAAGCGGCTATTTGATATAAGGCTGCTTGATCTTGTCTCAAAGCTAAAAGAATCTCCATTTTAATATTTCCTCGAACACTTGAAATGTTTGGTTCTCGAGGAAGGTATTTGGTTAGAAAAGAATTCAATGTCAGAAACATATCTTTGCTGCACTCTCCTCCCAAAAAAAGCCCACCATTATATAGATGATATAGTAAAAAAAACCAAGTAGAATTCCATTTATATTTTAATCAATTTAATTCAGGATGCACGTGGTTATAAAACAGGACTGAAAAGACAGTAGCTTTCTTGGAAACAAAAAAAAAAACATAGTCCATAAATAACTTCATTATATATGTGTTGGATATATTTGCTTTCCTTTATAATGAGATAGAAAAGTACTGTAGATGTAGGTTCCCAGTTCTTTTGAATTTGATCTTCTTCCTCCAAGATGCTTTGTAGACTGCAGACTATCTCCTTCACAAGGCAAACCCCAATACCTGATGTATTTTGCAACCTGTTGAGAAAAAATGATGTATTCTGCATGTGTTACCATATTTGCAATCCTAGTTCGAATCACCGATGAAGTCAGAGCCTCTAAAAAACCCAGCTTCAGATCAGCTAGAGTAAGAGTATTGTTTTCCCTACATGCACATATTGGGAGATATTTGTCCTTTCCCTGTTTACCCATTAGTCTGCTGTTTCTAAGTCCTGCACAAATACACAAGAAGCTGCTTCAGTCAGGAAGGCCTTTTCTCCCTTTCTGTTTATTACATATCTCACTGATATCTTTCTCCAGTTGTTCTTCAAGCCATTGCCATGACATTTCATTTCAACTTCATTTACTTATTGCAAAAGACCTTTGTAGGATTTTCTGTCAAGTTAGAACTATTTATAATAGGTTTCCTGTCTTACTCACTAAGCTGACTGAAATCACAAGTCAAACTTTATGTTGCCTTTCTTATGTCCATCCGTTTGTTTCAGAAGCTCAAGATTTTTAGCTATAATAGCAGATTGTATTTTTTTTCTTTAAAATAAAAAGATTAGTTGCACAGGAATCTCACAGCTTTAAAAGAAGAAAGATTTTTTATTACCTGCCTGAAAATAAATCTTTTAACAAGGGACCAGAGTCTCCTTAGGAAAGTAAAAAATATTTATTAAACAGCATAATTGGTTTTGAGAAACCTATTCTCAGCTATTACACAGGTAGTATTTGTTTGTCCATTCTTTTACTCTTTTTATTTATCAGGCCAAACAGCCGTGAAAGGGTCATTCTAATATCTAACACTAATACAGAATCATAGAATCATAGAATAGATTGGGTTGGAAAAGACCTCCAAGATCATCAAGTCCAACCCCTGATCCAACT
>JAYRBT010000093.1:2099070-2120588 GCA_036023395.1 Myiotriccus ornatus
TCACCAAGTGTGAGCCCACCTACCAAAGGCATTAGAGGAATACTCTGCACATGGTTTCTGAGCAGAAACAGTTTTGCTTATGTGAGGGACAAGAGATATTGGTAGCCAGGGTGATACAGGTGGGTAGGCAAGATCACCCACCTCCTGTGAGGTTCAGGGCAGAACTTGGTTCTCCCAGGCAGATGGAGGGTCCAGAGATCTTCTGTGAGCTGTAGTCCACGGGGCAGAGCTGTTGCTGTGCAGAGCCCTGAGGCGCCTGAAGGGGACGAGAAAGGAAATTGCAGCTCTGAAGTATCATATTTATTTCTTTATTTTCTCCTACCTGCAGACATCTCTGACAAAGAAATTAGTTTTTCTTGAGTACATGTATTGACATGCAGCCTGCTGCAGATACAACTCTGCTGTATTTCCCTGTCCCTAGCACGCTAGATACTTAGTAATTGCTTAACTCATAAAACAGGGAAGGAGACGATCTCTTTGCAAATCTAATCAACGATTTACAAATCTGCTTTTCTCTATTACTGGTTAAGAGCAGATCAGGGAACAAAGTAGCCCACCTCCCTTTCAGGTTCTCATTGATCTTTGGACCAGAAACACAGAATGTGTCTCAGCTTGGACTCAGTGTAAACTCCCTGCTCGTGGTATAAGCTTCCAGCAGTTAGTGGACAGGGACAAGATGATGGATAACTCTACAGGGCAGTTCAACTTCCTCTCAAACCTCTGTCTTAGTTAGCAATTGAAAATCAAGCTATGCAATCATTTCAGTCTGATGAAAACTAAATATGGAGGCACTTACCAGTGGTGTAAGAATGACACCAAAGTCTGAGTACACTGGGAATATGTAGTGATGAGTGGAAAATCAATATCTTCCACACCCACCTCATCATATCCATGAATTATGTATAATATAATGAAGTACATACAATATGAGTGCAAAAATAAAAAAAAAAACATAGGTTGGGCTCTGTTTTCCAGCTGTAACAAGGATTTACCATTCAGGATCTCACCTGAGTTAATTAGGTCAGTAGATCCTTTTTGGTGGAGGTGCTTCTTTTCTTTCTATCAGCCACAGCTAAGGTGCAGTACTCAGTAAAGGGAAATTTAACCTCACACAACTCAACACCATCAGAGAGAGTAAAAGACATGAACAGTTCAGACAGGGAGAACCATCACTGTCATGGTTTTCATGGACTGGCCCCAGGTTTTTGCCAACACTGTGGCCTGAATCTTGAACTGCAAAGTCATGAAACTCTTGTGGGGGTACCAAAGAAAGAAGGAGAAGGAAAAGAACTTCCTCATCATATGTCTAACTGTGGGAAGAAGACAGAGGTTTCCTTTTTTAATTGCCTGGCTTTAGGCACATGACTTGGTAGACATTATTACTCTCACTGAAAGAGCTTCCCCCCTTCAGAAAGCATTGCCATGGTTCTTAGGAGGTTTCACATCTTCACAGTATATGTGCGCATTTCACAGTATGCTTTTCAAGACTAGATTTGAAAACAAACTTAGAAGGGAGAGAGAAGCATTCCAGCTCACACCTGACAGACACTTTCTCCAAGAAATCTTTTTCTGCATCTACATCCCAATTTACCGTCTGGTTTATAAAATGCAAAGCACCAGAAACGTTTCCTGCTCCCTTATCCCAGCTAACTGCAGGACTAGTAAGATGCGGGACAGCAAGACTGCAGTCATAAAGTCATCCATTTGACAGGTGAATTGTCCCTTTTCTCAGCTGCTTGTTGTTAGTTTTTTCTTGAACATATATTTCCCAAATGCAGCAGTTTCTTCCTGATGCCTCAATGAATATATGGACACTGCTGAGATGCACCTTCCAGTTTACTTGCAGCTCCTAGCTAGAACTCATTAATATTCCTCACTCTTAAGACAGGAAAGTTGTGAAACGCTTTCCAACTTAAAGTCACAGATTTAAATGTTTTTTGAAGTCTGTGATTTAGTTGGAGCATTAGCGTCAGAGTTGGACAAGTTCAGCGCTCTTTCCCACTTGTCTTCAGCATGCCAGAAAATCCAGCACATGATAAGTATACATAGCTCTGAGGTCATTGTTACTGAGATTTTGATGTGTCTGCTGTTCAGCTGTTGACTCTAGATAGATCAAATCCTGATATTTATTAAGCACTGCTGGTGATTTAACTTAGGGATATTTAATATAGTTTGGAGGATTGTGAGTCCTACAATATTTAAGCAGTACAACACCATCACTATGTGGTTCAGTAGTAAATACTATATATTTTTTCAGGGATGGGAAAGATCCATAATTGCACTGTATTCTTCGTGTTTGAGTGCAACATCTGGGAATGCTGCAAAGGTGTTGTAGCATTTATGGGTGCTAGACTGTGAAAAAGATGGGGTGAGTGGGTATGGGGAGAAAGCTCATGATGAAATGTTTCTTCAAGGGTCCGTATTTCTTAATTACTATGCCAAATTGTTTCTGCCCTGACATTTCCCCAGATGACTCAACAAGCTCATGTACCTGCTTGTGGCAACCATGCAGGGAGAAGAAAAACTGACCTCCTCTTAGATGAGGAGATTCCCATAACTGCAGTCACAGAAACAGTGGGTATTTGCTATTTAGTCTGTCCTCTCTGACATGGAGTCCAGGTGAAGTGCGGTCCTCAGAGACCACTATTTCAAGAACTGTAGTAGCAGTTCTGAAAATTGCTTCTGCTGTGGCCTCTAGACAAAGCGTTTTTCCTCTGCACCCTTGTTTCAATATATTTTAGAAGAGATAAAATACCTACTTGACAAAGTCATGCATTTGGAAGCTGGAGAACACTTTACACAGCATTTTTGGGTTTGCATTTCTCCAGTAACCTGTTTCTCTAGATTTCCCTGGGTAATTAATACAATGTTACTGAAAGAAAGAAGAGCATGATCAATACAAGACTGAGTCTCCACATAATGTGTACACAAGGATATTTGGAGTGGAGATTAACATAGTGAAAGGATGTCACTGAATTATGTTATTTATTATTGATGTATTGGTAGCATCTGAAAGCCACAGTCAAATGTGAAGTTACCATTCCACTTGACTCTAACTATAACAAAACAAAACAAACAAACAAAAACAAACAACCACCACAAAACCCAAAACCAACCTAACAATACATCTTCAAAGAACTGTCGGTCTAGAAGCATTTTGGAAAGCACTGATATATAAACATTTGCTGGAAAACTGTACTTCCTAGGCCTGTTTTCAGACAAAGAACATCAGGGAATTTAGCCTGTGAATCTGTATTAATGTTTGGTCTGTCCCAGGTATTCACTAAACATAAAAATATATACCATCTGTGCAGACTCTAGCAGTGGGATTCATCCAACATTTGACAGTACTGTGCAGTCCACATGGATCCACGTGGGGCACAGTATGAGGAATGTTGTGGTATTAAACCCAGCTGAAAACTAAGCACTACACAGCCTCTCCCTCAATCCTTCCCCTCTCTCCCCCCAACACCAAAGAATTTAACTCTATTCCAGCTGAAACCAGGACAGTCTTCTAGGATGATATTGTTCTTTTTTTTTTTTTTTTTTTTTGTCCAATAATGTCTGCTATTTTTCCTATTGAAAACTCTCTTAAAAGGTTTTATTTTGTTTTTACTTAATAATATCATTCTGAATGTATATCTTTGTAAGAAACTTTAAATACCAGTCAACATGTAGAGGGAAAGAAAACTGAGAAACCATGAAGACATACTCGCTATGCCAGCAGTGTTTAAAAGGTCCATCACTTTCAGTGGAATATCCCTCATGTTGAAGTTCTCATTTCTTCTTTGGCAGTGAGATATTTTTCACTTTCTATACATAATGCAACTCTTCATCTTTCCCTGGATATTCTTACTGAATTTTTTATTTAAACACTCTTCTGTTGCTATCTCTAAATATCAAAGACTGAAGTCTTCCTTTGCATGTGGTCTTTCTGCAAAAGGACTTCTGCAGCGCCCCGCGAACACTCCTGCTATCTCACTGATTTCCTTCAGCTGAGATTATTTCCTAGTCCTGTGTGAGTGTGAGTGAGAGCTAGTTTTCAGTTAGAAGTAGACAAAAATGAGTGTCTGCCTTATAATGTCATGCAAGTGAGGAGTTGGTTCAAAAACTGCAGCTGGTCTCACCTTGCATTTTAAGGAAACCTGTCCTTACTCTTTCGTAGAGGTACCTCTGACAAAATCTCCTGGTGCTACGAAATATCATCTAAGAACTCAGTAACTCCTGAGAAGCTCCAGAGCTCATACCTCTCTTCCTCTTGGTATGTTCTGTATACCAAGATGATATTAGTTGTGCAGCCTGAGTGAAAGTTGACCTTCCTATGAGAAAGATAATAGTAATATACTTCTTCACTGCTGGTTAGAAACTGCTGGTGTAGAAACGGAATTTAACAGGAATAAGAATCATGACTTAAAACAAAGATTAAAAGGCATGTAATGCATTTGTACATCTTTAGTTTTACTACTGAGAACTTGTGGAACAAACTCCTGGAGTGTGATATGCAGGCACAGTAAATTGTGATAAAAACCCTCAGAAGACACCTATAACAGGAGCGGGCACGTTTTGTAGTAGTTTATACAAGTAGACTATGAGCAAAAAAAGGAAAAAATTCTAATCCATTAAATTATGAGCTAAGTACCTACAAACCAAATTAAACCCACATTTCCTGAGGGGGTTTTTTTGTAAGACTGCCTTATTTATAGACCACAGAATCAGAATGGTTGACGTGAGGAGGGATCACCTGTTCCAATCCCTCCCCCCAGTTGCCCAGGACTATATCAAGGCAGGCTTTGACTGTTTCAAAGAGTAAACACTCCACAGCCTTCCTGGGCAAGTTTGTCTAGTGTGTGACCACTCCCTCCACCCAGTATATTAGTGATTTATTGGTTTCAGATGGACTGTCATGTGTTTTATTTTTACACATTGCCTCTTATCCTAGTCATTCTAGGTTTTTGAGAAGTCTTAAATTACTGGAAGCATTTATCATTTTCTTACATAGCCTTTTTGAAGAGGAGAGTATTTTGTAAGTAATGGATGCAAAATGCTCAATCTTGTAGAATTCTGATAGCAAATATATGCTATTTTTAAACTAAACAAAAACTAAGTTTGGCCAGCTAAATATATGCCAGCTCTGTCCGTCTTAACAGTATAATTCACACGCTGCTGTCCTTGTTCTTCTGGGTGAATGAACATCAGAAAAAGGAAGTTTGTTTTTTATCAATTTGTACTTTACAGAGAAACTGAAGCCTAAAATGTTTGCAGGAGATCATAAACTGACTTTGATAACTATCACAGGGGAAAATACTACAATAACAGTGTGTTGGTAGTAGTCTTAAACATATTGCTGTCACGTACAAGCAAATCTCATCATTTGTGTTTGAATTGTCACCTAAATATTTCATTATATTTACATTCTGCTTGTCATTTTCAAGGGTACTCAGGTCATGAGACCTGATTCTTCTTTTTTTTTTTTTTTATGCCCTTAAATTCTTAGTTTATCTCTAATGGAATAGGGGACTATCTATGGAGATATTACATAAAGTACACAGTACACATTTTAAGATGGCAGAAAATGCATCTGTTATATGGAAATTCTATATTCCTTATTCAGGTAGGACACTGAAGGATGATGAAAAAGTAAAAACAGGAGATGATAGAAGAGGGCCAAAAAGGCAAAACAAGCAAGGAAGTTAGAGGAGGGCATAGAAAATTAAAATGCAATTGTAAAGGAAATGCAAAAATAATCAACTTTCAAAACTGAGGTTATAATGTTATCTTAAGCTTATGGTAAGATATAAATTAATTCATACCTTTTTGTGATTTATGGTGTCACTGTTAAACCCTTAAATAGAATTAAATCCATGTAATTCAAAGTTGCATAGTGGTTCTTTTCTGTGTACTTTATGTAACATCTCCATAGATAGTCCTTTATTCCATGCACAGCCACAAATGTGATTTTAAAATAAATATTGCATCACAGGGGCCACTTACTGAGCAAGCAAAAAGCAAAAATACATTATCTGAATGGAAATCAGGTAGGGATAAAACACCTCTACAGTATTCTATAAGCATTAGCTTTATCAAGAGGCATTATCTAACAGCAAGGTGCATCTGCAGAAAATACAATGTTCCTAACTATTCTGGTGATTTATTTTTAAGTACTGAAGAACAAAGTATTTGTAGGGTCAGCCAGAAGTCATCATTGACGAGAAATATGTGTGATCACACAGAGATTAAGGAGGAAATACATTCAATTCATCCAAACATTACAATAATAGGATTAGAAGATAATAGGATTATAAATACTAAAGCTTTGAGGATAAATTCTACTGTTGAGGAGATCTGTGACTGGATCTCTTGATTGTCTGCAGATCTTTTACACCAGTAGAGGAACAGGAATCATTTGGAGTATTTCCTGACTTAATTTGGGTGTTGTTTCAAACATGTGATTTTTTTTTTTTGATACCAACTCTGTCATATGCTGTAGCCTCCCCAAAGCCTTTTCCAGACATATTTTCTATAATTCTATAATACCTTAAGTGTGAATTATTATTGTAAGGAGCTTTGTTCATCATGCTGTATACACAAATAGGAATGGCACATAATAAGATCTGCTTTTCAACTTCTTTTTATGAAGACCAGAGTCACAAGACAAAAATAATTGTTTCATAGTGGATTGTTTCAGGCAAGGAATTCAATTCTCCACTGTTTTTCACTCTGTGTTGTCTTAGGCAAAGCTGTATTTTATATATGATTCTGATTTATACTGGTTTTGAACACGTATTTCCACTAGCTATAGTGTCAACTGTAGTCAGGGGAGGTTTAATTTCCACTCTCCCCATTCCCACCAAAAAAAGACCAAACATAGAGTAACATCTCTGTTGTTACTCTACCTCATGGTAGAGGTTCCAAATTTTCCCTCCTATCAGGCTACAAGGGAGACTGCACAAGAGGAATATGCTATGGACCACAGTTACAGGTTTGAACTAACACAGAGAAGTAAGAAAGTGTCCAGGGCACACATCCAGTGTGATGCTGGAAGTTCTTGCATTTCAGTTCTGAAAGCAGCAAGACTTGGGGGTGGATCCTGCATGGGTACATGAGTGCACTCACCATAGTGAAACACAGAGATGTTAAAAGTCCAAGTACAACTGCAGAGCTATTTTATGATGGGATAGCTAATGCAACTGGAAAACATCAACGTATAGATAGAGACCAAGAAAATTAAGGTGATGCCGCCTTCATACAGCTGCAGGAGACAATTCCAAAGCTTGTAAATCATGGTGAATTTTAATGACCTTAGTATTTTTGAGAAGTGTAACATAACAAGGTGTGAGAAATACAAGAGATTGCTGGAGTGTGATGATGAAAACTACTTGATTCAAGTCACCAGAGAGCCAGTTAAGGCAGATACATTGCTGGATCTATAACAGAAAAACAAATAGGAATTGATTGATAATGTGAAGAACATGTGCAGCCTTGGCCATGGCAACCATATGATCACAATGTTTAACAGCCTAGGAGAAATCAGTAGGATAAAGAAGAAAATTACAATCCTGGACTTCAAGGGAGAAGACCCATTGGCTTAATCAAGAATCCACTTGGAAGCATCCTGGCACCTAGGAGGACTAGTTAATCTTCAAGGGTAATCCTTAAAGCAAAAGTATGGTCTGTTCTAACATGTAGGAAGTTAAATAAGCATGAAGGAGACCAGTATTGATTACCAGAGAGATCCTGATCAAAAACATATGTTAAAAGGAAGATAGAAGAGCACCCAGCAGTTGAGTGACCCAGATGTGTGGAGCCCAAGCACCAAAGGATGGAGGTGGGGGGCAGAGATAATTCAGCTGAGGTGAAGCTAATGAGTAATGAAAAAGGGAAAGAGGAGAACTTTTAGCCATTAACTGGAAGAAAAGGAAGAATGAAAAAAAGCGGAGCGAGAAACCTGGTGACAGTAGGCTCAGAAAAAGCCAAAATACTCAACAACCTTTTGATCTTCATTTCCTCTGGTAAAGTCTGCCTCTCCCTCCACAGAGGCAGCAATATCTGAGCAACTTGTGTCCAATGGCTTCTGGAAGCAGTATTTTATTCCTCAGCATCAAAACAAAAGTCTGTCTCTAAGCTGACATAATTTCAATTGTTTGGTCTCTGCAAAGAGGAAGGCCATGAGAAAAAAATTATATTAAAAGTTACAGAATGGGAGAGGTATCCATTCTGGTAATAGTTGTGCACTGGGATCTTGTATCCATAGGAAACTATACAGCAGTTTGGATGTGGGATGAATTTGTTTCTAACTGGAAGGATACCAATCCTGATGTACAGAAGAGAGGGAAGATCATTCTGAGGTGTGAGTGATTAATAATGACTATGCATTGTTATTGTTCTGGCTTGGGATTTCTCTCTACAGTTCTGAGAATAAAATATAACATTTATATTAGGTGTGTACTCTGCTAGAAAGCATAAGAAAGAAAAGTTAAGAATTTAATAAATCTCTCAAGAAATGTTCACACATGAAAAAAGTAAATTCATAAAAAATATGTACCTTTGGAGGTAAAGCTTTTAGAAAATTGGAAGAAACTAACTTTCAAAAATTTAGAGGAAGCAAGAGCTTTTATATTTGGCACTAGGTATCAGGGAGTAAGAAGGGTGTTGGTCATGCCTGCAGAAGCTTTCTAAAATATTTTCATACAAGACCTGACTTTCAGCAATTTTACAGAATCATTAAACATCTTCAGTTCACAATTAAATCTGACTACGATTTGTAAAAGAGTTTTTTTAGGAGAAAAACAAAAAAAATTGTGTGAAAATGGGGACATTATTTGTATTGACATTTTCAGAACTAAAGGTTTTGGTCTGACGTGGTAGATTCACAAAAAACCTTACCTACCAAGCACACAAGTAGGAAGATGTGTGATATTTCAATGTTCTTTCATCTTCACGTGTACCATGGCCTGGCATGTAGGGAACTTACGTAGGAAATAGAAGGTCTCAATCCACATTCATGTAGTATGTGACCTGGGCCAGAAATCTAGAAATTTCCCATTGTTTCATCTTCTTTTTTTTTGTTAAAAATGTCTGAATTTTTATTGTTGTTTTCTCTTCCTTTTGCCTCAGAGATTCTGCTTTGTTATTTCAAATTTTTTAATTATTTTTTAATTTATTTTTACTTTAACAAAAATATGTTAGTTAATCCAACACATCAGTTTAGTATGCAATCCAGAAGAACTCTTTTATTGCATTATTAATTGTCTAATGCAACAGAGGCCAAAAATGCATCCAAAATAATGCTTATATTGTTGACCAAATAATGTTGACCAAAAAATATAGATGGCCTACAAAAATGGTACTATCGATTCGTCTGCCTTTCCTTATTTGGATTAACTATTGTTTCCTGGGTTACAGGCACATATATTTTATCTTATATGTGTAAACATGTAGCGTGGACAATCATACCTACATGTTATGTGTGCGTATTATAAGGAATGCTGAAAATTGCTGTTTCTCAATATGAGGGGTGATGCACACTGCATGTCACTCTGCAGACCCACTTTCTTGATGTCTCCCTGCCGCTTAATACTATATATATATGTATAGGCAATACTAGACTACTGAATGGATTAGTCTCTGAAGATGAGATGCCCACTGGAGCTCTCCATCCACATTTAGCCAACAGTACCATACAAAGCCCTAAGGGGGCTTGTGGGAGTCTTAGTTATGGATAAAATGAGCTCTCAGCTTCCCGGGGCCAGAGGCAAGGATGGCAGTAGCACTGCTACCTGCTCTCCCTAAGATGAACTCCATTTGTGGATGACAAAAGGGTTCCAAAATACCCTAACAGAATAACAGAAATTCAAACAAAATGGGAAAATGGCCTATTACTTGCTTTCTTTACATTAGTGCTGTCACTGGTTTTAAACAAGTATTTCTTACTCTTCATATGCATCATAGCCAAGCATTAGATTTTCCATAGCATATTCATCCTTTCAGTGCTTAGTCTGCATTATTGTATGTGGTCATACAGAGAATGAGTTATTCAAAGAGTGAGCAATGATAAAGTAAATCAATCTTTCAGACAAACACATACTTTATATCTTGTACAATATGCATATTTTGGACAATGTCCATTTTTCAATAACAGAGTTACTGAAGGTAATCAGAATACTTTCTTCTTATTCACATCCTCCTGAGGGGTGAAAACAGGCATTCTTCATGAGATCTGTCTTCGGGAAAAGTACTAAGAGTAGGGAAAACTGATTCCTTGAGTGGGAGGTTCCAGAAATAGGAGTGTTTGGGAATTTATGTGATTCAGTCTCCCAATATAAATTAAAGGATTTTTAAGTTCAAACAGTCTAGGGAACACTTCTGAAATGGGCCATAAGTTTTTCAGGGGAAAAAAAAAGTCAGTGTTGATTGACAATGAATACTTTCACACTTTCACATCAAATTGAAGACAATATTTTAAGGGACAGTATGCATTCCACCTTAAACAAGGGATAAAATAAATCTTTGAAATGTTTTGGTAATGCAGACTTTGCTAAATTAGGCTATCCTTTCAAGGCTTTCTTAAAGCAATGTTGTTTACAAAGTTTGAAGCTGATGAGAAGCAGAAGAAAACTAAGAAGTGTTATCTAGGTGACTCTGTATGAACAGTCAGCTGGTCTCCTTCAGACATTTACAGAGGGCTCAGATAAATGGACAGCATGTTTAAAATTGGGCTGCACATAATGAAAATGCCTTGCTATGAGTATTAAACACCCAAAGATAACACAAAGCTCTTCAGACAATTCCTGAAGTCTGAATAGCAGCCCTGCATTGAAAAACTAGGATCGTAAACTAGCAGAGAATCATAGCAGCATTTCATATTACTCACTCAGCACCCCCACCAGGGTAGGTTTTTATGTGTGTGCATTGGTGGTTAATTGAAAGGAAAGGAAGGTATAGGTAAATACCTATTTAACTTTTTCAATGTCATTGTTTAGAAATTACTTTCTATCTTCTACAGCTTATTTTCCAGATTCAACCCAATAAATGTATCTTTCCAGATATATATCTATACGTAAGATCACAAAAGCAAGATGCATGTATTACATGTTTATGTGTAATTGTAGAAGGAGGACAAAGATGAAGTGTCATAATTCTTCAAGGACTGAACATACTACAAAGTAGTATATTGTTATAGTGGTTTACACATAAGCATCAACTAAGACTCATGGGTCTTTCTTTGTGACTTCAAAAAAGCTTATCCACTTTGACACAGAATATAAAATATTGGTTAAAAAAAGGCCTTTTAAATTATAAAAATATAACTAATTATTTGGCCACTTCCTGAGAAATACTACATATTATCTAAAGAGAATTCAAGCCTCTTGTTCCTCACAGTGCTGAGGAAGGACAGTACTGGCATGCCACTACCACATCAGAGACTTGACAAAAAACAACAGTGGGCTTTTCCTCAAAATGATTTGGCTTTTACAGTGGCCCTTTCCAGAAGATGAAATTTTGCATGTAACGTCCTAAGCAGTCCAAGCAATCAGTTCATTCCCTGTCTCTTGTTTATGCTGTTCTTGAAAGCCAAGTTTTCTGCATTCTTTTCAGTAGGCAAATCCTTAAAGTTGATTTTTCTATGTGATTTTGCAGGTTCTTTATTTCAGCAGAGAACTCCAAAGGCTGTTTTATGTATCTTCCAGATGCCAGGAAAATACATACACTTTATTGTTATTATTGCCCATTTGATGAGTCTGTGTCCCTAATGGCTGACTACTATTGAAATAGAAAAGAAAAAAAAAATTATACCAAAATATAAAATAAGACTCCCAAGGGAGAAACTCACTCTGTTTTCTTTATCTCATCCAAATCATAAACCACTTGTGAACTGCACATGTCCCAGTATTCAAATGCTTATCACAGAGAACCATATCTGACTGTCAACATGTTCTCTCTGTATCATTCATGAGCTGCCAGATGTACAATCATTGTACTAGAGGAAAAAAGTTTCTTCATATTTTTGGACTTGGTTTTATATTTATTCTTTACTTTAGGAGCAATTTAGTGACCAGGAGAATGCCAAAAATATATTTCTTAAAATGGACCTGATGGGAAACAAAATTGCAGAGATGGATCATGCTAGGCTTTGATGACAAAATACAGGTCTTTCACGTGTGGCCTGATGTTTCTAATCTGGCCTGAAGTTGTCAGTTGCTATCACCTAATAATAATAAGCTCTTTAATAACTGCAGAAAATGAGCTTATGGTCTTAGTCTGCTCCACTAGATGACATATTGATATGCAACACTTAATAATGAAATTGTATGATTTCAAGGTCATGGATTTTGTTTACAAATAAAAAAAAAAGGAAAACTTCACTCTCCAGAAAAGTTTTCCTAGGGACCAGCTCTGACTTTTTGGCAGATCTGGAAAAAAATTTCAGCACTAAATGGAGAAAATCTTTGCTTCTTGTTGACGCTCCTATTTCAGCTATCCATGTTTTATGTATCAACTGCCTTAGATTGCTGTCAGTCTGGTCCTCTTGTTTAACCTCATAAACCACTTTCACTGTTATTCACTAGAGTACAAACATACCTCCCTGGAAATGGAGAACACACCATTAAAATTTACCCAAAAAAGAACAACTCTGAGTAGCACTGGGTAAAACTCATCCTGAATTTAGTCCTCAAACTTAGGTAAATGTAACCGATTTTTTTCAGTTATATCACAAACAAAAATAAAAACTGTGAAAAGAAAAATATATATATTCAAAACTTATTAATTATAAAATGGGACACCAAATTATCTTGTTCAGCTTGAGAAGAAAGATTGGTACCTTCTAAACATTACATTGTAACAACAACAATCTGCTTTCGCCAAATGGAACACATTAACCACAATGGGTTCTCTCACAATACTTGTTTAACTTGTGTGCCATCCAGGTACCCTGAAGCTCAGAAGTTATGTATCTTTATTTTACCCTTAAGAAGCAAGACAGGAGACCTCAGACTTTTCCATGCCTCCATTTAGATAACATAGGAGAAGTTGGCAATATGGTTGAGTAGGGTCCATTGTTTGTCTTTCAGAGCCTTCCACCTGTATGGAAGTGGAAAAAAAGAAAATCTCCTATTTTCTTTTGTGATGGGTTTTTTTCCCTTTTTTTCTTTTTTCTTTTTTCTTTTTTTCTTTCCATTCTGCAATTTGGACCATTTGGATTCAACGCATAGAGAAGCTACATTTTCCACTAAGGACACCTGCCTATATGCTTCCATTTCCTGGAATTCTTTGCTGGTTCTTGGTGCACAGACCATTTCAAGGTGTATCTTCAGACCAGTCCAGACTAACTAAACAAACTAACAAACAAAAAAAACCTCACAAAACACAAAATCCTACCTCATCACTGGTTTTGTTACATCTAAGTAACAGAGGTAATTATGAATCTTCTTGTCAAACTGGAATATAAGCATGATACTCCATCAGTTTAATAGAACTATGTTGTCATTACTTTCAGCCAGACAGTAGATATAGTAAAAGATATTCAGCACATTTCTTTTTCGCTAGAAGCAAAGAATGAAAGAATTTAGGTTTGGTGCTCTCATAGCAAAACCAGTCTTCTCCTTTGCTGATGCCTTTAGAAAACATTTGTACAATCAGGAATTATTTTTTGGAAGTATATTCAAAATTTGTGTTCATTCTTTTCTACATCTTCTCATTATATGAATAAAATTGTACTCATTCACCATAGTAATTTTATTGCTTACTTATCCTCATGTAGGCTATTAAAACACAAATAGCTTCCAAACTCATTTCATACCAACCAAATACAACAAAACTATATGAAGAAGCTTCATTTTTTTCAGATGTGGTCCAAAGTGTTATATATTCTCCAGTTCCATCTGTCTTTGTCTGTGCTCTCTTTCTGCAGCCTGCTCATAAGCTGGCACTCAGAGTATTTACACTTTTATCAGGGCCATATTCCTATGCTGTTCTGGGGAATTATCCTTATCCTATAAAGTATGGAATCATCTGTAAGGCACGTGGACATCTTCCACTCCAGTTATGGTTGATAAAAAAGAGAGAATTCTGCATATCTTGAGAACCGTTGCATTCTCTAGTCCAAAAGGAAATCTGTATCAATTCTGTTTCCAGAAATAGCTTGCACCCACTAACATACACGGGTACAAGGGTCTTTTATTGTTTGCCTTGTCTTTTCTTCGGTCACTCTACTTAGACACAAGAATTACAGTAACCTAACAAATGCTGCAAAGCATCCAGGGAATACAACAGTATATGCTTTAGGAAGTAGAGGATGGCATATAATACAGTTATTGATAGGACTTGTTTCACAAAGGTATTTGGGAGCCTATCTCCCCCTGATTACCTTTGTGCATCAGGACTTCTGCCTCTGTCTCTTGGGAAGCTGATTATTTATAGACAGGAGAGACCAGTCTTAGAGATGTAAGACTGTGTACATGCACTCCATATATTGTGGAAACATGTTTCAAAGATTCACAGAATCATGGAATATGCTGAGTTGGAAGGGACCCACAGGAATCATCCAGTCCAACTCTTTTCTTTCACTCTCCAGACATCAAGTATAACTTGTAAAATTCTCTGCTCAGCAGAAGTAAGTAAAAGCTTCTTGTCACTTAGGAAGCTCTGATTCTGTTCTGAAGTTTATTAGACAGTAAGTCTTGAAGAATGGAGGGTAATGATTTGGCATGGGTGATGAAAGTGCATACAGCAAACAGGGAACTCACACAAAACAAGAAATACATCATGATTATCAAACATCTTAAACTACCCAGAGCAAAGTAATGGCAAGAAGCTTACTTATGCTGAGAGATTTTTCTCATACTTTCTTCCCAGACAGTATCTCATGAGATCTATCTGTTTCCTATTCCTTCTGTACACTTCTCAGCTTGCAGAGTGGCAGGATGCATTCTTATTCCAGTGGTGAAGCAGTCAGTTCTTGGAGATGCTAATATCCCTCCAGTGCACCAGAAAGTGCAGACAAAACTTAAAAAGTATGAAGCAAGCCAGATGAAATTTACCCATCAGCTCTAGAAAGTGACATTTCACTCTCTTGTTTCCTATACATCTCCCATCACTCCTGGAGAAAAACAAACAATTTAACAAAACAGCACCAAACCACACAACTGAACAAATCTCATTGGTTAAGATACTTCTTCAGAGATCTGTTATGATTGCATGCTTATCAACAGAGTAGCCATGCAAAAAGAATAAAGTTTCAAGAACGTACACACATACACTATACTCTGGCTATCAGGATTGAAAAATATGTGTGTAGCACCATAAATGTGGTTATGATTGCCTTTATTTGAAAGCAAGCAGAGATTAAGAAAGTTTCTTGAGGTTAGAGATGACAGTGGTGAATGGGTATATATATTCTATGTGAGGTGATGCACATCATAAACAGCTCTATAAAGTCAAGTCTGTTACATACAGATTAACAGGTCTGTATATTGTGTCTTTGAATACACAGTAGTATCCAGAAGAGCAATTTCCCAAAACTCAGTGCTCCCAAGAGTTTTTAGGAACATTGCTTCACCTCTTCAGAAGCTGAATGAAGCGTCTTTTGAGGTGAGGACTCAAGGCTCTTTGGCCTATTGGAAACACCAGAAGCAACATTACTGCCAGGCCAACTTGACCTGAAAATTTTAGAAGAATGAGTAATTTAAACACATAAGCAGAAATTGACATTATCCCATTTTAGTCTTGAATGCAGGCAGGAAATTCAGTGTATAACTTCCATCTCTCTACAGGTGCTTAAATTAATTCTTCAGTCAATGGAGAGAGAGAGTTTCTAGTAAAAGGCCTTAAAATTAAGTTAGTTACCTTAGCTATTGGGAAAGCCTATTTAGTGATCAGAGAGGGAGCCAGGGGATTCTGGACATCTAATTTATCTAACCAAGCTGCATGCTGAAGTTGGAAGGGATAATAATGAAACAAAATACTAAATTACTTGGCATCCTGTAAATGCCAAGCTAGAGCAGGAGAGGCAGAGCTTCTTTTGTTTTCAGAGAACTTGTAGTGGAATGATTAATTTTGTTTCTTTCCATGTGGTTATTCACAAAGGTTCAAACCCAGTCCACATTTATGGTTTCTTCATCTATTAATTTCTGATATAATTCTTTCTCCTGCAACCCATGATGATACATTTAGTAGGCATTCCATTATTCCACAATCAATTACAAAGGGAAGATATCTCCTGAAAATGAAAGACTACAGTAACAGCTATTTACCTTGTAAAGTACCATATCGTTATTAAGGGGCCAGGAAAAAAAATAGCACATGTTTGAATGAGAATTGAAAGTTCTAAGCTCAAAAATAAGTTGTTTGGTTTTACTTTGGAAATCTTGATCCATTTTCTTCTCTATTCTCCAGAATCTTCTTACATGACATCCACGGAGTTCATCATATGACTAACAGTCTTCATGGGCTGTCAGAATGTTTATGAGTCATTTGTATAGCATTACAATGCTGTCCATAGGAAAGTCCCTTCTGCATGCCTTCCACACAATAAAGACCTCAAAAAGTCTTTGCAAATCGTTGCATCTCTCAAGCAAGATTAGGCACTACCTAAGGCACTTATGCAGTAAGCTTATTTTTTGTTGTTGCTGGTTGTTGTTTAAAATATGGGATTCTTTCTAGTAAAGGAGCTTTTAACATTTACACACTTACACGTACAGAGATCAGCAAGTGGCAATATCAGCACAGACACTGAAGCAAAGAAGTTCAGTGGCAGGTTCATGCTCTGAGCAAAGAGTCAAGAGTTTTGCACCACTCGTGTTCCCCATTGTGAGAACAAAGCCTTTATTACATCCTTTAAACCACAGCCTTAACACAGTGTAGATAGGTTTCAGAACCAGATAAAGTTTCTCTAAAACCCTACCTACAAACATCCTCTGTTTGTAGGTGTTTATTTTACTAGTTTTGTGCAAAGTCTCTAACTTCTAAATATCATATCTGTCAGCTACAGAAATCTCTTCCTTTTAGCTCAGGGAAAAAAAAGAAAAAAAGGCACAAAAAACAATAAACACGAAGTCTGCGAATTAACTTCCTCCTATTTTTCTTGTTGCATCTCACACTCCCCACCACCCCCCTCCTTCTTCATTTCTCTTCTTTAGAGATTCATAGTGTACAGTAACACCCTGCTGCAGCGGTAACAGCAGTTTGAGCTCTCCCGTAAAGATGCTCTGCTAGCATATAGGGTGATACAGATCAGCATCTCTGTCCCTCTCATTGTGGCACTTCTTGGTCATATCCTCCCTCTCAGGGGTGACCACACTCCAGAGCAGCCCTCATGCCTAGTGGGGCAAGACCGAGGCACTTGGTCCTATTTGCAGTTGTTAGGGACCTTGACAGACATGGAGCTGAGAATAAAATAAATGTCTCTCTAGTACAGATGGTCAACAGGCTTAAGTGAGTTAATGCTTTGGGCACAGACCAGATCTATTTCAATTACTAAAAACCCTGTCATTCCAGGGTCTCTCTGTCATAAGCTGTTGCTCTGCTCAGGTAATTCGTTTTAATACATAAACCATGCAGTTAAATATCTGCCAACTTAAAATGCATTATTTAAATAACCTTAAAATCTTCCCTGCTTTAGCTTTTCCAACCTTTCTCAGGGAAACCTGTGCATCATTTGTATGGATTTATGGAGATATAAACGCCTAAAGTAATGTTTCAGCACTAACAAATGTGGGTAGATGTGACTTAAAAACAAGCTGATTGTGCATTGGAACAGCAAAGACTGGAGGATTAATGCAGTCAGTGAAGATGAAAGTGTAGGCAAATCTGCAGGGGAAAAAATAAGCTTGCAAGGAGATCCTAAACAAGTTGAACATGCAAGAAATGTTTAAAGATTGGCCTTCACAAGTGTGTTCTTTTTTAAATAACCAACAGGTAGATAACAGTGTCATGAACGTGTAAGTTGCTCAGCTTTAGGTATACCTGGCCTGATTTCCTCAAAAGAAAAGTTTTACTACCCATGTTGTCTTAAGGTATTTATGCCCACATGCTTAGAAAATTTTTTAATGAGTTCAGTAGGGAAGATTTCACAGAGCATGGAAAAAAATCCATGTGGAACTCCAGTTTCCTCAGCTGTTTGCAGCTGGTTTGAGCACAGCCCTCACAAAGCATTTCTGCAATATTTTCTTGTTAAGCACACATGCTTTTTGCTATTTGAACAATGCCAAAAAGTGATAACTCAGACTCTGAGAATTGTGCTGACAGTCAGCTGTCACTCATTGTCCTTTATTCTGACAACCTCAGGCATTCAACAATGGATTCATGAGTTTTCCCCTTTCTCTTTATTTTTAAAGAAGGTGGGGGATGGGTGAGTATATCAGAGGATTCAGCCCTGAATAGACTTTTGTTTTGCTCTTTCTTTTGCCTCCTGACTGTGTCAAATGCTGTGTGTCTCTCATGCACTTTCACTCTTTAGAGAGTCTTGAGTGACCCAGCTAGTTACTATTCAGAAACAAGTCAAAGTAGATAAAATTCTCCTCTCTGGCTTGCTGAGACTGCAAATAAGTAATTAGACTAAATTGTCAGTATTGAGGAGGGAGGACAATGGTGGAGTTGGTGGTTAGGAAGGGAAGAAGACTTCTGCGGCCTTTATTGTTGACTGGAACCTGCCAATATACTTTATAACTTTGAGAATCACATAAGAAAGAAAATTCTATACACTGTTAGGAATATGTGCTGGTTAATATACTGTATTTTCTTAAAGACAGCTCAGTAATACACCCTACTCTCTGAACTGTAGGATTTACCTTTTAATGTAATGAGAAAGAAGGGAAAAATGTTAGCACTGGAAATGGAAAATTCATCTTTTCCTCATAAGTAATTGAAATGTTTCAAAGACAGATCTATATAGTAGAATACAGATTCCCATCCCCATTTCAGCCTGTGCTCCTCAGCATTTCCTTCACTGCCAAATGCTTTTCCATGATATTCATATCCAGTCCTCTTGTCAACACTGACATGCCTCTGTCAATTTATTCCCTGTCTCGTGTCACCTTTGTTTCATCCTCCACTCTTCTAGTCAATGCCTTTCTGCTGTATCCACACCTTCACACAAAGTGCCCCTCCTGATCTGACAGGACTGCAGAACAATTCTACTCCAAAACCCTTTCTGAATCCCATGCTTTCTATAATACCTCTAAAACCTGATGATTTAGGGAGAGATTGTCTGAGGGCTTGAGGTTTGTAAATGATGATTCCAAACGTTTGATAATATTTGGTCTAAAAATATTCTGTAACCAATAGAAGAGAGGTCATGTGTATATGTATATGTGTACATATGTATTCAAACAGGTATATCTCTGTATATCTATATTATATGTATGAACAACCAGACATAAAGTCTATTGCTAGCTTAAATTCCATGCCCCATCTTTCATACCCTTAGTTAAGAAAATAAAAACTTCAAACAACAAACCACAAATATCAATTCTCCATTAAGAAAAGCATCCAAAAATTTATTTTGACTTGCATCCTAGACATGCAGACCTGGATGGATTTCTCCTGCCTCTTCCCTCCTTCAAGCTGCATTCTTGCCTTCAGGTTCTTTCCTTCTTTAAATTTTCTTTTTTAATTTTTAAAAAGTTTTTGCTGACTTTCAAGGGACTTTCTCCTGCAGAACAGGTCCTAAGGATGTGCCACTTCTATCTCCAGGTAGTCTGTTAGGTCCTACAGCCTTTTGTGACTTTTGGAGTTCAAACCAGTTCCCTTCCTTTATCTTTTTTCAGGTTCCTTTCCAGCAGCAGAGAGAGCACGTTTAGCTCTTTCTTATTTTTACCCTTCATATGGCCTGTAACAGGTTGACAAGAAGGAGAAAACAGTTTTCTTCATACTCTGTCACTCTACTTGGTCTCAATATCCTTCTTTCTTGGTGATGGCTCTTGGGAGAGACTGAAATGTTCATGGCTAATGACTCAAACAATGGGTCATTTGCAAAAGCAACAAGTGCTTTGCTGATGTGCAAGGTAACAAGGCCACGTACAGAGGTACAGAGCGTGTGTGAGAACTCACCATGGGAGGCTACAAGAAGGGAGTTTGAGTCAGATAAGAGAAGAGGACAATAAGAAGCAGAGCTTGCAGTGGTGGGGTAATGGTTTTTATTATGCCAATGTCCTCCTCCTTTACAAAACTGGCTCAGATGTAAACCCCTCCCTAGGGCCTATAGGCATTGGGATATTCACATTATCATCCCTTCTGATGGGACATAACTGGCTCAGGTCTGAAAATACCAGCACATTCACACATAGGCCTGAAGGTATTCATCCTTTCTGATGGAGCAACTACACCGACACTGACATGAGAGGCAGATGTCATGTCTTGGAAGCTGTCATAAATCATCAAAGATCCCTAAGTGCCCCCAGACTCATTTCTGAGGCCTTCCACAAGAGGACTGTGTGTGTTCCACATAATTACACCACACAGTGTAAGACTCCCTCCCCCCTGGGACAGATACCTGGGCTTTCCCACCTGCCCTGGGTTTTACATTTCCAAGGCTTCCCTCATCGCCAGAGAATCAAGACTGACAATCACTTTGGCCAGTGGGCTTCCAAATTGCAGCAATCAAGTTTCATCACTGGATCCACAGGTGGTGATATCTTTTTACTCATAATTTCTTTGTCTTTCTTTTTTTTCTCTTATCCATTATCTTAAGTGTTATTTTTATGCCTTTATTTTGTTGCATTTCTATAGATAATAATATCCAGAATGGTTACAGTCATTCAGTATCATTTCACTCTTATCCATTCCAAGGGATCTATTAACAAGGTCCTGAGTTACCCTTGCCTTCAGTGAACTGGAATCAAGTTAGCAGAAGATTTGTTAATCATCATAGTTGCACTGAAAACAATTTATCTGCAGATAGGAAGCTATAAACACCAACCATATGCTAAAATGAAAAACTCCTTTTGCCCTGCTGGTTACTTATGACTCTACATTATATATTACATTTTTATATATGCAGAACTTTTACAATAAAGAATCATTGCCACTTTGATGGTAGCTGAGACACTCTGAACTGTCTCCTAGAAGCAAGGAGACATTGCAATGTAACAACTTGAAAAAAAAAAAAAAATTGCATTGCAAATCAGATTTTAAGATTGTCAGAAATGGTTGATTCAGGCAAGTCATCTTTCAAGAGTATTTTTAGCCATACAGAACTTCTTTTAAAAAACTGTCTTGAAGTGCAGACATATGTTACGCTATTCAGGTGAACACATTCAATGTTTCTTTCCCTAGTACTAATAAAAATCCACATTTCTTATGAATCCATCAATAAACCATCAATAAAATGAAAGAATATATTTTAAGAATATGTATTGTTTAAATGTTATCACTGTTACATTTAATTTCTTATAGAATCACAGGATCACAGGATATTCTGAGTTGGAAGGGATACACAAGGATTGCAAAGTCCAACTTTTAAGTGAATGCCCTGCACACTGTCATATGGAATTAAATATATGCATCTGTATTTAAATCTGGTT
>JAYRBT010000093.1:2122548-2139916 GCA_036023395.1 Myiotriccus ornatus
AATAATTCAAATTATATCAAAATAAAGAGCAACAAACACATGCAATCCAAAGATTCTGTTTTAATGCAATGTAGGGAAAACTTCGAAGTGACACTCAAAAAGAAAGAGTTATTCGAATTGATGTACAAGGTAGAATCAACAAGTAAGATCACCAAATTCAATTAGTTTATGGAGGAGATCGAATTGAGGAACATGGAAGCATTTAACTACTTGACAACTATAGATCTTGAAACATGGATAGTAACTTGACAACTACTTGACCATTCCTGATTTCACACTTAGGTAAACTGTTTTATATCATCAAATATGAACATCATCAAGCGAACTTATTTAAAATTTCCAATTATTGAGACTTTATTACTAGAGGATTATTCTTTTATTTACAAGATGAAGATATAATCTTTAATTATAGTTTACAAGATAAAGATTTAATGTATAAAAACTTATTCATGTGGTTTCTAGCTGTATAAGAATATCAGATTGAGTTACAGTGTCTTGCCTGGTTTTACAATGTGATTGGCACAGATTGGGTTCTTCACATATGTGAAACCTGATTGACTTCAAAGATATTTTGCAGAGGCCCAGCAGATTTATTTACACAGTAAGATCTAGGACATAATGATCAGCTAAAATAAACAACATAGTCACATAGACTTATGAAAATTAAAACAGAAATAAGCAGTTGCTACTCCAATATTACATTGCTTTTAGGTTTAGGTACCATATCTTAAAATGTAGCTAAAAATAGAAAAAATTTTAAATTTGGCAAACACAGAAATATATAAGCAGCAGCAGAGAGAAAGTCCAGACATTGTATTCTCTGTAGTTTTTGATCTCTCACAATCTCTATTTCTTAAAAAAGAAGAAAATGTAATAAATCCACTATCACAAATCAAAAGTGGGAAAAGTATGATTTACTTGTTAGAATGAAATCCAAAGCATATATAGGCACCTAAGATCTGTACTACTCACACCAGCTGTTTAAACAGCATACATGAATTTCATGTCTACACGTTCATGAACTTCAGAAGTTGTGTCTATGAGAAAAATAGATGCATCATTATCTGTAGTTCACTTTACAAGCCAAATGTGCTACTTTGATTTTTTTAGAGGGATTGCAGAATCTTCATACTGCACTAAAAGCCATATCTGTGGATTGTATTTCTGGTTTTACCTTATTAGATAGATATTGAGTATGTAACTTTTGTGTTTTATAAATGTTTTCTAACACATTGCTGCTAATTCTTTAAACAGAATCTGCATTTTTCTTGGTCCTGAACAGTAGTATGAAATCCACTCAATGCAACTGTGAAAATACATGTCTCAAGGTCTTTCTTTTTTTTTTTTTTGGCTTCATGAGGACATTCTACAGTAGGCAGTAAAGTATTTCAGTCATTCCAGAGTCATGTAAACTATCCTAGAAATTCAAATTCACTGGGAAGATGAAGAAGTTACTGTAGTTCATTATTTTTTGCAGTTAACTGACATGAAAGACTACATTTTAAAGAATCCAATGACTTAATTTTCTTTGCTAGCTGAATATCAATGCTATAATTCCAGAGATGTTTTGACTATTTAACGTAGAATGAATTCTTTGATAAATAATGACTTGATTTTTGGTCAAAAAGAAAACTTTTTTGGGAAAGTTTTTTTCTGCTCTGTCTTTTTTTGGTAGTAAACTGTAGTAGGTTTCAGCTGTCTAGTTTTAAAATCTTTTGGATTTTATGAATAACTCCTAAAGTTTTACTAGAACTTGCTGCTGTTGTAATTCCTCAAGAGAGCAGCACTAAAGTAATTAGGAAAAATATCTTACTCCCAAGACACTTTAATGCTCAAAGTCATAAAGTGTCACCTCTCCTTGCATGGATTAATATGTAAAGCCCTGGTTCAGCAAGGCACACATGCAAGGCGTACATGATGCTAAGCCCAAACAGTAGTCCCACTGACTTTGATTGGTTTACACATGCACTTGAAGTTATTTTTTGCTTAAGTGCCTTGTTGCTTGGGGACATAAAATGCTGCTTCAGGTAAAGGAAGGTAGTGTTACCCGGTCCACTGATACACAGAAGTCCCTCCACAATTTCAAATATTAATGTAACCCTATTTCAAAATCAGATTCTAGAGCTGCAAGGGAATTGGGAACTAACTGGAGAGATGGGTGGGAGTTGAGAACAATACTGTTGCTGCTGTCAGCTTCCACTATATTGGTGTAAGGCCATGGCAAGTATGATACATGCAGTTGCCAGATAATCTATCAACATGTAATTTTTTCTTTTCTTTTCAAAGTGATGTTGCTTATCATAGCAGAGTAGCTAATTCTTTTTTGCATGTGTATTTGTGACGTTTATGCCATTCAGAAGCAATGCTGATGTACGCCAGAAATGACAGATAGCACTAGTGTAATAAAAGAGTTAAATAAAAAACAAAGAACACGTGTTTTTTGTTGTTTTGAGAGTACTGACGTAAGCACCTCTGTAAGATTTTACTAGTAAAATCTAAAAATATTTGGAAATTAATAGTGCTCTCTTGTAATAGCATAAAAGCACTGACTTGTCATCAAGTGTGTTTAAGATGCCTTTATATGGACCTAGTTTTATGCCAGTTTGTAAAAGAAGAATTTTCTTAGGTCTTTGTCCATGACTGCTGAGACGTTATTGAATATCAGGTGTCAGGGCTCAAACCAGCCTGTCAGGTGCAAAACAGCACAGAGGGAAGAAGAAGGAAGGAAAGAAGGAAGGGAGGTAGGGAGGAAGGAAGGAAAGAAGGAAGGGAGGTAGGGAGGAAGGAAGGAAGCAAGGAAGGAAGGAAGAGAGGGAGGGAGGGAGGAAGGGAGGAAGGAAGCTGGAGAGTAAAAAAGGAAAACTGTACATGGAAAAGCTTTTAAACAGCCCTTCTATCCTAACCCTGAAGGTCAGCATGTCACTGGACTAGTTCAGGCTGTGTAGTCACTGCCCACAAGTCTTTATGAAAAAAATTAAAATGAAAAATTAAAAAAGCTGCTTGTAGAATTATGTTCAGAATCAAGCATGAGTTTTGATCGTGAGTTTGATTCTAGCATGAATTTTCTTTTGCTGATTAAGTGGCTTTCATGTTCCTCATTTACTTTTATGGATCAAAAGACACCAAGATACCTGATTGAGCAGTCTCTGCCCCACAGATCTTACTGATCTAATCTTCATGTCTGTGATCTCTAATTCCTGCAGTTTGTCCAGGTACTCCCATCACAAGGGACAGAGATGAGTAAGCAGTTATATACTAGCCCAAAGTGCTGTAAATAAAAAGGGTTTGCACCTTTTCTTTCCTGCTCCCCAGCATAAGATCAGAAATTTTCAGCTTTGCTGTTACTGAGGAGAAGCTGCTTTTTTTCTTATCATCTTCTACATGCTCTACCACGACTCACCTTAGGGTGTGGTTTCTCAAATCAAACAATAAAAAATCCCAACTGAATATCCTATATGAGGATACACTACATGCTACATTACGATAATTTTCAGACAATATGCAACTGGGCAGAGAGCTATCCAGTTAGGCTGTTAATGAGGGTTGTTATGAGATAATTGAAAACATATGTTGGCCATGCACACCACTGTGATTGTCCTTTTGCTGATGATTAGGACTGATCCTCCCACAATGGAGATACAGGACTCAGAGGGGCCATGAGTTCTGGGCTGCACCATGATATATTTTGAACATTATTATTTTTTTTTCAATATGTTTGGCTGTACGTAATTAATAATTGTCCTACAGTACATTGTCCTCTTCCACCAGCTACAGTCTGAATTCATTGATATCATCTCCTTAAAAGTTTGAAACCTCCCAGTGACAGGAATATTAATGTGCCAACACTGTCATATCTATTTCAGCTCATACATATGCAATGTCTTTGTTTTCAAAGATTTATGTCAGACTTTGCTGAAGTGAGGTATTCTACCATTTTAGATAATAGCATGCCAAAGTGATGTTATCAGGCACATTCAGCATTCATTCAAGCAAACGGGAAGGAGCACCCATTCCTTCATAACTTACAGAGAGAAACTGTTATTTATCCTTATTTGATGAAGAAATCTTTCAGGGGGAAACTGTATTTTTAGAAGAAGATTATGGTCATCCTGTGGATTATCTTTTAATTAAGAATGGATGATTTGTGCCCACTCTGCTGTAGCAAATGTCTTGCTGCTAATGAAGTTTAAACAGACTTACTTTATTTAATTACAGCTAATCACTAGGGTAAAATGTGGAATTGTCTTTGATCCATATGTAGAGTGGTAATCCTTGTGTCAGATAGCATCTCTTATTCCCTCAAACTCTTTTCAGTTTCTCCAGGAGGTCTCAGCTTAACTAAGGGTTAATTGAGATAGCTGGACTGATGTGATTGATGTATTTTTGCTCAGGGATGCCATCCTGCCTTTCCAAGACTCTCTCTCTTTCCCTCTCTCCCCTCCACCTCTTCTCTCTCTCACGATGCCCCCCTCCTCTCCCTGTGCAGTCACCTTCAGGCCATGTAATGTAGTAGATGCCTGCTTGTTTGACATGAGGGACCGAAGGGGGCCAAGGTCCGGCTGGATCAGTGAGTGGAACAGAAACTGCTGGAGGGAGAGCAGGGGTTAGGAGAGGGCAGCAGAGACCAGTGTAAAGCAGAAGAGGGCACTAGTAAACTGACCTATTTCAGCCACAACTCTTTACACTCCAAGAACACTTTACACTCCAAGAAAAACGATTGAATGTTGAAGGCAATATGCTGCTTGGTGAGGGAGTAACACCAAAGGTATTTTATTTCATTTTATCGTTTTGCTTTATTTAAATTTTTTATTTATTTAATTTATTAATTTAAAAAATAGTGATCCTCACATCCAGGAATGTCACAGAAGCCTTTGACCTCCAGCCTTTTAAAATGTGGCAAGTACAGCCTGTGGAAGTGAAAAGTTGGCAAAAGAATATGGGAAATCCTATTTGCTATAGAGAAGTCGTGGCCTCACAGTTTTGCTTGGTGCTTGCTTACAACTCTTCCACAACAATTTTCCTTACTTCTGCATTCCCAGAACTTTCTGAGGCTGATGAAAACTGTGGAAAGAGCCATCCAGCAAAATCATGCTCAGTAGATAGAATCAATCACTGTTTTCTTGCTCTGTTTTGTGCTTTCAACAAACATTAACTTAAAATTACTGGACTTTTATCTTCTAAACTCATTTTGTCACTTTGTCTTTCTATTTTGTTTTTCTTTCTGATCTACATGTTAAAGTAAGTCGTCATTGTCTGAACATATTCTGTTTTCTTATTGCCTTCTGTTAAAATAGAGTAACGATGCTTATTTCATTCTTTGAACAGAGGATATTTGGCCTTTTTTTGTTGTTTGTTTGTTTGTTTCAAAGGGTAATTTGAAATGGAAACACTTATTTATCAGTCTGCTCTGAAATATTAACAGCTTTAATTAGCTCAGTGAAAAAGCTGTTTGCTTTTATTTACAGGAACTTTTAACTTGCACACCAGCAATAGAGGCTGAAGATATAGAATATCTCTTTTGTGCAAAATTTAAATAATTAAAATAGAATAGTTTGCAATTAGTTTCCACGATAATGTGTTAAACATCTGCAGTTTTGTCTCTCCATCGGGATCCATAGCTGTGCTGAAGTCACATCCTGATAACATCTGCAAGTTAGTGATAGCTTGTGCTTTAGTCTTTATGGTCTGCTGATGAGAGATTCTTCAAGAGCTCCTCAGTCATCAGAACCACTGTTGAAAATTTTGCTTGTGACATCCTGAAGGTGGCTTGATTTACATTTGCCAAATGTCATAATGCATGAAGATACTCTCAGTTAAACTACTTAACATCCTGGCCCTTTTTCACTTCGCTGCTTTGGAGCTTTTTTTCCTCTCCCTTTCAGATGAAACTGCTTTTCACTTTTTCTAAAGATTGTGAATCCAAACTAAATTTTAAGTGCTGAGGTTTATTTTGTTCCGAGTTACTTCAACAGCATGGATGAAGAAAAAAAATATAAAAAAAAAAAGTCTATGAGGAGGAACAGCATATTCATTCTTTCTTGCATGGCAACAACAGCCGCATCCACACGAAAAGGCCAACTTGTTAAACATCGTGTAACACTGATTGTACTGAATATTTTAAAGGTCAGGTATTGACAAGCACTGAGCTCCTTATGTTTCCCTAATGGCCGCAATTACATCTAAGCTGAGTAAGTAGTCAATAAACAATGGCATTATCGTATGTAGAAAAACTGTTTATTTTACTTTTCCAAGACAATTGGCAATCTCCTGCTTGACATCCAAATGCAGAAGCTAGATCATGGGCTCTTTGATGAATGAGAAGAACAAGAGAGAGGTTATGGGTCTTAGAGATCTCGTGCCTGTCTGAGAAATTTCAGGTAGGCTGTCACACTCAGGCCCGAAGTGGATCTCTCTCTGTTGTTTTGCTTAAGTGAAGAATCTTAAAGAGAAAAGATAAACGCTTTTATTATAAAGTCCCTCATGCAATGAAACTTGCAACTGTGTAATATATGTAGCCAGAACACATTCAAAGGATCTGTAAGGATTCAATTAAACCTTAAAGTAAAATACTGATGATTTTTATTGCTTACATACTCTCAGTTCTGCTGTGAAATTAATCATCCTTCTTACTCACGAGCACTTTTTCTCAGTCTGTGAACAAAATTTCTAGCCGTATTTGGAATAGTATAGCAACTTCACAATCCATTCTTGGAAGCATGTGTAGACCTGCCAAATAATAAATGAGGTTTTGAGAGCCCCCTTGCAACACAGCCTATAGGGGAAAAGAGATTTATCAAAATACATTATAAAATATTAACAAATAAGACAAAAGGTTGCAGATTCATTCAATTTCTTTCAAAGCTACAGGCTTAAGTGTAGGTACATTAGTCTGCCAGCTGCCTTGCACTGCAGCGATTACTGCTGGCTGCTGAAGGAGCAGCTTGACTCCTCTCTGACCCAGCAGCAAGAGATTGTGGGAGAGCAGCCAGGTAGGGAGGGACACTTAAATCAGAAGCATGCAAGTGAGGAGAAGCTGGTAAATGCCCCCTTGCCCCCTCTCCATGAAGCCTCAATGCAAACAGTATTTTCATAGCAGTAACTTGCTTCCAGAGGATAAGAGGCTAATTCATTGACTATCATTGCTTTGCAGAAGAGTGATTTTTACAGGCTCCAGCTGACATCAGTCAGTCTCGGTATTGCACAGATCAGAAGATACAGTTTTTTGCACCAGAAGGTTTTCTGTAAAAATAAACTATGGCAGAACATAAGTATTAACCCCCTCTTATAGCTAGAGAAATGAGCTCAGACAGACTAAATCTCCCATTCAACAAAGACTTAACTCTCTGCTTAACTTTCATGGGACTGCTCCAGGGTTTTAAATTAAACACCAATTTAAGTGCATTGCTGGATCACAACCAAAATCACAAAATAAGGCTATAGCAGTTTCAGGACTTGAAATGTGAGTCTCTGAGGCCCAGTCCAATGCTTTAAGTCACACAAACATTCTTCTTCAATTTAAGTCTTAATCTGATGACTTTTCACTAAGAAAGACACTTTCAAAAGGTTTAGAAATTGGCATGGATCAATGACATATCTGAAACATTTCTGCATCTGTAATAAGTGTGTTGGTTTTAGAATTAAAACGAAAAGCAAACTAGTATTTTACATTGCATCTGTCTTCCTCTGCAGGTGTACCAAAATAAAAAAGAGAAGGACTACAGATTAATTCATCTAGAAAAGCTTGTCATAAGTCTGAATATTTTCTCATTTTGTTCATTTTTTTTCCCAACAGGTAGATAAGCAGAATAACATGACTTAGTGATGCTCTGTCGACATCAATTTATTTGAAGACAATCATAAAGTGTTTGAAGATAAGAAAGCAATGTTTCAACCTGCTTCACTGAGCACAATAAAGACCAATACCTTCCCTAGTACAACCAGTACAGCCTAGTATTCACTGATGGGTGGTTTCTGCTCAAGAGTCTCTTCGGTCTGTTAGAAACCTGAACACAGCGATGAACTGCTGGATGTTTGATTTGCCTGCCCCATTCTCAAGAAACAGGTTGAAATTATCACTGGTTTTTTGTGTTTTTTTTCCCCTGCTCCAAAGCTATAGGCATATTTTGTGTTTGTAGAGTTCACTTTGAGAACTATCATTCTGCTCTGTTAAATGACTTCATTTCACTTTTTCAATATTTATGTGATCAATGCATCTTCAGATATTCAGATGTCTCAGTAGCATGACAGTCAAAGGCAAGGTGGTTTCTCTCAGGTACAAATGAAGATAAGTGTAGGGCAGACACAAATAGGTAGAAAAGTAGAGGGGAAAGTCAAACAAATAAACTGGAAAGGAATTGGTTACCTCTGATTATCAGCCAGTTTTGAATGAATGGCAGATTGATTCAAGGCTAGAGAGAAAGGAGTGGGCACAATAGACAGCTCAGTGTTGAAACAAGGTCAAAGTAGGAAATCCAGAGTCTTGGAATGCTTCTTCGTAATATGCTATTTCAAGTGCTACTTCTAACGGCAAGCATGACTCTGGCTCCAAAACAGCTAACATCCAGTGAATCAGTAACCTTTTGTATAGTTTCACTGTAAACTGAGTAATTGTCCCAGTTTGGGGAAATAATGCCACGAAGAATAATGAAGCTCGTCCTTCTGAAAGTTCACAATTTTCATTACCGTAATTGCCTTTCAGTTTTGTGGCCAGTGATACATATCCCCACATTATTGTATAAGTGTGCTCTTCCATTGTTTCTTCTAGTGGTCTGGGAACTAATAGCCTTTTACAGCAGATACATTATGAACACCAGAAGAGGAAATGAGTCTCCTAAAAACACTTGGTCTAATACTAAAATAATGACAGGAGCAATGTAGGGAAGAACCTTTGAATGGATATTATTCTATATAGACTTGAGGGTGTTTTCTAAGAGATAAAGCTTGGAAAGTGGTCAAAAAAACAAAGAAATGATAAAAACAGATACAGCTTGATATCTCATATTTAAGCATGAAGTGACAGCATGAATCAGCAAACAAAATGAAAAGGAATTCTCAGTCTGGAAGAGACATGCTGCCAGAAGCATGTCAGGAAAGAAACTCAGGAAGGAAAGAGTGGTGGTGGTGGTATGAGAATCAAGACAAAGTTAAAAGTCTTGCATCTGTGCAGAACTACAGTGCAATGAGAGTTTAAATAGCAAGCAGCAGAATTTGAACTGTAGGGAAAGAGGAGATAGGGTTTTTTACTATTTATTTTCAGTGGAGTCTTTCCTCTCCTGTCCTGCCTGTGGGCTGTTCTTTTGACTTCTCATCTCATGCAGGACACTTCTATTTCCTTTTCTGTGTGGACAGCATGAAGACACTCCTTGAATATCAGGCCCTTCACTGCAAGACAGTGCTGAAGGTGTTGCCCCTGAAATTCAGTTATCTAATTTCTTTGCTATTAACCCCCTTCCCTCCATAAGTGTTTCTTGGACGTCAGTTAGAACTGAGTGTAGCTGAGTACGTTAGATGTAGGATCTGGGAAGCATAACAAAATCCCGGTAGTGGGGGTTCTGGTAAACCCTGGGCCTCAGCAAATCCACTTATACCAAAAGACTAGTTAAAAACCTACATTTCTCTATTTGGGTTAGGAGTTTTTTTTGTTATTGGTCTTTTGGTTTTGGGGTTTTTTTTGCTGTAGCATTCCTACAGCCTTTTTTGCAATATTTTTAATTTCTAGTGTCACTTTCATGATCTCTAGCACTTTTTTTTCCATGAAACTTTACTCCACCAGAATCATTTTGGAAAGAGGTGTCATACAGTGCCCAGTGTAATAGCTCCAGTTCTTGTTTCTGAGCATAATGGTGGAGGGCCTTGTGTGCAGCAGAAATTTGTGAAGGTATATAACTGGTGGCAAATTTAGCCATCACACTGTCCATATGGCTGACACAGGAGCACTAGGGTATGAAGGTCATGAGCAAAGTCATGCTCTGTCATGCCTTTTTTTATAAAGCTCCCTGGGCTTACAATACCTGACCATACAACTGCTGAGGTGCTGCAGCCTGGGGAGTCAGGGAAATACCAGTTTCATTACGATTCTTGAAGCCTATCATGTTACACTTCAGAAGTAGTGACCAGTTTATTTAAAACAAAGAAGCTTTGACCTTTCTCCCCTTTCAAAACCAAAAACACATGAAGATAAAGTGACTCATTTCCGGCTTTAAAAAAGCTCTAAGAAATATTTTTTTCCCAAGTACAGTTTGTGCACTTTCTCTTCTTCCCCTCTTTGCCACCTCTTCACCCCTCCCTGCCTTTCGCATAAATATCTCATTCCCTTATTGTCGAGGTCAAAATATTTATTACTTATATTCACTGTGTAGTTCTTTTTCATTTTTAGTTTTCTTTCTTTTTTCCTTCCTTTCTTTCTTTTTATCTGTGTTGTTTATAACCATGACCCCTGATCCTCCAAGTCTTAAAACAGCTTGGCTTTCAGCAGCTAAATCTGACAAGGTCAGCATTTTTCTGTTTATTCTGAGAATATTATTTACCCTCTCGGGTTTTTAAAAGCAATTCTATAAAACATTGCTTGGAAAAAAGTTTGTAGCATTCAAAGACTTCCATAAATCTAGTGCTTAGCATAGAGTAACTTTTAATTCTTATTGCAGAACTCAGAACGATTAAGCCTGATTTTTCCTCTCCCTGCAAAACATGCCTACACATGCCTAAACACAGTAGCAACCTACTAGTAGTTAGCATAATTTTTTGCAGTAATGTAAAATATAATGAAATCAGACATACTGTATGATCAGTTAGTTCCTAGAATAACCTCATTTTGACATAACCACAACAAAGCTGTATTTATTCATTTGGGGGGTTTTATTGGAAATAAATGTTGTGTCAGCTTTCTGTTAAAATATCAAACAGTCCTGTAATCTTCAGAAAGTCAGAATATGACAGAATCAATGATACAAAAACAATATATCCTTGGGCTAATACACAGATTCTTAGTAACTGTGTTAAATTTACACCCATTTAAAACAAGCCAATTTAAACAACCTTAGAAGACTTTCAAGAAGGTGATTGCTCAAACACAAGTATCCCCAAGGCCATGTTAAAAATGACACTGCAGTTAGTGCCTTTTGGGAATTGCAGAAAATTACAGATTTTCCCTCTGCAATTTCCTTTTTTCCTTTCTCTTCCTTTCCTCTTTCCTGCAGCTCTCTATTCATTGAAAACCAATGGGAATGAAGCTTTGCAGTATAAGCAGAAAGTGGGGATACAAAGAATGACAAAAAAACATCTGCAGCAAAACTGGAGGATTTCTGTGAGTGAAAAGTGCTGCTGTTTGAGAGTTTGCTTTACAGGCCTTCTGCATGAGAGTTACAGAGACACAGTAAAGAAACCTGCTAGCAGCAGTCAGGTCACCAGGATGCAAAAAATTTCCTCTCATAGCAGCCTGATAAAAAAAGAGATGGATGGACAGACAGACAGAGAGAGAGACATACCAACTCAGAAAATCTTCCCAAAATGTCTGAGTATAGATAAGGTGCAGACTTCAAAATCCTTGGCCTCTGGAGAAAATAGTTTCAGCAATATTTTTACAGTGAACTTACAGGTTTTACTCAACTTGGTACTACTCAGTTCCTCCACTAAGAATGTTTCTCAGGAGACTGAGATGTCCTCCACCATGAGAGCACAGGGCTCATCTATCTTTTATTTGCCCCTCTGTGCTTTCAACAGGGAGGTGAGATCAGCAAGAGTAAACATTTGAAGAACTGCCCTGAATTTTCCATGCTTGTTCTCAGCCTGAAGGTAAATTCTTCTGGAAAGTTTGGTAAGATTCTGTTTTTCTGATTTCCAATTAGCTATGTACGTAATAAAATGGTTTTCATATTTTAAGATGGTTTTCAGGTTGCTTTATTTTCTGGCTTAGGTAATGTCAAAACTGGATTATTTTAGAAGAGATTGCATTCTGGAAGAATAATTTGTTCAGTTTGAAAAAGAGGTGAAGGACAGACAAAGGAAGCTGAAACCAAGTAAATGTTGCAGAGAAAATATTAAGAATATATCATTTTTCCTTGTACAAGGACTGAATTTCGGCTTGCACAGAAACTGTGTGTGACTGAGTATTTAAACATGCTGAAAAAAAGGAGGAGATGAGGGTAATGTTTCACAAACATCCTTCTGCTAGTGATTTGCTGTGAGTTTTTGACAAATTACTATTGTTCTTTTTGTGTTAGGGTGCTCACTTCCTTTATCACAGTGCTGTGAGGAACCATAAGGTATCTACACAAGATGGTTTCAAAATCCATTTTTTTACCACCATCACGATTCATGGCATAAAAGAAAACAATTACATCTTTAGCTGACAATTAATATGAAACCAAACTATTGCAAAAGCAAAGAAACTCCCCTTGGTAACAAGGGTTAATCCAAAACCAGGATGAGTTAACAGGAATAATTTCAGTATGTGTGAATGAATGGCTTAGTTTCACATACTGCATCCCATAAAAATCTGAGAATATATAATAAAAACTATAATGAGGCCAATTGAAAGGTTTCACAGAACCTTTCGTCTAGTGGAGAAAAACTTATAGCAATAAACAAGCAAGTGTTACATGCAAGGTAGAGGACTAAATTATAATTCATGTGGAAGACAAGAATTTCACTTTAAGGGAAGCCAAGTTTTCTGCATGAAAATTTTTCACCTGGAATGTTGCAATAACAAAGTTTTAGTCATTATTTCTTCATGGTCTTTCTTGAAGTGAACACATTACAGTGTTTTAACACTTTATACAAAAACATGGTCTAGACATGTACATGTACCAGTGGAATGAAATCATTAATAATCACTATCTAAAATGAATTACATTCCAAAAGCACAGACTAATGATTTATCTTTTTTTTCATGTGGCTGATCTCTATCAGATTGATTTATATAGTAGCCAATCATGTTTCAGTAAACTCCAGCATGCACATGCATCTTTAAGTGATGATAAGCTGTGATTCTCAATTTTTTTTACACCAGAAGCCAAAAAAAAAAATTAAAAAGCCACCCCAAACTGCAAGAGCACCAGTATGCTGGCCAGCAGAAAAACATGCAGAAAACCTAACTTCTTGTATTGCTCTTTACCTTCCGTGTCACATGCCTGCCCCAAAACAACAGAATGGGATACAAAAACACCTATCCTGAGGGGGGAGGGTTAAAAAATATATGATTTGGTATGACAGATGATAAATGAGCGTATTTTTTCCTTGCATGTTTACATTATTTGCTTTGGTAGAATGTGGAGGGGTTTTTCACATTACATTATTTGCTTTGATAGTAGATGCTTTTGTTGGTAGTTAGAGTGATTGGCAGCTTCAAGCTGTTCTGTTTAATTGCCTTTACACTTTGCAAAATTCTATGTTTGGAAGACACTGTTTAACAAATAAATCAAGTGTGTAGATGTGTGTGTGTCTGTGTATGTGTGTGTATGTGCAAAAGACAACTGGAGAAAGAAAGAATTTCTTCAATCAGAAACATTAACCATTTTGTTTGCTTTTATCTGTATCTCCTTTGACTGTGCATTGGTTTGTTTCTATCTTTTTCTCAGTTCCTCTCTAATGGAGCAGTATGGTGTTGGTTTGGATTAGAACTACCTATAGCATCCTGTTCATTTCACAGGAAGCAGGGGATGTGATGGAGTCTTAGAAAAAAATAAAAAAGAATAGACTAGAGTACATCCAAAGTTCATAATTTGGTTTTGCATAAAAGGAAAACAAAAGATACACAAAAAGGAAAAAAAAAAAAGGTCTGCATTGTATTCTGTGTTTTTCTGTGCTTTATTCTTTGGACTAGTTCTTAGAGGATATTTTTCAGATTTTATTTCAAGTCTTAATTAAATTATTTTATCTGCCTCTTATTTCAGACCACAGTATATGGATCCTTTGGAAAGTTTATTTTGTTTTGAGTTTTACTGGCAAAGGGAAGGGAATTATGTTTTATTTATTTAAGTAAGAGTTTGGAAGTGAGAGGCGGTGTCTACAGCACATGAGCATCTGCTGCCCAAGTCTGTAAAGAGTTGCTGCAAACAAGCAATTTGAAAACCCAGTGTCTAGTGACATCTTCACATCTCAAATTAACCAAGACAGCTCTGAATTTCCTATTAATTTTATTTCCTGGAATTATAACAGGATGTTCAAAAGGTGTTTATTTCAGTAGTGACACTATTTTTCTTTGATTAGCAAACCTGAACAGTTTTAGGAATTTCATGAGCAGTTTTAGGGGTCTCATGAATAAATAAGCATATGTTTTAAATGGAAACATTTCTAAAAATGCTGTATAAAAATGTATTTTTCTTTATACACAAGTACAGAAATTCTCCGCAGTGAGGTATAAGGATCAGATGGAAGTTATGTTACATGGGTTTGTATTCTGAAAATACAATAAAAACATTTCATAGGAAAGGTCCAAGACCTTTAAGCAAGCAAGGATTTCAGAAAATGTTGTTTCCCCATCTCAGGTTAAATTGCACAGAATATTAATTGTTCAGGCTAATACTCAGAAGCTTGCTTTCTTTTTAACATCTTCATTAAAGCTGTTAAAATATTTTAAGTACATTCTTTCCCTATAATTTTTCCATACAAAGTAAAACAGGTTAAGGAAACTCACTGGAATACCATTCAGCAGATTCCTTTAAAAAGATACATAAATGACTATGTATTTTCATTTAAAGGCTTGTCTTAATTTGATAGTATGGGCATGTTTTATAAGTTTTATATGTTTAGCATGTGGATCCTGAATGCCAGAGTGGACGGGATTGTGTGCTCTTTAGTTACAAGGGGTTGTGTAATGTATTCTACTGTATTAGTTTTATCTCATGATGAAAGTAAATTAATAAATCAGAAAGGAGAAAGATGGAATATGAAATAAATATGCTAACAAAAATCAACGTAGGAAAAATTAGTTCACAGTTGACACAGGGTTTTTTTCCATGAAACTATTAGGGTGCCTCTTTAATAAAACTCAGTTACCACCATGTGCTGACATCATACATGGAAAAATAATAAAGCAGAGGCTAATCAGTGCAACTGTGCACATTCAAGTAATCTAACATGAACCAGTTCAGAAGTTTACTTTAGAAAAGCAATGCACAACAATGAGTACTCATTTTTTCAAAACACACCAACATGTCTAAATAATTCTGACATATTTAGGGTATTTCTCTTCTCATCACCCCTCAACCATCTTCCAGGCTCAATAGACAAATGAGGTGAGGTGAAAGCCAATGACATAACATAACATAGATAGCATGCATAATATATTGCATTAGTGTCCTCTGCATGATATTATAAAGCTGTAGATGTCTATTGGATAAAGAAATAAAAAGTAAACATGTTTTTTCCCACAGTTAAACAGCAGAGTAAAAACATGACCTGCTCATACAAATATTATCACCACGGACACAACTTGTCATCCAGCTATATAACTGAAAAATATTTTGATCTATATGACTCCTGTGGCCTTCATCCAAAGCTATTGAAGCCAATTAAGAATCTCGATCATCTTTAGTGAAATTGGACCTAGCCCATTAAGAGATTTTGCTCTAGGGGAGTAAATGGAGGATTTTTAAGGGCCACTCTAGCATGTCACTTCAATTTATCACAAAGGAAAAATACTTCCCTTCATTAACACTGTATAAGGTAGCTTGCTTTTCCAGTAACTCTGCTGTATGTGTCAAACTCTTTCCCTTAGCTGTCCGCTGATCCTTTATACCAAAGATGACTGCAAATATAATGTAATATTACTTCTCAAAACAGTCCTTAGGAAGTCAGTGTTTCCAAAACTCATTCACATAATTTTTCCCTGCTGCAAAGCTCATGTGGGTAGTCTATGAATGACAACAGCTAAGTTAAAAGCTTTCCTATCTGAATGGGTTAAAAGACTGGCAGAACTCAGGAACCTATAAGCTAAGTAGAAGCGACAGTTATAGTCACCTTTCACATAAAAAACCCTGTAAACTATTTCCTGTTGTGTCCCATTTCAGAGTTGGAACGTACTGCAAGGATTAGGAGTGGATTAGGAAGCTAAAACACTTCTTCATTTCTTTCATGGATGTACAAACGTAACACTGGGCATGGACTTCTTACCTATGGTTGATTTAGCCTAATAACGTCTGAGTTTTTAATTGAATACAGTTCCTTAAGTAGTAAAACTCAACATTACATAACATTATATATATATTTTACTAAATACACATTACAATGAGAGTCTTAATTTTAAAAAACACTGTCTATATACAAAAGTTCTGCAAATATATCCTTATGAACGTATTTTCCATGTTTTAGCTGACTGCATGCAGAAGAGCTTTTCCAGGTAAGCTTAATATTGTTATGAGTTAGGAACAAAAACAGATATTGCCTTTTCATCCACAACAAGTCAGTCTCTGGTTCTTGCAGTGGTCTGCATTACTTCTCTATAAAATGGTGCCTTTTCTGACCTGGGTGGTAATAATCAAGAACCTACAGTAATCTCTGATCCATATAATGCACAGGGAATTGGCTAATGTATATGATGCCTATGGCCCATATGGGGATCAAACCTTCGACCTCAGTGTTATTAGCACCATGCTCTAACCAACTGAGCTAATCTCAGGATTGTTCAGCCTGGAAATGAGAAGGCCTCAGAATGACCTAATTATGGCCTTCCAGTACTTTATGGGAGACAACAAGATGGAGAGGGACCTTTTACACAGGCATGTACTGACATGACAAGTGGGAGTGGTTTCAAACTGAAATAGAGTAGATTTAAATTAGATGCTAGGAAAAATTTCCTAGTGTGAGGGTGGTGAGACCTTGGAACAGGTTGCCCAGAGAGGCTGGAGATGTCCCATCCCTGGAAGTGTTCAAGTAGAGGTTGGATGGGACTCTGAGCAACCTGATCAAGTGAAAGGTGTCTCTACCCATGTGGCATGATGACTAGATGATCTTTAATGTCCCTTCCAACCCAAACCATTCTACGATTCTATGATTCTATGAAGATGTTGTGAGGATTTACAGATTCATCTTAACACACCTATGCCCTTCCAAAAACATACTCTTTCAGAAACAAATTCTCCAAAACTTTCACACATTTGAAATCCTGGTAGGTGCCTTTCTTAAAACACAATCCTGAATTTTTCTTTTCCTTAGTTCAATGGTCAGTTGAATAGGAAGGTAAATATTAATACATATTCATAGAATCATAGAATTAACTGGGTTGAAAGAGACCTCTGAGATCATCAAGTCCAACCCCTGATCCAACCCCACTGTGATTACTAGATCATGGCACACAGTGCCACATCCAGCCTCATCTTAAAAACCTCCAGGGACGGTGAATCCACCACCTCTCTGGGCAGGCCATTCCAAT
>JAYRBT010000093.1:2140067-2155574 GCA_036023395.1 Myiotriccus ornatus
CTTCAGCTGGGCTGCTGAGTTTACTCTTAACTCAGGCTTTTCATCCCTGGGCTTCTCTTTGGAGAGCCTGGATTCAATCCCTTCCCCCTTCAAACCTGGTTTGTTCCCACCTTATGTGCTGGAACACCTCTGAACCTAGTGGAGATGTCACACCCCCAACCGGAGCACCTGTGGAAAGAGGTGTTGTGTGGCAACATCCCTGCCTTATCCCTAACTTTGCAGAAACACAAGGGATACTGCCTGTCCACACAGAACACAGGTATGAGTTTTGGCAAATCTATGTAGGAAGAGAAAAATCATAACAGTTTCGAAAATTTTCCAAAAAGTAAAATTTTGGAGCTTTGCTTTATTTGAAAAAAAAGGAAAAAAAAAAAAAGAAAAAAGGTTCTATTTTTATAGCATTTCAGCAGAACATTTTAGCCACCTCTTCTACTTTTCAGTAATTCCTGCAGATAGTAGAATACAGCATACAATATATAAATATATATACAATAAACTTATATAAAATTATTACTGTCTTTTTAAGAATAAATATGTCAAGCATCAAAAAAACATTCTAGGTCTACTGTGCTTCAGTTTGAGTAAAAATACCATTTGTTCCTCTTCAATGAATATTTGAGGAAATAAAATGACACACCTGTTAAATTAACACATTTAATGTGCACCAAAGCTGTTCATTTGTACAGTAAATAAGTTAAAAACCTGATTCTCATATAATCCACTATTCAACCTGACTGACTGCTGAACCTCCCTAATCAAATACTTCTACATGATATTGAAAGCTACATTACAGTACATTATTAGCTTGTAAAATGAAATTGCTGCAATGTTACGTACTGTATATTTGAAGCAGTACCAAATTTATCGGTGATAGATGAGCTAATGGATGCATTGTATTGCAATAAATATAAATTCAGAGTAGCAATTGGAAAACATTAACATTTTTATATATGAGTTTAGGCATTTATGAAGCTGATCCAGCTTGCACTAAAAACTAAAAAGGTGTTCTTGCTAGCTGCCATTTTTCTATTGGACTGTCACAAGTGAAAATAAGTGGTCTTTCTTTGCAGCAGGGCTTTTATATCCAACATAAGAGACAATTGGCAGAGTTTTGGTAAGTAGCTATCATTCATTCCTCTAAGAAAAAGTTCTCTGTGTACTTGATCAGGAGGTCAAACCCAGACACTACTTACCGGTAATTTTCCATGGCCTTGCTATCAGTGTTTCTTCTTCTGCCCAACACCCCCTCCAGTCTGTGTCTCCCAGTTTCCTCTTGAGCTGCTAGCGCCGTCATGAACTACCCAACAACTGCTGTTGTTTAAAAGAAGCAAAGCCATTTCAGGAGAAGTGTCAAAAATTAAGTAAAAAAAGACAGAAAACAGCAGCCAGCTGCAAATGCTGTAAGGAAGACTGGGGACTTCTCTCCTGATATCCAGGCATCTTTCGTAGAAATTTTTGACAGAATGGGTCCCTTATGATCTTACAGCTGGTAAGCTGCACAGGAGCTTGGAATACTGCAGACAATCCCCCCTGCCAAGGCAAAACACCAGGACTACCATATTCCCTCTGAAACGCAGAACTGTGGCAGCACTAGCAGTCAGATTTTGGGAATCACCCATTGTGGCAGCCAGAGGAAACATGGGTGTTGAGCGGGTGTGATGCAGGAGGAAAAGAACAGGCAATCCAGAAGGCAAGGGATTTGACTTACGGGAAAGGACTGTCAGATGGGGAGGAGGTGGTAAATTTTTATATGGAGGTGTGGTTAAGAACCATCAGCATCCTCATGTGTTCAGAACTTGTCTTGCAGGCTGGTTGTTTGACTGGTGTTTTGCAGATGCATGTATGTTCTTGCACAGTGATGCTTTACTCAGCAGTATTTTCATGCCATTTACAGCCAATATTTTCTTCACATACTATCCTTTTGTTTCCAGCTTAGCAAAATGAGGGTTGTGTTGCAGACTTAGATGTCACAATGCATTTGTGATATAAGCAGAAGTGTGTCAGAATGCGGATGCAATTACAGAGTTACTAGAATGGGCAGAAATAAAATAAAGTGAGTATTATAATTCAGCTTAATGTGAAGTGCTGTTAGTTTGCTTGTCACTGAATATCCTTTTAATTAAGGAGTCTTGATAACAAAACATGCTGCATTTGGGTAGAGACCAAAGATATATGTCACCATTACTTTAAATTTGTAATGATGATTATAGTAGAGAGTCGCCTACCTTGTTAGAAAGAGTAAAGCACAGGGGCTGGTGAATTAATCAAAATCTGTAATCTTACTCATTAAAAGAGCTGCAATATACTATTTCCAAGCAAATAGACAGGTTCCCCTGATAATGTGGGAGTGGAAGGAGCATAGAGGGATCTGTGAGCAAAGATCTTCCTTGAATTTGTCCTAGACCACTTATTTCATCAGGTGAATTACTTCATTTCCGTATACTGATTAGGAAGTGGATACCCAATTATTCAAAGGTAATATAACACATTCCACAGTCAAACAAATCTGCAAAAATCACTTCTGGCTCATACTTTTCTCAATTAGTACTGCTAGAAATTCTTATTTACAAGGGTGAGTAAGACAGTTTCGAGAAGTTGAAAAATATTTGACATTTTCTTTGATGAGCAGCTTATAAATCTGCCTTTTGTCTATTTTTAAGACCTATTTCTGTAGCATGTGTAAAACTTACAAGTGCTTGTGAATATATCCTAGCACACTGGTAAAGTAGGAAATATCATGACTCTGAGACTCAAGACAAGAGGTAAGTCTAGACAAGGGGAGGCATGAGTGCCTCCAGGTCTGATAGCATACGGCCATTTGTCAGCTCACATGATGGTGGGATTCAGGCATGCACCCTGCTCCTCACAGCCCTCATATACACACATTCAGGTTTTTGTAGGAAACTTGGGTATAAGGGCAGAAGGAAGGTGTGGTGCACTGATTTGGGATAGAAAGCCAGACCAAGCCACAGAAGGCAATTACCTGGTGATCCAGGCACAGCCAAAACTTTTGAGCCATAGCCCTGAAGTCACCCACTAGATTACAAATTCAGGAGCTCATTATTGTAATTACCAAAAAAAAAAAAATTTTTTTTCATTGGATTTGAAGGGGCAACTATACTTTCTTTTCATCATCACAATGACAGCACTTTCAAAGACAGTGGTTCAGGGCTTAATGCTGCTCTGATCTGTTTTTACATTGATTTAAGTATATGTGCTATATCCTTCTGTTCTTCCTGTATCCTTCTGCCAAGGGAAAGAAGGAAAACTCCCTCTTTAAGGAGCAGAGTCTTGCTCTTAAGCTTCCATTGACAAAAACTGTTGAAATGTCTGAGTTTTTGTCTTTTGTCCTAATGCACCTGTTAAGGCATATGTTTTGGCACCTGTTTTGGCATATCATCAGATCCCATTGTCAAGGTCCCAGAAGTTATCCCTGTTTAGTAGTTCCCTGATAAATAGTTTCTTGGCAGGAACTTTAGGCTGTTCTTTGCCTTATATTTTTCAACACTTCCTTGTTAGAGTAATTTTTATTTTTCTACAATTGCCTGTTTCTTTATTCTTAGGTGCAGTCCTAGACCCTCCTGTAGCTTCCTATGCTTCCAGTTACAAGACTGTTTGCACAGATATATTTATTTTTAAAAAGTCACCAGGTCCATGGAAGAGATAAGAATTGAGTCTTTTTTTTAATTAACTTCTCTAACATATTTTGAAAAGAGTTATTGGAAGACTAGAGCTTAAATTTGTCTTGAAATTCTGCTTTGATCTGCCAAATATATTTTATTTGGAGAATGGTCCTCACAATACTCTGCTAAAATTAGGTTTTAACAGCAATCTTTCAAAGATTATTCAACTTTTTTTGCTCTTGAATTCTAGCATCAACTCTTAGAAGAGCACAGCAAAAAGTCTTTTCTCTTTGAAAAATCTCACCTCTGACCGCATCAGAAATATGAAATGTTTGGCTTTTTCCAACCTAATTTTCTCCTGACTCATGCTGCCCACATAAGCAATGAAATACACAAATACACAGAAATATACAGATAAAATACCTCACTTTATTTGGTTCAATTTTAATTCATTTTGTGTGGAATTTTAGGCAAAGGTTCAAATTAGTTAATTTTAAAACAACTTTTCCCTCACATTATATATTTCACAGTCTTGACTTTGGAATACTTTTTTTTTTTTTTTCCAATACTTCCCTTTTCTGGCTGTGAAGAATTAATTCTTCAAACTGTTTAGTAGGCAAATAGTCTGTGGCTCAGGCTAGCCAAATCATTTTCACTTGTGGATTTGAACTCACAGGTCAGATTCATCAACAGAATAATGAGACGTTTTCTATATTTAAATTTTTAACAATTTTCAACAATTTTCATATCCATAGGTATTAAACTTTAAAAGATGATCAATAATGGATAGTTCTAGTGAGGTCTATTAAACAAATTCCATAGGAACAGAAAACAAGAACTTCATAACTGGTGAATTGCAGGTTTCGTTTAAAAATTCGTTTCGTTATTGTTTACATTTAAATGTGTTGCCTTAAATGGATAAATTAAATCATTATTTACAAAATATTGATTTGTTAGTATTTGCATCATAAAGAATAGAAATACTCATGTTTTGTTAAGAAATGGAGAGGTCTGTAGTAGTTACTGCTAGTTTTGTCAGTCCAGTTTTGTCTTTCTACAGGTAAAATGCAAAACCAATAATTTTCATCTTCTGTTCTTGATTGAAAAATACCCTGCATATTTTTATGTGACCAGAAAATTTCATGCCACATTTCATTTATTCTTTCATGCTATTCACATGGCATTGCATGTTAGGGAAAACTACGTAAACCTACCCCTTCCTACTTCTTGGATTTGCACATTAATTACTTAAAGTTATTTAGATAGTTTTTTCTCCATACTCTGTATTTGCGTGTTGTCCACCACATCTATATGAAATCTGCTACACACAGGACATTAAAGATTCATCAGAAATAAATTACACAAGTAAGGAAATAACGACAGCACTGCTCAACAATCATACATTTCGGTTTGTACATCAGAAACTCATACTCAGCATTTCCCCCCTCTGTGTGTTTATTTGCTTGGTCCAGTCTTAACCGGCCTCTGCAGCATGTTACCCTCAGTAGGCAAAGTGTGCCTGATAAATAAGTGGCACCAATTACCACTGGAATATGAGTTGTAATAATTTTGGATTATGGAAAGGTTTTTTTCTGCCTTTTCAGAAGCTTTGACACCTCTCTGCATTACCAAGAGCAGGTACATACCCAGTGCAGCACATTACCAGTATAAGAGCAAAAGCGATGCACACCAGCAGTGATGGCATTGCAGAGGGTCCTGAAAGCCAAAACAGTGAGAGATCTCCAAGATCTCACAGAAACCTGTGTGGCCTGAGCCTCAAGTGTCTCTGTCCATCTTGAGGCATCTATGTGATTAATGTGCTGCTAATAGCATCATATATCACAGCTGTCATAAGAAGGGTCAGCACCTGCATGAGTGCTGCTCAAAAGAAGCAAGTCTCCTGTAGATGAACTACTTGTTAATACAAACTCAGTGTCAAAGCATGTGGACTGTAAATGCTGTGTTCTGAGAAACCTCTGTCACGTTGGATTTCACATGAGGATCAACAGCACATCTGTTTTTAGAACTATGCACAGATCTGTCGTGGCTCATCTCAAGCTCTCTCCCTTTCCCTTGCTTCCTCGAAAAAGTTCTTGCAAACCATTAAAACGCAGAAAGAGCTGGACCTTGTGCATACCATAAATACTCTTGAGAAGGAAATTACTTTGAAGCCTGATGTTAATCTGTAAGGCAAGTAAAGAAATAAATCAGTTTCAAATCTTGGATGAGACCAAATTAACTCAATTCAAGTATTCCCATGGCTGTTCAACAGACTAAGAAAACAGAAGGAATCCTATTTAATTAGGCTGAAGAACAGTGCTCAGACCTTTGTATTCACTGTGCCTAAAACAACTTCATCTAATGAAAAATCGCAAAGCAAGTTTCACTTATGATTTACTGATTCAAGTAATAAACCTGTTAATGGAGTATTCCCAGCTAGTGGGATGAAGACTCCTGGACACATTTCCATTTGTGTAAAACTCCTGGAGTTCCACAAGCCTCCAGAAAAAAACATTTCTCCATCCTAAGTGTCAAGCAGTCAGAAAACAAAGTAATGCCTAGTTGTGTTTTGGGAAGCACCACATCTTCTGTGTGTTCATTATTACATTTGAAGAACATATATTCAAAAACTTCTGAGATATCTTGACTGTTCAGAGGAGAAGATGACCCAGATTTTGGTGGCCCTGGAACAGTTAGTCTATCACAAGAGGATGGTGAAATAGTACGAGACTTAACAGCGTACAGTCAAGAGCCATGACAGTAGTCTGCTCAGAGCTTTACAAATGTTTGAAGATAAAAGATCAATTTTGAATATGAAAAAAAAACATGCATTAGAAAATATGCCATAATTATTCAACACATTTTCTTTGACTTGTGTTTCACCTTAAGGGCAAGAGACTGTTGTGTGTGTAACATAGGGTAGAAAAGGTAACATCCACCATGGATCTTGATCATGGTCTAGCCCAGAGGTACTCACAAACACTGTGACTAGATCATCTGGATATTTTCACTATTAGTCAGAGGGCTCACTGAATCTTTTGAAACTAATTATAAACATATTTTGCCTCTGAAAAGTAACTACAGCTTAAGTACATGTTCAATAAATGTCTTGTGTTTTGAGGCACTCCTTTGCTGTCTTAGAGATCCTGGGGAGATTTTCCTTGAAAAAAATGCTCTGTCAAGACTTCCCATTTCAAGAAGATTGCTGGCACGTGTGGGATATTATTGGCATACAGCATTAAATTGCCTGCAAAGAATTTCAGCCTGCTTCAGCTACTCAAGAGCAAGCATTCCTGCTCCTCTAAGTCTGCTGTGTTGTAAGCCACACAACTCCACCCTCTTCAAGAAAAACAAATTAAAAACACCAGAAAGGCAAAAAAGAAAAACCCAACTGTCAGGGACCCTGACTGTCAAGGAGTTTAAGGTGTCTTGGTGAGGCAGAGGTCAGTTAGTCTGGATACTCAGAGTCAACATAAAACAAGGCAGTATATCTCTCCAAGATTATACATTGTTACTTTATAGCATAGACTGATCCAGAGAAACCATATGTTCTCATGGTCTCCCATAAGCAGTAATAAGTCAGTACAGAACATCATACACAATATGACTGGTAAGCTGACATCAGATGCCTATCACACGCTTGACCTAGCTGCTCCTCAGTATTTGCAGCAATGTTACTGGCTCCTGCATATTTTATTGTGAGATGAACTGGGAGCAATCATTTTGGTAAGAGCTCACCCAAGCCTAGATCCTAATGTCACGTTGCTGTGGCCTGATCCAGCTCCTGCCCCTCCTGGCAGTCTCTGCCTGCATTCTCCACCAAAAATGTCATAGGTTTACTTTGGACAAATTTTCCCTCATCCCCCACACAATTGCTGTAAGTTGAGAGAAGGTTTATGCAGACAAAAGAGATCTGATGTGGGGGGAATAATATTAGGATTTATTACTAGTAAGAAGAAAACTAAAGAACTATATATACAAAAATTCTAACTAGGTAAAAGTGCTATATATTTACAGAAATACCCCTCCCACCTCGTATCAGTTCAGGAGGAGAAGCAGTCTCTTTTCCATTCCCAGAGCTACAGGTCTTCAAAATAATTTTGCAGCAATTAAAAGTTCCTCTTCTATTATCTCTAGGACGTCAACTCCAATTCGTCGCAGCTGGAACTGTTTCTCTCTCTCTCTCTGTCGACCTCGGGGCTGGGCCTATCCCCCTCCTGGGCTAAGACCGGGGACTGGGGGTTACCCAGGCCCTGTGGGCTCTTCCATGGATTGCAAGGAGACACTTGCCTGCCATGGATCTTCACCATAGTTATAGGGGATAACGGCTTTTGAGTGCCACCTTTTTCTTGTGGGGTCTCTCCTCAGAAGACACGGTCCTTGATGGACCTCTCTAGCTAAGTCCACCCTCGGGCAACAGTTCTTCCTTTCTCTGCTGTCCCTCAGGGTCACAAATTCAGCAGCACCAGCAGGGATCCCTCACTGGGATCACAAGTCCTACCCTGTATGACTTGCTCCAGCATAGGTCTATCTCTCTGTGGGCCACAGGTCTCCAGCAGGACTCTGTTTCATCTTAGGGTTTTATAGGGTCACAGCCCTCTTGTGCACTCACATGCATTCACCTGCTTCAGCACGGACTCCTTCATGAGCTGCAGGGGGTCTCCTCACTCAATAATCTTCCACAGATGGCAGGGGGTTTTAGTTTTCAGTCTTTTCCCTGCTGAAGGGAGAGAGGGGGGAGAGAAGGAGCCCCCCCGTCATCTCCTCCTCAGGCCTCTCTTCTCTCTCCTCTGGCTGCCAGTTTTGACCTTGGAGGCTGAGCTATCTCTCTGCCTGGCATTCCTTCTGCAGCATTTTTTTTCTCTATAGAGTTTTTCCTCCACTCTGTTACATGTCTCGGTCAGGGGGGCTTCAGTGCCACACCTGCCCCTGGCCCAGGGCCGGGTGGGGAAGAGGAGGGCCTGGCCCACACCTGGCGCCTGCCGCCTCCCCCTACAGGGCTCCTAATTTCTTCTGTGCCACACAGCTTCTCTTCTGTTTTCTTAAATATGTGATTGGCACAGGCATTACTTAAACTTTTGATTGGCTTTGCTCCGGAAATCCACCTGGAAAAACTATTTTCAGCCCCGGGGTGGGGCGCCGGTTGGCAAACCCACATTGTGATATACATTAAAAGGGCTGTCCAAGTAAAACATGGGAGATGATCATCTGGGAGGGGATATCCAGTAGTAATCTGTATGAGTACACAAAGCGTAATAGTTGTGTAAATCTGTAATTACAGACAGGTGTGGGAGCATATGTGCCTGGTGTCCCTCGTTGTGGGGGAGGAGGACACAAGTATAGGATGCAGAGAGAGATGGTAAATGTGCCTCGGCTGGCTGGCCTGATGTATCCAGGGGGGGGCACAGGGAGACCTGTGGAGGTTTCTGCAATTAAAACACCACTCTGCAGCTAAAAACTGTGCTCAATGGAGTTCCATTCAGCAGCATTTAGAAAAAAATTTTTAAGAGAAAGTTTTCCTTTCTAAAATATCATTATGCCTTGAGACAGATAAAACATTCCCATTTCCTTAGTTTATATCTTGTTATTTTCAAATTTTCATTACCACTTTTTGTATTTTAAAATCTTTTACTACTACAACTTTCTTAAATCATTAAAACCACTGCAATATAAAAAATGTCTCCGCATAGTCTGTGTCAAATAAATTTTTCATGTGGGAAAGCAGCCACAGCACTGTCAATACAAAAGTTCCAAAATTCCAGTTCTTAGAACAGAACTGAATTAAACAGCAGTTTAGTTTTTGGTCCCCTGGTTCCTTTAGTTTTTGTTAATTGCCCTTGTAGTACAAGAGCAACAACTTGCTTACCCACTACACCTTACACAGAGGATGCATGAAGACCATCCTCTGGAGAATTCAATGCTTCAAGCTGAAATGCAAATAGTGACACTGTTAAAATATTTTCTACTACTGTAATTTATTTAATGTCAGGTTCCAGTCTCTGGTTCCTGTTCTGTCTTCCTCTAAGATTAGATGCATGGTTTTTTCCATGTTAAGGTACTTTAACCTCTGAATTTTCCCTTGATAACTTCATAGAGGTTTTTTTTTTACATTTCTAACCAAAAGTAATTTTTTTTAGTGCTTAAGTGCTCCACAGTTTTCCCACGTTTTCACATGAAAAGCAACACATACCACAGCATAGTTTTATGCCATTGGTCCTGTTTGTCCTGCACTACACATCATCTCCAATCTGCCCCTTTGTTTTTTAATGAGTGACATTCACTCCCCATATTGTAGACGGATTCCAGCAGTGCGCACTGAACTGAAAGGTAATCACGTTGTGCTTTCCTGCAGCCAGCAAATCCCTGTTCAGAACTGCTTTCTGTATCTTTCATTCTGTAAATTGCAGCCCAAATTCTTTGACATATTATTCAGCTGCTGTCACTCCCTGTGCCCCCTTTCCCAATTCTGTGAGCTCATGCTGTCTGCAAAATGGCAATAACAGTTTAATCCCACTCCAAGAACATGAGGAGAGGGAAACTGGCAACCAAGACAAGCTATAGATGTTTGGGCTGAAGATTTTTGTATTTCACTCTTCTTGTCAGGCTGATAACAAAACATGCTCACTCAAAAAAGAAACTGGATTTTAGAAGCAAAACTTGCAAGTTTGCCCTTTTACAATATAACCCCAATGAATGGGAAGCAATTGGACATCTCTGATGCTAAAAGATCAGCCTAAATCCAAGTAAGAGCCTGAATTCTTTTAGTTTCTGACATATGCACAACTGCTACATGCTATACCCTCTTTCTATAAAAATGAGCATTTCAGGAAATCACGAAAGTTCTACACTTGTTGAAAAGCTGCTTTCAGATTTGACAGGTGAGAGGAACATGACAGGTTGGTTATTCAGAACCACTGAAAGCAGCTTGTGAAGCTCATAATTCAGAGAGAAGGATGCTTTATTTTCCCGACTGGTTTAAAGGGAGACAGACTGTAGAGTGGTTCTCATTTCACAAACTAAAAACCTGACCTTCCCCCAGACCCAACAGGATTGCAAAACCCTCAGCTGCAGAAAAACAAATTACTTTCTATTTCTTAATGCAGATTTAGAATGAATAGTCCTCCAAGAGAGTCATCTCCCAGTCTCTGCTGCATTCATTTTCCAGTCCACCAGGTAACAGCCTATTAAGGAGGCAAGATACAATAACCATGTTGTACCTTCTTTGAAAATTCTTCATAAAGTCCACATCAAACCAGCAACAACTTTAACATTTTCTTAGCCCTTCCTAGACCAGCCAGCACTGAACAGGTACCCAATGCTCGCCCTCTTACCTGTAGTACACTTCCAGGGCCTTCCTCTACCACAGACCATACTCTGCTAAAACATTTCAAAAAATTGGGCAGTTCCTAGGCTATTGCAGCGACTCATGCATGCTTGCCTGGGATCAGTTTTGCTGGTTTTCCTTGCTAAAGACCTTTTAAATCATTACAATCCTTGAAATCCAAGGCTTGGTTTCATTCCATGAGAACACTGCCAAGGTTTTCACTATTTTTGGGGGGCTAAACCACCATTCTATTGCAAAGTCCTGCGGATTGTAGACTCTAAGTGCAGCCTCAAGCTGCAGGATGCACAGAGAAAACTGAAGTCTCAACTGGTTTCTGAGATGCAACCAGATCTCCCACCAGAGCTCATTAACATCTTAACCATGATTATGAACTCACCATGTTATCTGAAACTGATCATTTTCAGGAGGGGGACCCACAGCTCAAATGTATTGAACACTTTCAAATCCCCACTCAAACAATCAAGACTAGCTCTTCTTAGGACTGTGGGACACTTATCTCTGCAACATGACTGATGCCTGTAAGTGAAGGGGTCTTTGGTTTTAGGTTAAAGGAGGATGTTTTCTCAAGGAATTTTTCTTCTACTGCTGCAAAACTATCTGAGCAACGTTGGCATCATTCATCTGCACGTGCTGCACATATGGAAAGAAAATGCATGCATAATCAAATGTGATATTCCAAAAATAAAAAAGAAAAAAACCCAAAAAGTTACAAGATGTCATTAAACATAGTCCTTAGTATTGTTAGGATGAAACACATAGAAGGGACCGTGTAATGTTTTTAAACTAACTTCTTTTTGTAAGAAGCAAATACAACCCCTAAATGATTTTCTGTTAGGAAGGGTGACAGTCAAAAAGAAAAGTCTGTGAGTGTACTGGGAAACTCAGAATTTCTTCCACTCACCATGGTGTATAGCCAATCTTTTCCCCAGAAACTGTTCCCAAATTCCAATTGTGAAACACTCAAAAATGAAAACATTCATATGAAATCCGTAAGTGGTTCCTTGAGGGTAGACTGCTGTTCACATGATACTAGAAAATTGTTTATTCTGCTATACTACAAACAAGAAGGGAATAAATGGTCTACTCAATTATTTCTAAAAGAAGCATCAACTTAGACTGGTAGAGAAACTGAAAAAAAGCCTGGTTATCACATGCTCTTTGGAGATTTTGGAAAAGTTGATAAAAAGTAGAATATATCGGACAAAATAGGAAAAAAAATCACACTGATAGACAATAAACATTTATTGATCTTTGGCTTTAGAAACTGTCCTATTTTGGATATGGGAAATACTATATAAAATAATGGAAGGGGTTTTTTCAACCTAAAGTACTGTAAAACAGTCTTTTACAGTGCACAAGTGCAAGACATGCAGAGTACATGTAGGGATACTAAAATACTATATTAGCATCACTGCAGTAGACATTAAATGTCCAACATGGATCAATGCTTTACAAAGGCAAGCAAGTTGATGGGGCCAGTCGATATACAGCAGATATCACAGTTTCTCGTAGCTTTGCTGTGGTATTACCATTAACAACTAATAGATATAAAATTAATTTTAATAATGTGTGCATTATAAAAGCAAAGTTAAACTATAACATTTCGGCACAATGAATAGGGAGTAAGAAAGTATAACATTGCTTCAATTTTGCAAAACTGACTGTTGTTAAAGGGATTTAGGCATTTAGATGACACCAATCCTTACTATTTTCACATTTATATAAAATGCTGCCTGAGCAAGACAAAACCAGCTTCTTAAAAGCTCTACAGTAAAAAAGTAATGTGATTGCTTATAAATAGTGTAAGGAAATGTTTAGCAAGCTTACTAGAGCAAGTTTTCCCCAACAGTGTACTACATACAGTGGATTGCTACAGCCACATTTTAGAGCTAAAAGCTCAACATGCTGTTTTAAGTCTCTCCTGGAAAAAGGCTTCCTTTGGTAGATTTGAATCGGCAATACCATCTCAACTTAGAAGCACTTCACATTTAGAATGCATAATTAACTCAGGAGCAGGTACCTGATATTTCCTCACTTTCCCTGCTGAACCAGAGCAGGCAGGTTCCACCTTCAGCTCTTGCACTCTTGGAGGTGGAGAAGCAATTGAAAGGTAAGGGTGGTTTCCCTCTTCAATACCCTAACAGCATTCTACAAAAGGGTACAAGGTGTAACTTTCTGGAGCTGATTTGCTTGGTGTCAGTCAGCCATACTACACTTGGTACTCTCTGTGCTCTGAATCCATATGGACTCCGTGAACTTCAGAGTAGCCTTTCTGAGCTCAAGCAGAACAACTTACCTGGAGGAAGTCACCCATGTGCCTGCACAACTGGGGTATAATGAACACCCAGGGTGTCGCTACAAAACTTGGTAAGTCAACCTTTCAGAATCTTGTAAATCCTCTCTCAATCATAAAACCAGAAACACAATGCACAGGTGGCAGCAGGGTGTTAAATTACCAGTTAGGTATGGGCAAAGCTGTTAGATTACCATTTAAGTAACAGGAATGGATAATATTTCTTCAAAATCTTCTTTGCCTCCAATGTCTAATAACTCAAAACCACACAGAGACATTACATATGCCAAAAAACTGTATGGAAACAATAATTTCACAGCAAACGGCATTTTGAGGGCTAGCAGGATCACCCATGATTAGGCACTTTACAGTGTACAAAAAGAATGCAATGTTACTGGAGGTTGTTTATTATTTGTAGTAATTGTACCTAAGTATTATCCATGCCACTAAAAACAAAAATATCAACCAAAAAATATCAACCGAAACCAGAGCTTTTCCAACATGTGCTGCACTCTCCTGTTCACAGATCCTGATGAACCCCTAAAAGCACAGGAGGCAAGTTGTTTTGAAACAGCAGGCAATGCAACACCAGATCAATATAAAGCAAATGCCACTTGACACCATCTTCACTGTGAAGCATGACAGTCTTAGGACTTGTAAAGCTGTAACTATAAAAATTGGATTTTAACAGTAATGTAGCAATAAGAGGAAGCTAGAATTTACATAAATAATATCAGAGTCTTTCCCACTTGTCAAATCCTGAAATGAAGGGAGTCTTTTCATCTTAGGTTTGTTGTAGAGTAGAAAGTATTATGCACTTTTCACTTAAAGACAAAAAAAAAATACTATTAACAGAACAACAACACTGAATTTGTGTGTTCCCAGCGACAAAGAGACATATTTAAAGTAAAATATTTACAACTTGGAGGATGTTCCCTGTGCAATTTGTAACAAGTCTAACTTATGAGAAATCTTCATGTTAATATTTGCTCACATAAATGGGAAGACTGAAACATTAGACAGTTTCCTGTAATTGCTATTACATAGTATTTCTTGATGGATATCCATCCTAGTAAACCTTACATACTGAAAATATGTAAGATTGTTAACAATGGGACAAAGGAATGACCAAAGACAGGAAAAATAAAAACTGTTTGTTGGCACATCATGACACGGGTATGAACTACGTGGGTAATTATGAAATAAAATTTTTTGGTGCATTTTTCTTCATCCCAGGTTTTTATCAAAAATACTATAAATATGTATTCTTGAAGCTTAGAACATACATGGGAAGCAGAATTACTATGAACAGAGTAAAACAGAACAAGGTTGACTTTAAGCACAAAAATTTTAAGCCAGGTTTTTAAAAGTATTTTGCAGTGTTATAAAACAGTAATGACCTACCATTAAGGAGTTTGTAAAAAGCTACTCAAAACTCTACTGAAATGTGTGTTTTATAAAGAGCAGTCATATGGATAGCATATTGATGAGAGAAATGCTGCAAATATAAATCAAGATTCTTGACTGATGTGTGATCATATGGAGAAGTTTGGTATTTACAGGTGGTTTTTGCACTTCGATATAAAACTGCATACTTGTGAATACTTCAGTATGGACATCAAGTTTAAAAAAAAATTAGTGTAGAAGTGTTTGACTTCTAGTTGCAGGCACTGATATTAATTTCAAAAATGAAAGTATGATCCATGGTATTAGGATTAAAAATAATTTTCATTAAAAACGCCATTGAAATCAAAGTTATAAAAATACTTACACACTGGCATGCAAAACAACGTCCAGTGCAGAATTATTCTCCTGGCAGTCCACAGTGAGAGACTGGGAAAAGTTGAGTGCAGCATATACAGATGCCAGTAAAAGCAGCCTGGAAATAACATCTTGGCCTCACGATCTCACCCAGACGAGAAAGATCTCTTAGTTTAATATTCAGGGGTGGAGAAGAGACATGTCATCCACTTCACTGCATGTGCTGCACAAGTCACAAAGCATGGTAAACCTTCCAAAAGAAGCACTTGCACAAAAATCACTCCAAAGCACAGACTAGCCATGCAGCACCAGCGTGCTTAACAAGATCAGACATTTGGCCTCAGAAACTTGTTGCCTAGATGCTCTTTAGAGTAAATATCAGTGAGGTCAAAATATTGCTCTTAGCTTGCCACTTGGGATTTAGGCTGCAGATGCTAAAAATAACAGTCTTACTCATAATGGTAGAGATTCACATTTAATATTTG
>JAYRBT010000093.1:2155674-2179818 GCA_036023395.1 Myiotriccus ornatus
CTACAAGCGCGCTGATGGCTAAAAAGGCCAATGCGAGATAGACAAGTCCAGCTGCAGAAGGCACAGCAGAAAGACTCCCCAGGTGATACCGATGAGACGCGATTCTTTCTGGATTGTCTTTTCTCCTCAAGAGTGATCCTGCACGTGTTCTCAAAAGAAGCAGCAGCGTTACAGATGGTGTGTTTCCAGGCCTCTCAATTGGAGGCCAGGGTAAACCAATGGTGACATTAATACTATCACTAAAGGAGTGCTGTTACACATCACGACTTATGGCATATCTTAGAATAGAAAATTCTTACGGGATTTGCCACTGATGAAGAACAGGTATATACCATGGTATATATACACCTATATATGGTATATATACCTATATAGATATATATACTTATATATTATCTTTCTAGATAAACAAAGAGCATGAATATTGGAGCTTCATATATCCATTTATAATGAAGTGCAGGGGTGAGTAAGCTCACTACACCTGTTTGAGATGCTGCAGTACTCAGTTAGAAATTGAACCAGTTTCATTGCAAGGGTCATGCACTGATTTCCTCCCTTTTAATTGCTAAAGCCAGTTGTACCATCAAGTCTTTATTTTTACAAATGGCCGTGCCTGGAAAACAAAGGGCTCATTCTGTTCTGTTACCAAAGTGCTTCCATCATGAAAACCTTCAGTTTTGCCAAGTGTTCTCATGGTCTTTCAAACTACAATTCAGTTCAGATCCTTGGGTGATGGCCCCAGATCTCACTTCAGTCGGTTGGGTCATTACTATTGACTCCTGTGAGTTCTGGCTCATGCTTTTGGCGAACAGAGCTAAAGACACTGGTCAAGACAGACTGTGGGATGGTAACCACAGATATGAGCACTTACGTCACTTCTGCATAATTAACCCCTCTGTGCACTGTTTCCTTTTTTCTGAGAAAGCCAATGAATATGCAGGCATTGATTATGGAGTCAGAATGAAACAACGGAATTTTCCATAATATTCAAGTATTTTAAAAATACATTGACAAACCCTGCATTCTTTAACCAGATTCATGCAACTCATTTTAGGCTGAATTCTTACTGAACTCTGTTCCAGTTTACAAGAGAAAGAGTGGAGAAAGAATGCGAGAACATCTTTAGGTACACATTGACGAGTTTTAAATGTCAATTATTTTGACCCTAATGTAAAATTGAGATAGGCTAATCTATTTTCTATCACTAAAATCTACAAGACACTGGAAGTTCTAGATCTATAGGTAAAACAGATTGACCTACACAGTTCCCATTACTTTTGGTGGGAATTACAATCCCTTAGATTCTTCAAGCATTCATAGGAAAGTAAAAATTCTGCCTTGTTTTGCTAGCAAATATAGCATATACTGTCACCATTTAAAAAAGAGATATATGGCTTTTCATAGGTATAAGAGGAGTTAAAATAATATGTGAACTTTGAGATTAAAACAAAAAAGGAAAAGCTATGAAAAAAGAGGAATCTGACGATTGAACTGAGTAAACTACACAGATTAGATAGAGAAAGGAAATTAGAACTAGCACAAAATGCAAACAAGGACAGAACAAATAAATGGATGAAGAAAGGGAATGGAACCAATATAAACAGCTGGAAAAGGGTATTGTTGGCAGAATTTCAGGCCAAGTAGTTTGAAGATGACATAAATATTTAACTGTTGAGCAGTATTTTTCTAAAAGATGCTTTACCTCAACATAATTATTTTTGAAAAATATTTTCGAAATCATTGTGGGACTGCCAAATTAGCCTGGGCTTTTTCGAGGTTTTCCCTCTCTTCTTCCTCCACTGGGAAAGGAAAAAGAAGTTCTATATGTTTTGTCCTCAAACATCAGACTGTAAGGAGACCCTAACGGTACTTATGTGAGATGTTATGCCTTCCCCTGACTCTTATACTCCTCTCTTCCCTGTTCATGGTGTTTCCATACTTTGTGATTTTCTCATTCTGCCCAGTCCTGAAGACTTTTGAGGCTATCACGAAGGGCAGGTCCATTAACTTGATAGATCACAGCTGCAAGATGTATTAGTATTTTTTTAAGAAGTCTTCTCTGTTCTGGGTGAGAATGATTTGTTTCATAGTCACTCCAATGTTGAATAAGATTTTGGGTTCCCTTTGCAGATCTCCATTGATGCCATTGATGTTTTTTCATCAAACAGATCTGCAGAGCAGCAGCCTTTAGGGAGAGGGCAAATAGCAGAAATGACAGTTTCCAAACAATCAGAAACAGAAAACCTGATTAACTGCCTCCTCTGGACTCAGCCCGAGGTGAGGCTGCAATCCTCCAGCCAAGCAAAGCTCTTCTTGGATGAAGACTAAGGAATCACTGTAATAATGCTAGTGACTCTAGTTAATGAGAGTCACCAGCAAGTCAATACCAGTGTCTATTCTGCTATATCAGAATATTCGGATAATATTCTGTTAATATCTTGTATAAGATTTCAGCTGAAGCAAGTAAAATATGCTTAAAGCCAATACTGTATGACACAGACTTTGGGGTAGACCTGACACACATTTGCAACACACTAAATTAGCAGTCTTTTAGATGTAAAATTCACAAATTACTTTTTTTAAAGCTATCTAATTAGTAGCTACACATGTAAACAAGCCATATGCCTAACACATTTGTTCAAAGCTTTTTCATTTGTTCTTTTTCCAGATTTCCCCTCCCTCCCCAACTCTTTTTCACAGGGGGAATGATTTCTGGAAAGACATCCTTTTCTAGATGCTTCAGCCTGATCATTCAGACTGGATTACAACCTTATTTCAATATCTATATTAACTTTATTATCCAATAATTTTATTAAAAGTGCCTTTGAGTTCTGTTACTGAGTCTTTTTCTTCAGTATGTATCCTCCTGTTAATACCACTCCCTAAAATAAAATTTAGAGGCAAACTTCTCCCAGGTTTAATTTTAGACAGATTGTGCTGTAACTTTTTGTTGAACGTATTCAGACTCCGTGTCTTGTGTTTGTTTCTGATTGTTAGTTGTTTTCAATCCAGGTAAGACTGTATATGATATCTTTAAAGGTCCTAACAGTAAAAAGACCCTCAATGGGCTGTTTCCAGAAAAATCAGGCTTTTAAAGAGCTTCTAGCTGCTGTTCACATTTTTGGTAGCTAACATAGCTAAAAAATCTGAGCACAGTCCCACCTGTGCAATCCTTATTAACTGTGAAATGTAGAGGAGAATGGTGAGCATGCAGTGTTGGAACAGCTCCACAAAGAAGACACATATGATACTCAAAATTTAAAAAAAAACTCTGTTTGATTTGTCTTATAGTCCAGAGGCCACATAAGGAAACTTCTTCCACAGTTCTCAAATGATTATCTTAATTTTTATTTTTTTTTGTATTCACAGGGGAATTCTCCTTCAAATTTTCTTTGCTTAAGTGTATATGCTGGGAAACTTGATTCAGTTAAGGCTTTTGAGTTCTACGACAAAATAAACAAACAACAAGTTTAGAATTTTGGGAAATGTAATGGATCTGACTTTTTTTTCCTGTTGACTCTATCAAAAAGATCACTGATGTTGTAAAGCTCAAGTGGTCACCTTATAAGAACATATAAGAATAATAAAAAACCTGCAATCTGGCATGCATATTAGGAAGTTTAAGATACTTTGAGATCTGAAGATGACAAGACTCCCTCTGCAATCCCATATTGTAATGAAATGAGCATAGGAATGAGAATCCAGAATAACTGAATTCTAGTTCAGTTTCTACTCCCCATATGTTTAAAATGTACCTCATGCTTATGCAGCACAACATTTACATACTTAATTTTTAAAAACTACAGCATTCTAGCAAAGATTTATTCTTGTGTGTTGCTCATCTGCATATGTAAAACTTGTTTCTCCTTTAACAAGGATCGTTGGAATTACAGCACTTGACATAACAGTGAAAGATACTCTGTGTACACAAACCCAGTTGGTACTGCTAGCAAATAATGTTATTGTAGGTCAAAGCTGGTGTTTTATTTTTATCTGACTGCTATACTACAAGGATGATAATGGAAAAAAACAAGTGATTGCGGAAAAAAAATGTTTTCAGAGACTGCTTACTCCTGCAGCCTTCTGTGTTCACTGACATATTTTTAGCCATATTTTGTCTCCATTATAGCCAATACTAGTTTATGACAGTTCAACCATTTATTTAGGAGAAGATCACAATGTTTAACAAGACTCATTATTCTCTGCCCATTCATTGTGCAAAGAAAACATTACTGCAGCATTTGAGAACTTCTGTTTCAAGAAATCATTCAGCCCTATCTGAATAGTTAATAGTAAATATACAAGCCAAAGCTTAGGGATCAAAATTCACTGTTTATTATGAAGGACAAAGAAGGATATAGATCTAGTGGCAAGGCATTAATTGTTTGACTCAACTAAGAGACCTTCTGTGCAGCTTTTTATTGCATTTAGCTTGGGCTGGTTCTAGCCAAAAAGGGCATTTACCAGGTTTGAAAAACTGCAGCCAGTTCAGAGTCATCGTGATGGCACAACACCGATGACCACAAAGACGGTTAGAAAGAGCTTAATCTGTGGCAGCATTTTCACAGTGACACGGTCTTCCAGCTGATTCATTTGATGCACTGGTAACAGAATCTGGTATAAAAGGAATATTTAGGGAAAAAAAACCCTCTGTGGTAACTCTGGGCTTTGTTTCAGCCCGTAACTAACTCCAGTTACAGGAAGTATACAGTGAAAGATCAAAGTAAGAGACACTAAGTGAGCCTGTTGAAATGAAGTGTTACAGGCATATGTTCCTCATCTCACAGCTCCGTCGACTGGGTGCTGTAACAGCTGGGATATAAGAAAAATGTTTCAGGCAGATTCAGCAGAAGAGCCTGTACTTCATTTGGACAGCTCAGAGCTTGCATTTCACCAAAGGACTGCAACAGCTCGATGGAGGGATGTTTTTTTTGCTTCAGCACATGAGCTACAAGGAGTTTATTCCTGCTGTTGACCAAACCAGCATAAACCTCACTGGGTAGTAAGTAGCCATTGTGACCCTGAAGTCACTGGCTTTGGAATGTGCATCTTGTTCCCTGCTCCCAGAATCAAAAGCAGTATGACCAGGGGGCTGCAGGACACAGGTCCTACACTGCCCACCCATGCTCCCAAAGTAGGAACGAGGTCTGTTCTTGCACCAGAGCTACCTCAACACTCCCCCCTGCTTCTCTGCTTTTGCTCAAGAGCAGGTGAGGGTCAGAGCATATGATAATGAGCGTGATGTGCCCCAGATTGCACAGCCAGCACTGCTGCTGGTGAAGTCACAACAAATTAGGGTGATTTGTGCAACAAATGAGTTTGCCAATTAATTCCTTTCACCATCAAGAATGGCATGACCAAATGGGTAAACCTGGGAGTTGGGAGAGGGAGTCTCCTACTAATTCAGTCACTGATCTCCCACATGCCCTGCAGCAAAGGGAACTTCTCCCTCTGTCCTTTCCACTTCAGGTCTGCCCCATGGACAGAGGGAAATTATCTTATACTGGAATCATCACCAGCCTTGGCTTACTGACACACAGTGTTTGTACTGGTTTTGCCAGTTTTTAGGAGCTGAATTGAATTATTACATTTTTCTCCAGAGAGAACTTTGTAGTTTGCATAAAGAACTGTCTTGTAAGGATATCCTGTACTAGATGCTAACGATATTCATATCACACCTGGTGTAAATATGTCTGAGAAGCCATCAGACACTACTCCAATATAGCTAATTATTAGAATTTCTGTTACTGTTATTCCTCTTATTAATAGCCATTACTATGTTGTAATATTTGGATTTAAGAAAAAATACAGTTTTGCACGTGTGTACGTCCATATCTACATGCTTGAATTGATAGTTCTGTCCAGACTTTCCTATCTTGGAAATGCACGGCAGTGGCAGGAAGGATTTTGAAGTGCAAACGCCTGCACTTGAGGTGGTTAATTTCTGTACAGTATGAAATCCTTAGTGTTAGAAGCCATACTACTTATTGAGGTTTTAATATAAACTTACAGGTGAACATAAAGAAGGATAGATAAGACAGAAATTGTAGAAGCAAATGCAGTCCAGATATTTATAAGATCAGAGAGTAGCTCATGCTGAGTTGTAATATCTTTTTGACTTTTTGTGAATCCTCCAGACTATTATATGACAGCTTAGCTTCTCACCAAGCAATATTAATCTCATCTTAATCAAGGTATATTGGTTTTCCGCTTAAGACTGAAGAGAACTATTTAACAATATAGCTCTTTAAAAAGTGGTTGAGTAATTCTCTGGCAGGGGTGGGAAGGGTGAATCTTATGTATAAGAATTAGCATGTTTTCTACAAGCAAGGAGTATTTTTTACCCCCAAATCCAAGCCTATCTGGCTGCCTGAAATTAAAATCTAATCACAGAGAATCAGCACACTTTCTTTCCAGATGGACTGATTTGTAACATGTAAATATGAGGAAAGTTTAATGTAAATGAAGCCCAAGTCCCAGTTTAAAAACAATTCTATTACCATAGCTGTATGTGACTAGCACTGTTATTTCTTCTTTATACCTCTTGGTTCAGCCTCACACTGCACAGTAAGTGATTTGGCAGTACTATACCCACAGCACTGCCAAGAAATCAGCAACATTTACTTCTTGATTTCTGAAGTGAATCTATATTTAGTGGATTTTTCTTGAAAGAAACTTATGTGCCTAAACACTTTATGTGCCTAAAAGTAATATTAGCAACAGGGGTTGTACATAAACCTTTTCTACCTACAAAACTACTTAACTCAGTAACTCCCAAATTAGAGGAGAGCTCATTTGTATATAGTTATGAAGCTGGTTTTGTATATTTGATCACAGACATTTGTAATATTAACATATAAGGTGTTACCCTTAGCCCTCAGATAATGTAGTTACTACAGAAAACAAAGGGGTTTTTTCCTTGCATGCGATGCATAAAGGCAGGTTGCAATCAAACGGCTATCAAAACACTAAGTTTCTCAGTATGAACATACCAATTCAACCTTTGAGGGGGCTTTGCTTCTTAAAATCAGTAGTATTTTATATTCCTCAATATGACTTATTTTTTAATCTTGTAAACAGAGGCTGACAGTTTTTGCCAAAGTGTAATAAGCTCTTACCAGTGATTTCCTGTTTTAATAACTGATATCAAAAACACAAGGCAAGTTAATACAATATTACACAATTTTATGCAAAAATATATTTTTGCTGCCCACTTTTAAAAGTCAACTTACAAACAATATATTTTCTATCTAAACACTCTTTTAAAGTCTCTGTCATTTATTGTAATTTTTTTTTTGCTTTTATTCTTGTTATCTTCAGCAGTGTCAATTCCAAAGCGTAGTGGCTGCAAATTAATTTAGTTTTACACCAATACAACATGTTTATTTTATCTCAAAAGCAAATCAAAGCAACATATATCAAAAAGTACAGACATATGAAAGAGTGAGTTTTCCCTTGTGGTAGGACAAGGTGTATTTGAAGTCACTTATGTCCTGAGAGGATGTTTATAGGTGTAGACAACACACACTGTTAACCTAATCTCTGTTTACAAACTGCCAGTTGAAAGGGCAGAGTCTTGTGCTTCACATCTAATGACAACTTGAAACTTTCTGTTTTTAATGGTGTCTATCAGTGATGAGGGCAGTGGGGAAAGTCATGAAAAGCTCTTGGAAAAGTAGACCAAAACATTCTAGCTGAGAACCTTAAAAGTTATCATCCAGGTGCATGACTTTTAGACTTTGGAACAGCAGATTGCCCTTGAGAAAAAAAAAAAAAAAGTTGCAAATTACAAAATGCTCCCAAAGCATGCTGGTATAGCAGTTTGGGAGCTTATTCAAGACTACATAGATACCTATGCAGAAGATATATTCAATAAAGCTATTACCTACCTATGCAGAAGATATATTCAATAAAGCTATTACCTATGTACCTTGATATCAATTCTCAACACTTTCAATCCTCTACACTTTTATTCAAGGAGAAGCCAGTAATGAGGGACAGAGAAAAACTTTCCAAGTTGATTGCTTTGGTTTCCTTGACTTTATAGGAAAGACCTATTGAGTTTTCTGTTCCAGGACACTGCTTCTTGACAAAGGTAATGGTAAATCATCAATAAACACCCTAAATGATAGTGGCAGGCATAATCATGAAGGCAATTCACAGAAAAAATGTACTGAAGTAATGCACCAACAACCCCAAAACAACTGCCTTATCCCCATTCTTGCAGATACTGGCCTTCATTTTTCATGCAGTCTCTAGAACCCCTCTAAAAGTGTCTGCATTCAGTCAGATCTGGACATTTTAACACAATACTTAAAGGCTGAAACTATGGTAAATAAAGTCTTTGGTACAGCACTTTCAATGAATGGGCTGCTTTAAATGTAGATATTCTGAACCCTTTCCTCAAAATATCAAGATTGACGACTAATGAATCAAGATACTGTTTTTCAAGGTACATAATTTGTGACCACATTACCACTGAAATAACACTGGGTTTAGGAGTCCTTGAGCCTGAATTCATGAAGCAGTTAGAGTACTGAGATTTAAAAAATGAAACAAAAAAGGAGAAAAAAATAAAATCCCTAAATAACCGATTTCATGAAATTTTTAAAACTGTTGCTTTTCATTAAAAAGCAATCCTGCCCATGATTCTACAGGTATGGACAGTCCAGGATGATGACAACCCATGCAGAAGAGAAAGCAGTTGCTGAGAAGCTGTTTTGGAGAGCCCATGTCCATTGAGGAGGACACAGTTTGGACATGAGCCACAGAAGTCAGGGACCAGCAGAGAGATCCAGGGCCATAAAGGGATGCCAGATTGTCACCTGTTTGTCATGTGAAAATTGTTCTGTTCAGCTCATGCTGGTATGCATTCTGAATACTAATGGTAGTCATTTAAGTAGAAGCAACATTACCTATTTCACTGGAGTCATTTTAGAAGAAATTCAGGTTATAAAGAAAAGTGGAAAGCTAGCAGTTTGTTAGATCAGAGACAGAGATAGTCAGCTCTCCCCACATCAACTAGCTTGAAAGTTACCCTCCATTCTTGTCTATGAGTGGGGAAAGACATGTACTTTCCCATCAACTCCCTGAACTTTGTGGACGTTTTAAAACAGAGCATATGTAGCATGCATCCCTTGGGCAAAAAAATCAGCAGCCCACTTTGAACAAAAAATTATCTGAGCATGTAGACACAGCCCTAATACACTGGGTTTAATTCTAGAATTTCAAATCAAAGAATAAACAAAAATTATTATTGTTATTGTTATTATCATCATTGTTATTATCATAATTATTATTCTTGCCAATTACCACAAGAATAATTTCAATATAAAAAAATTACCTTTTATAGATTGCAGCTGACAAACAGATTAAAGGGAAAAACAGAGTTATAGAAAGATTTCTATGGCATAAATAAATTTTGCATGCCACATAGGATGTGAGATCTTAACTATACTTGAAGATATTATATGTTGAGAGCTATATGACACACAGTTGATATGTCATCTAAGTCATCTGAGATCAGGGGTCTCCTTTAATGCAAGCTTAGAAGTGTATCTCCTCATACATTTCTAAACATTAAAAAGTATAGAAGTAATTTTAAAAGATTCCCACCCTGTGAGTAACATTCGACTTCTGTCTCTAGTTTGTGAGGCTCTGGTGTCTTTGTATGTTTCAAAGTTACCAGCAACTGTTGCAGTTGAACATATATAGTTCTATATGTCAGCTAGGAAATTAGAGATCACTGTTGCGGGATTATTTCAATCAGGTCAATTACAATCTTTAAAACTCATAACATTACACATCACTGCATTGATCTTGGTGGTTTTCTATGGCTAAGGACAACGCAGCTGGTTATGACATTTCTTTGATGGGAGAAGTCAGAAGTAAAGCAGGATGCTTGCTTTCTTCTCCATGTTTCTTCATTCATTGATGACAAGGCGTTTGGGGATTGTCTTCCTTCTACCCCCAAGAAAAAAATCAAGGGTTCATCTTATTTGACCTTGACATCTTCTTTTCAGGATGAGGACTTTTTCTAGATTCACTTATTCTGCCAGACTATTATACAGAATTACCGTCGATGCCTGTTTTGATGGATTATTTTGGCTTTTCCAATCATTTTAGCTGCCTGCTTGTTACTCTCTTGAAGATTTTACTTTTTGCACAGGATTTCCCATTTTCCACAGGTTTGCCCCTTTGGCATTGTGGCTCTTGTATAATTAAGGCAAACCATTTTATTCAATGTTGTTAGCTGTGTTAACCCTGCTAAAAAAATGCCTATAAAGTCACTGGTTACATTATTGTAGTATGCTTATTTCCAGTTTCCAATTCAAGAAAATAGTAATTTTGTTAGGATTAGTCTTCTCCTACTTTTTTGGTGCAACAGCTTGGTCAATAGTGACAGACACAGTCCTGTTCAAAGCACCATAAGGAGAAAGAGGTATCACCCCACCTGCAAAGGGTAACACGAAATTGACAAATCAGCAGTGCTAACAGGGTTGGTTGTGCCATTTCAGATGTCATTTCATACCCTTTGCATATCACCTTCTCACTGCATACTTGTTCTCATTACCTTGTGATGCCATTCAGCTACTTGAACCAAGATCAGAGCCCTGTTCTGCTGAGTACCAACAAGCACATCAAGAAACATCTCTGCTTTAAAAACTCAAATTAAACAGATGCAATGATCCACAGCTGAGTAACATAATAAAGATGCCATTTGGTTTTCCCAGCATCAGCCACGAAGGTCCCTGTAGACCTGAAAATTAATCCAGTGCTTCCAGTTCTAAAGAACAGTAATTGTCTCTATACAGATATATCTATATTTCTATATCTCTATATAGATATATACATATATATACACACATACATATTCTGCATTTTAAGAGCAAGCCTGAGTGCATATTTGGTTAAAAGAAAAAAAAAAAAGGTGTCTTGTACTGTACAGGAAGAATGCCTTCAGATTTTGTTATGGAAAACTGGGATAAAACTCTAATTTTTCCACTCCTTAGTATGGATTTCTATATATCTACCTGCTCTATGAGTGGACAGATGTTTACAGTTAGCTATTCCCATGAATCCCAGCTGTACACAGAGTGTTATTACCCAACACTGTGGAGTTAGGAGCAGGAACGACTGATAGGTAGCCAGAGGTTTCAGAGGAAACTGACTAGGCTTCAGCTACCTCTGCAGGACCTGTCACTGTAATCCAGAGGACCAACTTATTTTGGAACACAAGTTTTAGTTTAATAGTTATTTTTATGTTTGCATCTTGTCCTTAGAGATACAACAATTACAAAGTCCAATTCATATCCTTTTCTGTTGGGACATCGTAACCACATTATGCAATGTAATAAATTCAGACTGCCAAGTACTATAATTAAGAGTGTGCTGACCAGTTTGCTTTTAAAATCTTCTCTTCGGTCTTGAGTTTCTGAAAAATTTATCTTGTCTAGCAAACTATGTGACGTAGATCCATGTCAGCAGATGGGAATAATTACTCTGAGTATAATTAATGCAATCTGAAGGGCTTCAATAGTCATGGAGTTATTATGTAACTGCACATTAATTAAATGATCAAGTAACTACTGAGTAATTTCATGGTGATTTGTGCTACATAAGATATTTGCCTTGCGCAAACAAACAATGCTGTCATACAATTCAGAACGGATGTGAATATTTGTATGTCAATACTAAAAGTTATGCTAGATTTTTATAATGGCTTGCTCCCGAAATGGTGACTGCTTCTGAGCATATTTTCTGTAAGCATGAAGATTAAGTGGCATGTCTATTTTTAATGAAAGCATATATCCATATATACATAAGCACTTTTGTGGGCAGAGGTTGAATTATGTCATATTTAAGACTTGAAATTGTTAAAGACATGAAGCATAATGATGAATGTCTGGGCCCTAAATTCAGAACCCTGGCCCTGGAGAAGGTTCTTCACAAATCTGGTCTGTACATGGGCCAGTTTGTGTTTTAGTGTTCATGGCTGCAAATCCCATGCTGTGAGTTCATTTGAAGCCACAAAGTACATGAATATTTGAAAGCAAATCTTGGAAGTTCAGTGCCATACACTGTGGAAAGTCAGACGGTCATATTAAAATATCTAACAGTCTGAAAGATGAGAGTTTAAATGAGCCGTGACTGAATTTCATCTTTTGCAGACCAGATTGGGATACTCTATTACAAATTCGTATTTGGAGAGTGGTGTTTATTCTGGTGTGTGGCAGTAGTTCTTGCTGGGGGTTTTTTACATGCATATTAGAACATATTATCAAGTGAAAGTCTACCGACCCAGAAGCACACTGACTGCTTCTTCTTTATAACCCACCTCTGAAAGAAGGAATTATGAAGCAAAGAAGGTGAAAAAGCAATGAAAAAACATCTGGGAGTATTGGAAGATGGGAAAGAAAACATACTTTGCTGTGACAGCAGCATCAAATTAATATTTCACTGATCTTTGATTGATTACTTACCTTTTCTAAATGAAGGCAGTGTACGTAGCATCTATTTTTTCATTTCAGTCAGGGACAAAGGTCACCATCTGTTATTTAGTGGTTTCTTTTTTTACACTAGTGGAGGGGCTTTTTTCATTTTTATGTTATATTCTTCAATATATTTTACTAAACCCTTTATATACAGAACATGTGAATTAAAAAAAATCTTCTTTTAAAAAGCCCTTTATTTTTTCAGGGAATAAAATCATAGGTTCAGGGAATAAAACCATAGTTTGGAGGGGTTTTTGTGAATTAAGTTAATTCCAGTGTAACAAATCCTTATGCGTTGGAGATACGTTCCTCCTGCTATGGACCAGTGGACTTGAGTATAGTCAATGACATCACAAACAACAGTTATCAAACTTCTTTTCTGTCATAAGAAATATGAATGGATTGCATTTTCTTCCATAAGAACATAAACTACTAGCAATGAAATTGTATTGGGTCTGGCTGAGCTGGAGTTCATTTCCCCACAGTAGCTCTCATAGTGCTGTGCTTTGCATTGGTAGTTAGAAGGGTGTTGATAACCCACAGTTTATTGTCTACCACTGAGCACAGCACCAACAATGTAACGATTCCTTCCTCAGTTGAGGGCAAGATCCTGGGAAGGGACCCAAGTAGGCCAGCTGACCCAAACTGACCAAAGTGATATTCAGTACCCTAGAATGTCCGCTCAGATATAAACGCTGAGGCAAGGAGCAGGAAGATGGGCATTCATTGTCTCCACTGGCTGCCTGCTGAGGAACTGTCAAGCATGCTGGAGTCCTGCTTCTTGGGAGTGGCTGGACATCGCTGCTGATGTGAATTAGAGAATAAACCTTGTTATCTTTCACTTTGCTTTTGCACATACAAGCTTATGCTTTGCTTTCGCTTTAAATAAAATGCCTTGTCCCAACCTGTGAGTTGTTTTTTCCACCTTACTCTCTCCCCTGTTTTCGTGGTTTTGCTTTGGGTCAATTTGCTATCACACCTCCCACACAATTAGTATTAGTCGAGAGAAGGTTTATGCAGACAAAAGAGACTGGATTTGGGAAAATGGTATGAACATTTATTACTACCAAAATACAACTACTAAAGAACTATATCTATAACAATTCTACTTAAGTAAAAGGCACTATATATTTACAGAAATACTCTTCCCCCCTTTATATCAGTCCAAGGAGGAGAAGCAGTCTTTTTCTCCATTCTCGGAGTTCCAGCTCTCTTCAATAACTCTGCAGCACTCTCATTGCATCTGGAACTCTTTCGCTTTCTCTGTGTCGGCCTCCAGGGCTAAGACTGGAGGCTGGGGGTTACTCAGGCTCTGAAGGGTTTTTTCTTCCATGGTCTTGCAAGGGGATACTTGCTTACCATGAATCTTCTTCCATGGGGTTACAGGGGATAATGGTTTATGAGTCCACCCCTGTTTCCCTGTGGAGGTCCCTCCCCATGGAAAAACAGTCTTTGATAGACTTCTTCGAAGTGAGTCCATCTCTCAGACAACGGGTCTTCCATTCTCTGCTGTCTCTTAGGGTCACAAATTTAGCTGCACAGCAGCGTGGATCTCTCACAGAGATCCCAAACTTACTCAAGCCATTTTCGCTCCAGTGTGGGTTTTCTCAGGGTTACAAACACACTCGGATCCCACACATCTCACCTGAGCCGTCTCACTCCAGCGTGAGGTTTTTTTCAAGGTTACAAGTTTTCAACAGGACTCTGCTTCATTTCAAGCTTTCTCATGAAGTCTCGGCTTCCTCATGCATTAGCTTACTTAAATGCAGGCTCCTCCATGAGCAACATGGGGTCTCCTTACCCCAACTTCTACAGGTAGCAGGGATTTATTTTTTAGTCTTTTCCCTGCTGAAGGGAGAGAGCGAAAAGGGGAGAAACAGCCCCTCTTCCTTTGAACTTTCTTCTCTCTTCTGCAGCACCTTCAGCTGCCAGCTTCGACCTTGGACACTCTCTTATCTCTTGGCTGGAATTCTTTTGGAGCATTTTTCATCCAAGCAATCAGTCCTTTAAGTTGTTTTTTCTTTCTCCACTCTCTTACATGAAAAAAGGAGAGCTTTAATGCTACACCTGTCCCTGGCCCAGGCTGGGGGAGGAGGGGGCCTGGCCCTTCTCGGGCCCGCTGCCCGCCTCTCCTACATGGCTGCTGCTCTTAATTTCAACTGCGTAATCTACCTTCTCTTCTGTTTTTCTTAAATATGTAATTAGCAAAGGTGTCACTAAGAGTTTTAATTGGGTTTTTGTCCGGAAATCCACTTGAACAAAACCATCCACAACCCCAGAAACGGGCTGGTGGGCAAAACCACAACACCTGTCCAGCTGGGAAGGTGAGTGATATTGCAGCTGCATGAGCAACTGGTGTCCAGCCAAGGTCAACCCACCACAGAAACGTAAGGCTATTTCAAATAGGCATTGCTATCTTCCTAAATATCTTAATCCTAACTCTGTGTTATCTTCACACTTCATTCCCTCAAGTGGCAAACATCTAAATTTTCCTCCATGTGGAGATGCAAATGATAAACCTCACTAATTCTAAATATGTCAGTGGAAGTTCCCCCATTGTAACACACATTGAAAATCTCCCAATAACCCCAGCTTTCTGCTGGGATTTCTCATGGAGGTCCGAGGCCTGAATCCATGACCAAACCATAACCCATGTTCCTTCTGAGCAAGTAAGGTTAACTTAAGGAACATACGCACTACAATTAACCAGAGGAAAGAGTAATGCACTCCTTTTGTTAAGTCTTTTACTGATTTATCTTGAAATGTTTAAGTCTGATCATTCTGTTAAACAGGTACAAATTCTCTGTATGCAAAAAGCAGAAGTTAAGTAAAAATCCCTCTTGACTGTCTTTAATATAGCATCAGCTTAGTTTCATCAGTTTATTCTAAAGTTATTCCTGATGCAGACATAAACCTATATCTGTATGTCCTAACAGTCATGACAAAATGCTGTATCAATGGTTTGTCAGAAAGTATTGCAAGAAAGTATCTGGAAAGTTTTTTTGCGAGGCTGTGTATTAGGAACACATGTCCTCAGAAGGTGGACAGATGATTTACTTCGCACACCTGGATTCAAAATTAATCACCGCTAAGTTCTTAAACACTTAAAATGCTTAAAGCTTCAACGTACTTACTGCTTATTAAGCTGGTGAAACACATACTAACTATTCTGCAAATGAGGTCTGTGGAAGCTGCTGCTGCAGGTAAAAAATACTGTGTTATCTTTATTTTTTGTTTCTGTGGGAGAATTAAGTCACAAAGGATAGAAGATATAGGAAAAGGAGAAAGAAATGAAGCAGTGTGACCAGCAAAGTGAAATTCTTGAACAAGATTATCAACATGTGGCATGGGTACAATCTCCTTGGAAGGAGTATATGAACTTCCAAGAAGCCAGGTGTTTCCTTTTTCTTGGTGGCAAAAGATTTGTGGGTTTCTGAACTCAATTAGTAGAAATGGGTTGAAATTTAATAGTACAAAGAGCAAGTCTAGGCATATAAATGGCAGGAATTTGTGGGGTATACACAGGAGACTGAGAGTAGAAGCAGCCAAGGAAGAAGACCTCACTGACATAGCTCTGAAAAATGGAAGTGTAACATCAGGTGTGGTAGGAAAGAGGAGTATTAATAAATCAATTCAGGACATTGATGAAAATACCTACAGCATTGTGTAATGTATTGGTTGTGTATATCTGAGAAGGAGAAAACCAAACTGCAGAAAATGGGGATTAACTTAGGGAAATAGACAGGACAGGAAGGGAGACTGAGGAAGTAGGACAATTTAGTGACACATTTGCCTATGCAAAGTGGGGACCCAGCATGGCTAGAATTGTTCCTTACAAATAATTTCATATGTCAATACTAGCGGAAGAGAAAAACTACTTAAGTTAAACTAGCGAAAGAGAAATATTATACATTTATTTCCACTGTGCATGAGTACTTTTACAAAAGAAATTTAAAGTTTCTAACTATCAAAGCAACAAGATTTCAAGTCAGAGGAAATGGCTTTAAATAGCAAACCTATTTCAGGCATGACTTTTTTACTTTTAAGACAGCATTGCACGATGCAAGTGGTTCCAATATCTGGAGGCTGGACTCATCAGCCATTGAGTAAAGTCATTATGTCACCCACTGCTCCCATTTAGAAGGTTGTTGATTCAGGATATTGTTTCCCCAGGATGCTCTTCAGGTTCCTGCCCATTGAGCTGCCATTTTGTTTTGCCTGAAGTTTGCCCCCACCTCCCTACCATGAGTCTCCTTTGCACCTGTATTCTTTTTCTTCCTTGAAGTTTTAGATCATAGGAGTGCATTCATGTCAGTATATCTAAATAAATCAGATGCCACATTTTGCATCATTTTCATGTGCAAAATCTGTTATATTTTCACGCATTGCACTGTGGTTTCAACAACAGTATTATTAAAGTATGCATTGTGCTGCAGCAAAATTAGTTGGTATAATACAATGAAAATACCATCTCAAGAAAAAACGGTCATTTCTGTAAATTGCATCATGGCTTTCTTATATAAGTTGTAAAATTATCTTGGGTTTATTTTGGACATGCATTTTCTGCCTCTATAGGACGAGGTCTGAATCCACAATATCCTGCAGATTAAGGGCAGGAACATTTACCAATGTTCAGGGACATTTACCAATGTTGACTATTCAAATTTATACATTTATACATTTTCTATCTATGTGTGCCTGCGGAGAGACAGACAGGGAGTAGCAAAATGAAATCTTACTTATTGCAGGGCAGCTTCTTTTTCTTAAGAAAAAACATGTTGTGTCAACAGCAAAGCTCAGAAACATTTTATTAGATAGGAATACTAATCATACAGTCTGGAAAATTCATTGGCATTTTGTGGCATAAGTGTAATTGATAATCTTTCTTGTACATGTGCACACATACTATTCAGACCCAAACACCGTATTTTATCTTAAACTGGACCAGAGAGCCGTTTACACAAAGAGCTTTAGCTTCAGTGCAGCACAGGAAAGCTGATACTCTACAGAATGGTGTCTGGAGACTAAAAGAAATTTTTCAAGTGTCCGGTGAAATGCGCCCTCCAGACTGTTAGGGAGTTGATGGTCAGATTCTTACTACAAGCAGCTAAGACTTTTAACGTTCAGCAGATAAAAGCAGTGGTCAAGCCTCAGAGTCTATATATTCCCACATGAAACATAATACAGCATGAAATGGAGAGAAAGAAGATCTTGGGCTTTCAACCAGCTAGCTCCTGACAATGAGGTTGAGTGTAAGCAGATGTTGACGCTGCATAAACAACCAAGTCCTTTGTCCATACAGACCTTAAGAGCTTAGCGACTAATAGAAGGGTGGATGGCCTTGATTTACATAGTTCAGCAATAAGGCTGGAAATACTTTTTTATAGCCCTAAAGACAACTATCTTCTTAACACCAGGCATTTTGGAACACTTTATAATCCTTATAGAGGCAAATTTACTGCACAACAAAGAAAACAAAGCAAATGTTTAAGGGATTTTTCTAACAAGGTTTTCCACCCTTGAGAGCCAAATTTAGAATTTAAAGTAAAAGCTTCAGACCTCAAAGCAAATTGTTTGAAGCACTGTGAACTTCAGAGGCCAGCAGGTGAAATTCTAAGTACTTTGGAATCCCTTTTTTTTAACCATCTTTCCTCCCTTTGCACCTTGGTTCTGGTTTTTCTGGCATGGTACTCAACCAGAAGGCTCCACCATGGATTACCACAGCTCCCATGTATTTGTTAACATATGTCTGAGGTCCATGCATGTCTAGGTCTGAGGTCCAAATTCTGCCTGAGAGGCAAAGTGAAGTCATACTGTGACATGACAGTAGGATCCATCCTCTGGCCATCCATCAAGGGTACCTGTTCACCAACATCGCTTCAGCTTTCCTTCCTGATCCTCCTCCTATTGCTGCCTGTGGCAGAGGGGTTGGAAGTAGACAATCTTTGAGGTCCATACCAAACCAACCCATTCTATCATTCTATGATCCCACACCAGGAATTACTTCCTTTATCCTCAAAGCTGATGTAAAATCTTACAGTGTGAATCGAAGTGCTCAGTTCTGGCTGAACAACCCCCTACACAGGCAAAGCAAGACATTGTCCATTTTATACCTTGTGTATTTTATACACTGAGCAGACCAGGGCAGGCAAGGCAGTTGCACTTTCTCTTTTCACTCTGGAGGACACATTGGCTGTTGTTTGTTTGTCATGGCATTGCATTTTTAGACTCCAAACTGTAAGTTTGAATAAGAGAGCTACTTCCTTTTCCTAACAAATGCAGCGTGCTGACAAAAACAAACCATCAAGGCAATAGAAACAGAACGGAGGAAAGTTTTCTTAGTAAAATAGCAGTATTGTCATGATTAATCTTTCTGAATTTTGTGATTGATTCCAAGACTTGTTTCCCTGTAAGTCTGTGTGATTTTCTAATGATAAATGCATATTTCTGACCAGAATACAGAGTGCAAATAACTGGCAAAAAACATTGATAAAATATTATGCAAATAACAAGTAACTGGTAACTGCAGGCATAATCACACTTTCTGTGATATTTATTACTGCAGATATTAGAAATATACTCTATTGATTTAAGGGCTGAATGTTTTGTTTTCTGAACATGGATTTCTGAACATGGAAGAAGTGCATATTTCTGATCAGAATGTCAAACTGATCAGAGTGTCAAATTATTGTGAAAAAACATTGATGCAATATTATGTAAATAGCAAATAACGTAAAAAAATAGAGGTAAAATTTCTGTGATATTTATTACTGCACATATTAGAAATATGCTTTATAATTTTAAGTGTTGTGCATTTTCTTATCTGATAGGATGACAAAATATTTACCTCGTAATATCTGAAATGGAACTTTTTTTAAGGGAAGAAATTACAAGATTTTGTTTAATACATAAGTATTCTTGAATGTGCCATTGCCAATTTAATAATAGATAACAGGGTTTAAATAGACAAAGTAGTGATGTTACTATAAATGATGCTTCAATTTGGATTTCAGTTTTCTTTTCTCACTCTTTATATGGTGAGGATGTAAATTCTGAGTCATCTGAGTCATATTTCACTGCCATTTTTTATAAAGAAATGCATTCATTGTTTATTTTAAATCGTTTTTACAAAGTTTTCAGACAAAAAGAGGTCAAATCACATATAACACCAGATCAACAAAAAGCAAAGGTCAGTGGTTCATAATGCTGGTTTTTAAAGGTGATAGGTCAATGTGCAAAGCTGTAGGATTTTTGAAAATAAAGAAACACATCCTTGAGAATACTGCAAAAGAGGGGTCTTATTTTAAATCATTTATTTTAAAAGACAAATACCTCCATAACAACAAGCCCTTGGTGTCTCTGACACAAGACATGCAAAAGTCATTAAGGCTGTCCCAGTGGAGCTCCTAGAGTTGCTTCACTTTAGGGTGGGTGTGAGCATGCTTAAAATTAAATTACTTTAAAATAAAGTTAGAGCACTAAGCAATATCCTGCTTTTGACTCAGCAGGGTTTCCCGTGAGAAAAGAAAGTGGGCAAAGAGAGCTTAAAAAGACAGACAAACATATTTACCCCTAGGTGGAAGGTACAAATTAAATTAGCTTGCCACAAAAGGGAGATGTTTTCTCCTTCTGTTCAGATGTCATGGTAGTGAGGAAACATCGTCTGGGGCCAAGAAAAATGGCACAAATGCATTCATCTAAGCTACCATTCATCCTGTTCCAAGGACTAAACAGAGCACATAAAAGAACAGCACTGCTGAAGCACTTCCTCTCCCTAGTTACCAAATGGGGACTTGCAGAGGAACATGTGAGTGGAGGGTGGGGATATTTCCAGCATGGCTTTCACTATTGTGGTGGGAATGACAGTGGATGTCATAGACCTGATGAGGCTGGATATGAAATGTGATTGCCACAATCTGATTGCCTCTTTGCCTTGAGGGGAAGTGTCCAATTGTGCTCGGTGTGGTGTATTGAAAGGTGCACCACAAAACTTTTCCTCTCTCTCTCTAAAGCTGGAAAAACAATAGAAGCACTTCCTGAGAGTCAAGTATATTTTTTATTGTGCCTCATTAATATTCATGGATTTGGCACTCACTAGGGTTCAGCTGGTATGCTTTCCAGTATCTCATTCTTTATTTATATGAGACTGGGAGGTGTGACCTATGGAGCCAGTTGGCTGTCATGAATTGGAATATTCATTAAACCTTGTGAATTATGCATTGGACTGCTTATAAAACCAAGATCCACAGTTGATCCAGCCAGGACTTTTAACTGCTTCCCATTAGATTGAATGATCCACAGATTGGTAAAAAACATACATGTGTGCTGTACATTCCAGAGAGCACTGTGCCAGTAATCCACGGAAGTGCTTGGGGATTTAGTGTCTCATGCTCAACAAAGTCAGTTAATCTTTGTTTTTGTTATTTTTTGAAGAGTTTCAGAGTCTGAATTTTGAATTTCTGCTCTTGCAGTCACATTTGCATTGTGTTCCTCTAGATTTAGAGCTTCCCTTCCAATCATTCAGCAGTCTGTACAACAAATTGTTTTCTTGTCAGCCTTAGAGGTCTGCATTTGGCAAGAAACCTCTTTATGTAGATATCAGCTGCTACTTTTTGTGGGGAATTCAGTATTAAGAAAATAAGAATACAGATTTACACAAAAACGAAGCTCTTGCTTGCCTGCAAGTTCACTTTTTATTTATCACTTTATTGGATCAGGCTAAACATCACATAGAGGCTACATTTTATTTTCAACCATTGCTCTTGGGTTTTGTATGTGTACTAAGGTTATATTTGTCTTAGTGCTTATGAAATAATGTTGCATACAAAGATTTTATTCTCTAAAGCTGGTGATCAGGATCTTATTTGTATTTTGAAATGCACCAATGACATATTCTTCTTAGACGCTGTTTACCTAAGGAAGATTTAAAATGGAGGCAAGTGGTTAAAATAATTTTTTTAAAAATCTGGGAAACTTGACATGTCAAGATTAATGAAGGATTTTGGAAGTCTTGGTCACCTTAATAGCATCAGCTGGTCTCAGTACAGAAACATCTTGTCACCTTATGACCTTTTAAGTTGAAACTTGTAGTTGCAGTATAATTTATGCAAGCCAAAACTGTCATATAAACGCCAAAACAACAACAACAACAAAAAAACCCAAACAAATAAAAAACCACATCACAACAAACCAAACACCTTCCAATGAAAATTCTCCATGTGTTTTTTTTCTTTTGCCAGGGGGATTATGCCCCAGATTTAAGTCATAGACTTTCTGCTGAAGCATACCTGTCAAAGCAAGTAGCAACTCTATGTGAAGCAGCTGGGAGAAGTAAAGCTCTTACACAATATGAATTCACTGCATTGTTTGTGATAAGTTCTGTGGCCTGGCCTGAAAGTTGATAGCCTGATCTATGAAAAGGTCATGGGTGAGCCCTGTGTAAAATGGCATTGTTTACAGTTTTTTTAGTGAAGAGATTAGCTGTCATTTATTTCCACATACCTTAACAAGAGCTTTAAAGGTTCCCAGCAAGAGCATGTTCTTTTCTCTTTCTCAGCCTGTCACATACTTGTCAGATTCAATAAAATTCCTTACCTGAATTATGCAGATTAGATTTTGTTGTGTCCAGCACCCATCATTGTTCATCTCCACTACAGCTGAAACTTCTAGCAGCCCTCTTGCTTATACTGCCTGATTTCAGCACTCCTTAGGTCAAGACCTTTCAACCTCAGGGCTTGACTTATGCCACAACCATTTGACAAATCGTCCAGGCCTTCACAAAAGCTGGTTGAGCTCCAAAGTGACTGCTCTCTACACACCACTGTTTCACTGTTTTGACATTTCCTTCTCACTTTTCCCCCCAGTAATTAGACAAAGGAAGAAAAAGACATTTGTGTCCAAGGAATGCTTTCATTTAAGGCTGTGATAAATGGCTACCCTTTCCAACAAGCCATGGTCCCACTGCAGGAAAAAGTTTCTTCACATGGAAGCTGAGCAAGGGCAACTACCCACTTTCTGCCTTGTGCGGCAAGAGGGTGTGTGAGACACACATCTTCCACTGTAAAACCTGCACAGTGCATCTATTGATCCTGTATAGCTTTTCATCCAGCCATTGTTAAGGAGTTGAGCAAGTTGTCCATATCCTCCGTTCATAAGTTGGCATGAACAGGACAATGTAGGTCGTTTAGCATGTTTGGCATAATGGATGGAGTAGCAGACCAAGCTGGACTAAATTATACATGGTAGAAATATATTTAAAAAAAAAAAAAAAAGGCATATGAATTCCATTTGTTTAAGGACTTTGGATTTTGTAAGATAGACAGAAAAAACCGGGAACTTTTTATCACAACTCTGACAGATTCTTTTTTCAATTTGATCAGTTTTCTTCTTGGAATTAGTCTCCCCATACATGACATGCAAAATAGAAGTATGATGTTTAGAGACATTTTAAAGTGTAGGGCAATGTCCAAGTGAAGAGCTCTGTATGAAGCACAAGACACTATTAAAAGCAGCAGCAGTTGTAGCATCATTCTTCTACTAGGTGTCTACAATTTAAAGCACTGCTTAATTCAGAAAGAACTCATTCTCATCAGAGAACATTAATCCCTTCTGCCCATTATTTTTCATGTATTTCTCTTGAAATAACACTAATTTATTGGACTATCAATGATTTGACATATTAGTGGAGCATGAAGACTTTGAAAGTATTTTCAAGGCATTCAGATAAACATCTTTTAATCATAGAAATTAGTATGATTAAAACAAAAATGCCATTGTAATGTCAAATATTTCTTAATAGAGAGAACTTCTGTCAACCGTGTTTTTATAAGCTTCTTTCAGATTATTGTGTTAATGCTTATTGTTCCATTGGGAAGAATGGCTGCCAAACATGTAAAATAATTGAAACTGCATGTGACTCAGTTGTTAGAGCTGCAGTGAAGAATTAGTGTATTACAATTCATGGTATGGTTAATCTGTCTCTTCCGTTCATGGTAATGAATTAATCAGAACATTACCAAATCACATTACCAAATCACTGAAATTACTTTTATGATCTGATACAATAGAATTAATAAACCAACAAAGCTACCCTTGGAGTTCTGTGGATGATATATGACCCTTTTCTCCAAGGCTTGTAATTAAGAGCAGGACAAACACCAGAATCTTCTGAATACTTAATTTTGTGCAGCACAGGATTAACAGGCTTTTCTCTGTAATATTGCCATCACATGACACTACTTGTTCCCCAAGAAACAAGGGAGCTGGAATGGATTACTTATAATGCATTTATATACACACACACACATATATATACTTATATACTTAGAATTATAGAATATGCTGAGTTGGAAGGGATCCATCAGGATCACTGAGTCCAACCGCTGGCCCTTACACAGGACACCCAAAGCATCATACCATGCAGCTGAGAGCAATTTCTTAATGCATCTTCAACTCTGATAATGGGGTAAGCTAGTTGCATGCATCATGTAAAAAAAATCCATAGTGTAATTATTTTGGAATCAATCCTACTACTAAGTAAAAAAATTCCATGGATTTGGCTTGGGTTTTTGTCTCTGAAAAAGGAAAGATTCTCTTCAGTTTCTCATGTTAACATGTTGGACTGGACAGACTTATATACCTGAAATAAACA
>JAYRBT010000093.1:2192109-2202860 GCA_036023395.1 Myiotriccus ornatus
GGGGGGTAGGCCCAGCCCTGGAGGCCGACACAGAGCAAGAAAGAAAAAGTTCCAGCTGCAACGAGAGTGCTGCAAAGCTGTTGAGGAAACTTGGAGCTCCAAGAACGGAGGAAGGAATTACTTCTCCTCCTTAAACTGATATAAAGGGGGGAAAAGTATTTTCTGTAAATACATAGCACTTTTACTTAAGTAGAATTGTTATAGATATAGTTCTTTGAGTTTTATTTTGCTAGTAAAAATAGCTGTTATTTTCCTAAATCCAATATCTTTTGTCTGCATAAACCTTCTCTCAACTTAAAGTAATTGTGTGGAAGGTGTGTAAGCAAATTAACCCAGGGCAAAACCACGACATTTTTTGGTGGAAAATGCAGGCAGAGACTGCCCAAAGAGGCAGTGGCCAAGTTAAACCCCGACATTTTTAAAATGTGAGCAGAGACTTCCCAGAGAGGCAGTGGCCAAGTCAAACCCCATTTTTGGTACCCCGTGTGAGGATGGCCATAATGATTTTAAGATAACTGAGAGAGGTCTGCAGACAAAATAGACTAACCATGTGTATTGTAGTTGTGATAAGAATACAATAATAGAGTTAAGTATTATAGTGATGTTGTTTTAATTTTTAATTTTTTTTTAATTTTAATTTTTAATTATTTTTAATAGAGTGATTTTTAGTTATAGTTTGTTTATTTGTAGTTGTATGTTTATTGTAAAGTTTAAGATTTCTTAAAAATGTAATTCGCAAAGGCGAAGGGGGGAATTGGCTTTAGATGACACTGGCACGCAGTGTCCCCTGATGCCATCAAGATCTGAGCAGAATCCATCCCTATTTCTGGAGTGAGAGAGCTGTCTGTGCTGGAAGGTGAAGTGAGTCTGGCTGGGAACTGTCTCCTGTGCTTTGGGAACACTGTCTGTCTTTCTTTTAAGCAAGCACACACAGCAGGCTAAAGCAAGACCAGAGCTATCAGCACTGTCTCTACAGATTGATGAGAGATCATATTCTACTCCGCAGAACCTTTTATGTGTAAATCAGTGGATGGCATTAGGTATCTCTGAGTTAAAGGAACTAAGTAAGAGGCTGATAGGTTTTCCTATATTTCATCACATAAGAAAGGTGCTTCTATAGGAGGTTGTAATGTGTACTGTTGATTTGAGAAGTGTCTTTTGGATCATTTTAGGCTTTCAGATAAATACACATTTTGGCAGCTTTAATAATACACATTATGCTTATGACAGACCAGTATGCCACTTAACATAATATGTAAGTTCTTTTAAAAACAGAGTATTATTTAACTGCCAGAGCTGCTCTTTTCTACAGCTGGTTATAAATATATTTATTAATAATGGTGGAATTACCTAGCATTCAAACAATTCATGCTCAGCCATTCTTGAGCTTCATGTAAATAGAATTTAGAGCATGGAATATGCTTGCTAAAACAGCATCCTTAACATATTTATGAAAATTAGTAACTGCAAACTCACTAAAACCTTTTTTTTTCAGTAGAACTTGGCAAATTTTACATCTTCCTCCCCTTCATTCTGTCAAATACAATTATACCCTATTATGGACTAATATCTTATTAAATTAGATGTTAAAGCAGGGTAACACACACCAAAAAGTTATGAACTACTCCAGTGAAGAAGAGGTAGCTATAAAAGTTTTAAAAATTCCTTACCCTTTCACCTTCTATGACTAGGGTTCAACTTCTTGCATTGATCACCAGCACAAACAAGTCTGGTGGTCAGTGACGAGTGTCAGAAAATCTACATCACACTGTCAGTTTCTGCTCAACAAAGACAGAGTTTGAGCAGAATCTGAGGCAGTCCTTAAAACTGTTTTTTGTGTGGAAGTTAGGATTAATTTAATCCATATTAAACTTAACTCGGACAAAAACCTTTTGATTTCAAAGTGATAAGAGCTCTTAATTTTTTTATTGATTGATCAGATTGTTTCCTATCAACTATAGAATTTCTGGTACAAAAAGAAGAAAACATGTAAAAACTGAGAAGGAAGCACCAAAGTTTGATATGTGTGGATTGGTTAAAAATCACTCTTGTCTGTGTTCAAATTGCAGCTGTGACGGGTTAAAGATCTTAACTGCTTCCCTCCCCTCCCAAAAAATTAATTACTGGTTGTTATTCTGCCTTTGCAATTAATCCACTTTGTAAAGCGCTTCATTTGGTGTGTTCATACTGTTTAAATAAATCTGGAAACACTAACCTTGTCATGTTCAAGGGTCGAGTGTGGGTATGAATCTTTGTAGTACAGGGAGTGAAATACTTCAAGGCGTATCCACAAGAGATTTCATATGGACAATCGGAATTTATTTTCCAAGTGGATGGTGTAACCAGTGTAAGTGAGCACTGTGGCATGTTTTAAGGTCTCCTTAACCTGTCTGTGCAAATTGCATAAATCACAGCAATAAAATCTTTCTATTCAACATGCTGAAGCTGAAGAGCACTGACCAGCTTTTGACCTCCTACTCTGGGCCCCAACTGACCCTAACTTAGAAGTTCAGGCGGTCAATAGCAGGTCACTGGAGGCATCTGCAGTCTTGCTTAATTCCAGTTTGATTGCCACGTTAAATATAAGCTGCACAGGTACCTTTTGCTGCCTTCTTTAAGTCTTGCTGACCACAACAACACACAAAGCTCTTATGAAGACCCCAAAGAAGTGGAGAGTGTGTGGGGAAGCAAGGAAGGGAAAAAAATAATAATCAAAGTTGCTTTCTTGCTGGCCATCTCCAGATTGGCATAGACCAAGTTGGTCGTTTATCAGTATAATGGATCTACAGACAGGCCTAAACAATTGTCAAACATTCTTTTAAAAGCCATTAGTTTTTCAACTAATATATATCTGGTTTGAGCATTTGTTGAACCCTTCACTTGTCACTGAAAAGGGCCTGTTAAACTAAACAGAGACCTGATCAGTTTTCAGTGAGCTTTGAGCCTCAGAGTTCACCTGGGTCACCTACAAGATTTATGACACCCTGATACCGGCATCTGACTGGAACCGTGAGTTCGGCAGCAAGCCAAGCCTCCCCTCACATGCCAAGTCCCACAAGGCTGCCCTGCCTTTCCCTCCAGCTGCCAGAGAGGCAGCAAAATTGATGACCTGTGCAGATACCAAAGTGGACATCAATAAAAGGAGATGGATGTGAACCATCAGAGTGACATGCCTCGCTGCTGAGGTGGCTGGGGAGCAGGGGAACAGGTTAAAAAAACATAGGAAAGTTATTTATATAAACTTCAAGGACAAGGAGTTTATAACTACTGGAATTTAATCTTAACATATTCTTTCTTCTGATTTCCCTCACTCTCCACCTTTATATGCAGATAGACTGAGAACAACACTGGTTTTGCAATAACCATCTCTTAGGTTTAAAACACAGTAAAGAAACTAACAAGTTAATTTTTGTCAAAATTTCTTTCATTTTATGCTGTGTTTGCTTGCCCTCTAAAACATTTTCTACATTCTTATGTATTATATAAATTAGATCCAAATCTAAAATCTGGTTTATGTACTTGAAAGTATTATGCATTCACCCATAGAAGAAACAATGGCAGATGTCTACAAAGAACTGCTCTGCTCTCCACACACAGCATTCAACAACCCTCCTTCCCCTAAAATGATGTTCTAAGGTACAGCAGCTGAGAGAGATAAAGGGATGAAAGTAAAAAATATACCCTTAATTAGATGTAATTTTAGGTAGAATAAATGTTAAGCATAACATTTGAGGAGATTACAAACTGCTTATTTAAATTGAATTTCCATTTGTGACAAAAACTTCCTGTACACCCACAAGTTTCACCTTCCTATCAGTGAAATTCAAATAATATTTAAAAGCCTGGTAACATAAATGTAGGTTTCTAACTATGATATGCTGGTACCTTCAATGGAAGACATTACACCATAACCAATACTTGATTTTTTTTTTTTTCCTGGAGTCTGAGAGAATGGAAGTTAATAGTTACCAGAGATCTTTTGAAGGTCATGCAGTCAGTTATATCAGAAGCAGAAGCAGTTCTGGGAGAAGGAAAATGTTGTGTGAGGACTCTTTCCCTTTAAGTCAGTCCCCAGTGCACCAACACTTTGTGATAACTCATCTTCTCTCTGTCGTCACATCTTTTGTCCGCTGACTGAAGCACATAGGTTTTCTCCCAGCAGGGATGAAGACCAAGTCTTGAACTTTCTTGGTTTGAAAGAAACAACCAAAAACTGAGTAGGTTATAAAAAACTTTGCATAAGCTGAGATGCAAATATTTGTTTGAGCAATTTTTGAAAGACCTCATGTAGCAAAAGATGCAATATCTTCTTTTTTAACGAATGCACTGATGTAAACCACTGCTTTTATCCAGGTTGTTTATATCACTGATCAACCATGGCTGGATTAATTTTCAATCAAGTCACTCTAGAGAACACGTTGTCTTCACTTCTACTTCCTGAAAGGAAAATATTTTACTTCCAGTAGATTTATCAATTGGAAATCTTAGAGAGTTTGCCAAATGGGTACAGTTAAGTTTGTCTGGAGAATTGTAATAAAGAGAATAGCATCATTAGCCTCTTAGGGCATTTTTTGCATCTTCAACAACCTGATACCTAGAGGGCAACTCTGTAATTTGGTGATTCTTCATATCCTAAACTGCTTCTACAAATATCTGTGTGATGTTAGAGAGCAGCTTGTGATTTTAGAAAGGTAAATTGAATTTTTCTTGGTGAAATACTAATAGTGTGAACAATTCAAAAGTCCTGGTAGGCTTTGTAGCTGCTGCTCCAGATTTTGTTTAAGGTCCAAAGTTTACTAACTCTGCAGCACCTCACTGACAGTTTACAAGTTCCGTAAGATCACATGGATTTGACAAACACTCAGGAGTCTGAGAGGTTTTACAACCTCATAGGAATTCCTGCTGTTTTATAAAAAACTTATGTGGGTATATAAATGTATTCAGTAGTTATTCAGGATTTTATAAAATCATCAGAGCTTTTCTTCATTGGTACATCTATCCCCTCACCTTCGGATTCACATCTATAACATACAAAGCAGATCATCTCTACCCTGATGCTTAATACTTATATCACCAAAAAGTGCTTTTCCTCAAACGTTTCACAGATACCTACATGCAGTTAGTTCTTCTGTGAAAGATACTAAAGCTCCAAATTTTCACTGTTTTTTGGTGACTCATATTACAGTAAAAAATCTGTGAAGAGTAACATAAGTGCATATAGTGGAAAATGTAATCTCAAGAACTATAGCAATTTACTACAAAATTCTGAATCAAATCAAAATGCCAGTTTTCATGTACAAAATTTAAAATAAATCTGTAAGGAAATCAAGATCAAGTCATTACATTGTAAGACATTCATTAAAAAAGCTTATAAATCCTCTATGAAAGAATTTTTATTTTAACATTACCTGATTAATTTTAAATTCCTGTTTTAATTTTCTTACCCAATGAAAAATAAAGACCTCATGAGAAATTTCATATATTTGCATAATTTAGAAATGTATAACTGTAAAGCTAAAGCTCACAGTGAAAACCTATCTGTGTTCATTGAGGAAAAAATATATAATAATCAGCTTTTGAAGGTAGAAGTGTGCTCTCTGGTTTGTATTCATTTTATAGAGGTATTGTCTGTTGTAAACATAATAACTAAACTCTAGCACTTATGAGTAAAGGTTTTATGATCAAATAATACCTTTTTTCAGTTGGAAAGTATACACCAAGACTGTAAACAGACCCCATGCTAAATTTCATAGTTGGAAGAGTCTCATTATTTTCAGTTTGCAATTGACTAGAGTAGAGGTCAAGACTAAGCACAGTATTTCTTTACTTTCATTAAAAGTAATGGTGCCTCTCGTTGTTCATCAATTGCTGCTACATCATGATATGGCAAATATACTAAATCTGGAAACAAGTAGATTGTTTTTTAAGTTTAAGTGGGAAAAGCTTTTACTTTTGTCCTATGGATATATAATTTGTCTCAATCAAATTTAGTCTGGGAGTTGGTGCAAGAATTTATGCATATTTGGAATCATACAATACTAACCTTCCCAGTTCTGCCTCAGAAGGCTTTTGATTTATTATAATTTTTTTAATTTTTTCAGAGATATTAATGAGTGAACAAAATAATCTTAACAAACCAGAAGGAAATATTACATGGGAAATGGCTGAATTCCCTTTCCTAGACCAGAAGGGATGTAAATGGTCTATGGATAAAATACAGGAAAGCCTTTACAAAATCTCAAGCAAGTCTACCTGTAACCATTTTTGGAACCAAATCTGTTATCAAAGATTAAACATTCTAATGTAAATCAGAGACTTGTATTCACACTTAAACATGTATAAGAAAGCGATGAAGGCAATTTGCTCACTGAAATTTGAAAAAAAAAGAAAGAAGAGAAAAAGAAACCTAGGATAATACAACTACATTTAAAATGGATAATAATTTCACTTATAACCCCATCAACAGTAAAGTCAATTGGGTTTGCATTTTTAAGGATTGGGATAGTTATTGTATGCTGTATGATTACTCATATTACTGCTTCAGCTGTTTCTGTCCTTTAAACCCTGAATTTTGTGTTTGTAATTTTGTTAATATTAAGAGGTGTGATTTTTAACTATTATATCCCATCAATTATTACAATCTAATCACATCCTTGATTATTGTCCTGATTTCACTTTTTGCTTTGGTAAGCACATCGTTTTGGACAACAATTCATGTTGTCTCTTCTCTCTTTTCTCCTTCTGTCTGTTATGTGAAAATCACCACCAAATATTTGAAGTGAGCAGCAGAAGAGAAATTACTGAATGTTTGAGCCATGGGGTGGTGTGAGAGAGTGAGATGTTAATGCTTAATGGCTCAAACATGGTTAAGATCACCAAAGCACTTGGCCCGCTGTGGCAAAGTGAAGCAACTGCTCATCTGCAATCACTAAACTCTCCCTCAAATATTCCTGTCAGTTCCTGAAAGCTTGGACAGTAAGTTAAGCCACCTGACAGGAACTTGAAATAAGATAAAGGTGACATTGTTGCCCAATTATCTCAGGTCTAAGGAGAAGTAAACAAGGCTGAGGGAGAAGAATTTATCCACGAGGAAAGCCATCTCAGCAGCTGTGCTGAAAAACATCTCTAGCTGTGTTCGGCAGAGGGAGAACAAAGCCCACAGGCTCATTTCTGAGCCTTCCACCAGATGACTGTACCTGATTCACAGTGTTGCAACAGATACACAGTTTTGTAAAGAACAGTTTAACACCCCGTCCACCTGAACATACAGTAACCCATTGAACTCTATGTTTCATGGGACCCCCACCACCAAGAAGACCAGAAGAAGAGGACCAACAGGATGCCATCTGGATCCACAAGCAGTTATATCTCCCTACCTATTCTGTTTCTCTGTCACTCTCTTTCTCTCCCCTCCTATTTTTATTGGTCTTTCTATCAGTCTCACTACCTCACATTTACTGTTAAATAAAATCCATACTATGGACTTCAGCATATGGCCTCGTTTGCACCTTAATTCAGGCAGAGGCATCTCTAATAATCATAATAATCAGATCACAATGTTTAATACCAAGAGCAATGTAACTTTTCAAATGTACATAACCTCTTGTCTAGAGACAGATAATTTATAAAGCGTTACCAATGAACATATGCACAGTACACACATACATTCTCCTGACAATATTAGGAACTAATTTCTCCAGAGGAGGCATATGATGTCTGCTAATGGGATATCACACCCCACACATACTTTTTTAATGTATGTGAAAATGGTACCTTAGGATTCTTTCCTTTATTTGTAAGCTTCTCTTGTTGTACTGAGCAAAGATTGCAGGGCCATGAGGATTATATTATTATTATAAACAGTTAGATTTAATATACAGATATCATTATATTTTGGGGGTGGAGGTAGAGGAGTAAAGGCAGCATTGACTTTTTCATTATTGCTAAATCTTTGTAATCTGGCTGCTTACTTTTAGTGACTGTCATTAAGCACACAGTGAGCAAACTGGACAAAACCAACAGTCGGAAATTTTCGTGTTGTTACTCTTGCTTGTCTATTATTGTATGTGGCCTACCAGCCGAGGAGGGAAACTAGAGATGACAGATTCGATTCATATCCACAAAAGACATATCCTTTTCTTCTGTGAATTGGAAATTTCTTTTTCCAGTTTTGTTGCAGCAACACATTATGTCTTACTAACAGTGATTTCTGGGATTTCACAGGCTGTGCTCTGTTACTGTTACTGAAAAATAGAATTTTTAGGGTAAGTTAATAATGACCAAAACTGTCATAGGACTTCTAGGACAAGATAATTTATATGAGTTTTAGAAAAAGCAGAAAAATAAATGTTGATAACATATTCTAGTTCTCTAATATAGCTGTCCTTTTTGTAGCTATGTCATTTTGGAGCTCTTTAAATTCTGGCAAAGAAGAAATTTTGACAGATTCCAGGAAGAAACCAACTATGGAAAAGCATTTGTGTTTTTTTCCTTTATGTTCTCTGATGTGCCATATTTCTTTTTTCCTCCTGTTCTACTTCTTTCTGGGCATTGTGTGGTGTTTGTGGGGACTAATTTTTTTTTTTTAATTGGAATTCTATTTTATTTTTAGTGCTTTCTTTAAGGTTAAACACACACACAGGAGACTCACAAACAATATTAGATTTCTACTCTTAATTGAAAGAAGGTTGGATCTTTTTAAGGGGGTGGCAGGTTTGGCATTGTGATTGCAGGAAAAACTCTGGAAACTTGAACTGAAAAACGGTAATATACATGCAATGTTTTAAATATTATGGGATTTACAGTTTTTCTCATTATTTTCTGGGAGTGAGTGCATAAGCTTTGTGAATGGTGATATCGCTGTTTCGTCCATGTCTTGTCCTTTAGTTTTTGTCCTTAAGCTCTTCTGAGCAGGAATTGCAATGTTCTTTATATTTCTGTGCATAGCACACTGGGATTGACAAGATTTGGTGCTCTATCAGCTGCCAACATACACAAGTGAAATTAAAAGAACTAAAACCAAAACAAATATCTTTCATCCTTTGAGTGAGGGGATTTAGAAGAGAGGAAAAACATTAATTCCTCTGCTTTGTAGCTACTGCACTGGGATAGTGGATAGTCAAAGAATAATGTCTCTTTCATTTAAATAACTAAATTTGTCCATGCCTATACTTCAGACTTCATTGCAGTATGTGGATATCCTAATACACTTCTACATGGGCAGTAGTCCTGCTGCAAAAACAGTATTCCTGTTCCTTGCTACCTAAGATAGGTGGGGAAAACAAAATAAAACAAGCAACAAAAGAAAAAAAAAAACAGAAAGAAAAAGAAAATAGAGAATTGTAAATTCTTCCAAGTGCTGTGGTGAGCTCTGCAAGATGGATTCTAGATCCTTCTAAGTCTGTTAATATCATCTAGTCTAATGTGGCTGGTGCATGGGCTGTGGCCACATGGTAAGGCAGGTATAGTGTAGTCTTCAGGAAGGAGATCCTTAAAGCTTCAGATTTCATTGTGGAAAAAAATAATTTTTTTAGTGCTCTAATTAGCCACTTATTTCACCTTTGCCGTTGAATGGGTAAGCCCAATGGTTACTTTTTTTTTTCAGTGAATATCACAATGAAAGATAGAGAGGATGCCACGTGCCTCATAGCTAAACTAGTAGAGTTCAAATGTTGATGTTTTTCAAGCAAAGCCTCTAAACCACTTGACCATCATCAAGAAATAGGCAGCACAACTGTGATTATGAAACAGGTGCTATTATCCCGTTTCACACAAAACAACCAGGCAGATTTTCGTTCTTGTACTTTTATCATAAAGTAAATCCTTTTCAAGGGGCCTGTGACAAATCTACTGGATAATTTACAATCTACTGAGCTTCTGGATTAAATAACAGTGAGCCTGTAGAACAGGCTTCAGAGAAAACACTAGTAATTTGTTTATTGCCCTCTCTTAGTTCCTCAATTACGATTGATCTCCGCTTAGCAGTCTAATGCTGCTAATTGTTTGGGGAAGAATGCAATGACTTAATCTCTATAGGCTTCTTCTAGCCTAAGGTTTGACTTCATAATTCACTGTATCAGTCTCTCTAAAGCAAAGATAAGTGGAGTGTATACTTACTTTCTGTAATTTAGCAAATACTTAATTTATAAGCAGTAAAGCCTAGACAGTCTCTGATAAGCATCTGACAAAACTGCCATTGATGGCATCTGGCTTTATACCACTGATAGGCAAGCATAAGCCTAAGAGAGCACTTATCTATGCCACTATCCTGAGTCAGAACTTAATTGGTTCTTTATCTCCTTTTCTCTTCTAGGGTGTTGATCGCTGCAAGTATTTAACACAGGGAGGTACCTCTGCAGATGCAATCACTTTTTGAAAGGTTTCATGAGCTGTTTCTTAGCAGGATACTGCTTAGATATAAGCACTTACATTTTCAGAACGCAAAGATGCAAGGAGTTATGAAGATAAAGTTTTAAAATCTTATTTTGTGGGGGTTTTTTAAGTCTTCTATATTGAAAATTCAGTATTTGAAGATTTGTAGTTTGGTGCTATTGCTGGATCTCTTTTACATCAAAACTGCACAAATTCTTGTAATTGTTAAGCTGCGCCGAGAACTTCAGTGTAAACTGGAAGGCACATGTCGTGGTTTTGCTCTGGGTCAATTTTTTCTTACTTCACACACAATTACTATAAGTTGAGAGAAGGTTTATGCAGACAAAAGAGACCTGATTGGGGAAAATAATATTAGGATT
>JAYRBT010000093.1:2225206-2237870 GCA_036023395.1 Myiotriccus ornatus
TGTAATGTGTAGAACTCATGAAATCATACCACAATTGCTTTGCTGGTTGTATTTGCGGGAATGCCTGTAAGAGAAGCTCAAAACAAATACAAAATACCTGGAATGGTGCTGGAGTTATTTCACTACTATATCTCCTGCAAAAACCTCACTGCACTGCACCATACACTTCACTGCGTGACCTCCAAAACAAGAGAAACTGAGAGGTGTATTCTCCAGCTGCAGTAATGCCCCAGAATTGCATTAGCTTCAAAGAGTCCAGAGGATTTACACCATCTGGAGACAAGAAAAGAGGGGCTTTTGGTACCTGGGAGAACCTGCAAATCCATCCCTGTGTCTGTTACTGGCTCTCTGCATGGTAAGAATCAGCCTGTCTTAAGCTAGCTGTGGATAAAACCTGTTGGTGAATAGCCTGGCTCAGAGGGAGGATCACAGGTACTTTTCCTGCCCGTGTGGTGTTTACAGCATCACATCTGTGAATCCATCTATTACATTATGGATTTATTGCACTGTAAGCGCCAGCTCCTATTTCTCATTAACCATCACATCAAAGCAGCTCATACCTCTGCAAATACACTATGTTCCAGTTATGCATTCATCAGGGTTCACTTCTTTGCACCTATAAAGATTATCCTTAGTTTGAATACAGAGGATGTAGCACCAGAGACTCTGTAAATTTACTAGACTGAACAGAAGGTTAATAGAGTAGGGGAACAGAGCAAAATTGCAAAATAAGTAAGTAAAGGTATTGTTATAAGTCTATTTAAACTATTTTAACTGATAACCTGAGTAAACAATCTTACATATAATATATTAAGCATTAATGTGTAACTCCACAAAGTGTCTTATACAGCACTAGTTCAAGTGGAATAATTTGCATAGAAAAGTACCTGGAAAAGGTGGAGAAAGAAAAGAATTATTTCATTCCTCTGGTTTGTCTGTATCAGTACTGTTTGGGGAGTGAAGCTAAAGTGTATGCCATAGACAAATTAAACCAAAATAGTCTTGGGTTGTAATTTTCTCTTCTTGGTGTAGTGGCAACCATGCATCAGTATAGCACTTCATAAGAAAGAAATTAACGGCCCAAATGTAATGCTCACCTATGTTCTGAGTATACGTGAAAGGACAAGTATGACTTGAAAAAACAGGTGTCTTGTCAGCAGGCAAGCTGGCTGTGTTAATAGAGATGAATTTCTGAGAATGTCTACTGTGAACTAGACTTCAGTAGGTAATTTAAATGTTTGCTCAGTTATCAGAAGATTTTAACATCTCTTGAATTAAGATACTGTCTTGAGAATTACTGGGCAATTTGTAGATGGGGTAGAAACTGATACAAAATCTGGTCTGTGTTTGTGGAGCCAAACACAGAGGGCAGAACCATTCTCCTTTTCTGCACATTTTCCATCCTCTTTACTATTTGTTCTAGTACTTTTATCACAGGTATGTATCTTTCTTATGACCTTGCCAATGTTAAATTAGATGTAGTGAATAATTCTGTAAAGTTACCCATACAAGTTGTGTAAAGTTTAGTGTTGTCCAAAACAAGCCCAAATAAGAATTTTATTAGTTTTTCCAGTAATTATCCAGCAAATAATTTTCATTTTAACTATTGATTTTTTTACTTTCTGTTTCCAGAAAACAAATTGTGAATAATCTAGAATGAGTTTTTTAAAATAATTTATTAAAAAACATTAACATTAGTTTCTGATATTTGCTCTTCTACATTCTTTATAAATCGAATGATTGCAAAACTAGTTAACTGTAGCTCGTGACAATTAACTACAGTTTATGATGTACCTGAACACAAAGGAAGTGGAAGAAAAAGAAATACTGACATAATTAAATAAAAAAGAATGAGTGGGCTCAAATTGTTTGTCCTGAGATTGGTATTCCAGCCAACGTTATCCACATACTGAACAACAGGAAATTTGGATGGTACCTCTTTAAACTACCTCCAACTCTAAAAAAACAAATTCTTCTGAAACAGAGTTCCTGTTGGATTGGTGTCTGTTACAGAGTATAAAACTCATACACCTTAAGCTGCCAAGGGTCACTTAACTAACACTGGGAGTCATAATAAGGCAGATTAAATAACTTGTTTTACTAAAGGAATAAAAAGTCTCCAAAGTCAATGTACTAAAACATAATTGAAGGTAATTAAGTCAAGTGTTTTCATCTGTGTTTACTTCTGTGTTGGTGTGGTGTGAACAGTGTATGGTCCAGAAGAAACCTACCAATTTCATTGACACCCACAGGTACCCCGAGCTTCAAAAGGCTATCATCAGTCACACCAGCACTTAAATCTGGATATAAGCCTTCCAGAGCTGCCACCCCTTTTATTTAAAAGGCATCAGTTTCTTTTGAGTCTTGGCCAATTTTTAAAACATCTTTGCTCTACAAAACCATTGGTGCTCCTTCATGATGCTAGAGATGGATTCATTGAAGGGCCTTTCAACTCTGTAATCTCCATGCATTTAGACCAGAAAGAAAATAAAAGTACCTTGGTTCCATTCTTTACTTTCCCTTTTAAGAGAATTTATCCAACAACTGCCGCTATCATCAGAGTGATATTGGTACATTGTATAATTTTCTAAAGCTGAACTGAACAAAAATTATAAATTAAATTAAAGTCATGTTCCATTCACATTAAGAAGCATATTTTTGCCAAAAGTGAAACCATTTTTAAATAGCTTAACTTTATGGAAAGACAGTAAGAAACAGAACTAAGAAGGAAAAATAAATAATGTCATCAATATTGCATCTTTTAATTTACAGTTAATGCATTTGTATTCTGAAGTAGTGAGCATAAATGTCAAATCAATTACTTTTAATTAAAAGTCATATTATTCTTTATCTTATAGAAAAAACAATGTTAACATCCCCATTCATTTTTCAGTTTTCAGTTATATAAAGAGTGTGCTGTCATTCAGTATTGTATCAAAAAACTCCAGAAAAGCCAACATTAAAAACCTTTTAATGGCTTGTAAATGAGTGAAGTGTTTTTCAATTTCATTTGTGGTTTTTTTTTCAAGTAAACATATAGCAGTTAGTTACTAGGTTTTTTTCTAGCATGTGAAATAAAAATACATCTCTCTTCCATTTTACACAGATTTATCGTACTATTTGGTTCACAACTTGCCTGTGGCAGTGTTCAGTATTTTAATCACAGGTGAAAAGAGAGGGATGGTAAGAAAAAATTGCATAACAAAGTTTTATTAATAAATGGATCTTCACTCATGATAACATGTAAATATATAGTTTAATAATTATGGTTCTTCAGATGACACTGTTAATGAGAGCAGCTTAGGATCTTACAGGAAAATGCATTTGGCACAAAACCAATCTCACCTTAAAAACCTCCAGGGATGGAGAATCCACCGCTTCCCTGGGAAGCCCATTCCAATATCTGATTACCCTCTCTGTAAAGAATTTCTTCCTAATATCCAACCTAAACATCCCCTGGCAGAGCTTAATACCATGCCCTCTTGTCCTACTGCTGATTGCCGGGGAGAAGAGACCGACCCCCACCTGGCTACAACCTCCCCTCAGGGAGTTGTAGAGAGTGGTGAGGTCTCCCCTGAGCCTTCTCTTCTCCAGGCTAAAAAATCCCAGCTCCCTCAGCCTCTCCTCACAGAACTTGTGCTCGAGTCCCTTCACCAGCCTGGTTGCTCTTCTCTGCACCTCCTCCAGCACCTCAATATCCCTCCTGAACTGAGGGGCCCAGAACTGAACACAGCACTCCAGGTGTGGCCTCTCCAGTGCTGAGTACAGGGGAAGAATCACTTCCCTGCTCCTGCTGACCATACTTGCATTATTTCCATAGTAAAGTTCTTTGAAAAACAATGGTAAGTGATTTATAACACCCAAAGATAAAACTGAAAACAAATTACTAACTATGTTGTGTAATTTATAATTATAGTTGTAATTGGTTAAAATGAATGTGTAATAAAAACCTGAAAGCATATGTAAACAGAAAGTGAGTTTCCATTTTGAATCAATAGCTGATGATGAATTCATAATTCCCTTTCCCTTTTTTATTCTAAGTGGCAAATAATCATCTAATATTAATAAAATACACGAAATTCAAATACTGTTTTTAAAGTTGGAATGCGTTTTATGATTAGATTAGAAGCAAATATTTCACAAATATTTCATTGTCGTTTTAATGCTTGTTAACTCTAATTCCTTACTCAAAATAAAAGCTGAAGGCTTAACATATCTCATGGTCATAGGTGAATATAAGTGGAAAAAGAGAAAAGAAATATCAAATTTTCATTTACAGTCTCTGACTAGTCAGAAGGCAGTAATTCAGCAGAATACTGTTCCTAACTTTCTTCCCTTCATCCGAAGACCATGTCTTTAGGAAGACATGGGTCTTTCTAAAGACAATCAAATTTGGGAAGTAACTACCTCCCAATGGCTCCATTTCACAGCTTAGCTAATTAACAGGTGCCACCATAAGTTTTGTAGTAGGGATGGGCCATGCTATCAGCCAGTGGAGAAGAACAACCTTACTACTAGGCTTGAACCATCAGGAATGGTTGGAGGCTTTTTGGGCCTCCCCAGAAGGTGACATGCCCCAGTGAGCCCAGCTGGATGCACAAACAGCCCAACAGAAATCTACCATAAAATTATGCATTGCTCTTCAATTTTTAGTCACAGTATTTCACTGCACACGTTGTGGAAACACCACATCAGAGGTCAGAAATACAGTGTGCTAGAGGATCTACACCTGCGCACAGGAAAGGCTATCTGTGTTTGCATGAAATTACAAAGTTAGCACATGAAGAGAAAGAGTAAGGAAATTAACAAAGAGAGAACAGGCTACTGCCAGTTGTCTTTGACAAAAGATAAAGTAATATTTTTAGCATTATAAACATGGTCTCTGCCTAATGGCATGTACAATAATATCATTTCTATAGCTGCTTTTTTGGCAACTTGTTCTGAAGTTTTCCTTGTGAATAACTAATTTGTGTGTGTGAATGTGCAGTCAACTAAATCCTGAGTATGTGATTGCAAAATTGTCTGTATGGCAATGAATAAAAAGTTAATCATTTAAATATCTTTTGTGAAAAATATCATCATTGTTATTGAGCACTAGGAAGTTATTTGTATGAACATATTTTAAAGTGGTAAGTCATTGATTTCTATTTAATGCTCTTTGCCACTGTCTATGAAGTAAATGAGTTTTATATGGTTCCAGAAGTGGAAAGATTTATATAATAACCATTAAAGAAATACATGAATGTCAGTTTAAAGACTGGTATTCAAACATTTGTCTTCTGTAATTTTTTTCCTTAAAATTAACTTTTATTAACTCGGGAAAAACAGCTAACAATATGAGAATGTTGTTGAACCTTTAAATCTCTTTTATTTTATCACTTTTAATGCATCTTTAATATTTAACATTCATCTTATTATAGACAGAGATCGTGAGATGCATGCGTGGTTTCCACACAGTTTTAAAGTTCAATGCACAGTCACAATTCTGAGGGGAGATTTCACACATCTATGAAAAATAAGTAATTTTTACAGTAAAGTTGCAAAGTGTGAAAGAATTCTTGTTTTATCTGCCTTACTTATCATGTTTATGAGTTATTTTGCCTGGAAGTAAATTGACAAGTTGTCAATGAACAATAGACACTGCTTCAGCTAGGCTTTTCACAGGTTCAGATGCCTTTGGGCAAAAGGGCTAAATCTGTAGTTTGCAATCTAGCATATGGAGTACTGAAAAAAGTGTCAACGGGGTGAGAGACATTTACTGTGAAATTCATATGGCTGCCGATCTCTAACCAATTCGTTTGGTTTGGGCTTTGTGAATTCATGTATACGTGCTCTTCACTTGCAGTTAGAGAAGGGGATTTCAGTTTACATATAATGACCCAATTCCATTTATTCCTGTGGCGCTGCTGATCTGCTTCATCAAAATAAATACTTTTATTTTCACCACAAGAATACCACCTCCATCTTTAATAATAAGACTGTCTTTAGAACAGTCTCATATAGAGTTTCCCCATATTCCAGCTTTTTGTTGCAAGAACTGCACTATAATCCTCTAATTAACACTGTTCTTGGTATCTTTATCCCTACCCTCATTATAAGCGCACCCTCTTGAGGTGTCAAGCATATTGTGCACTTTACAATGAGAAAAAGATGATTTCAAATTCGCATACTGTAGTAGGGGAAACATCATTCTCATTTTCTTTACACGATGTTGTATTTGTCAAGAGATTTTAATACACAAGGGTAAAAAAATGTGATAACAAAATCTTCTCCAGTCTCCACGTACTCTATAGAAAAAATTGTATGTGGCAAAAGAATGACAGGAGAGCTCAGAATTTCTCTCTTTTTGGGGGATGGAACATATCTCGTCGTTAATATTTGTCTTCTCTTTACTTTTCTGGTTACTGAAGCAATTAAAGAAAAGAACCCAAGAAATACTCTGTTAACCTGGCCAGAGATAAATTCACATTACTGTAGACATTTGTTACCCATGCACTCAACAATGTAGTTTTAAAATGAGCTAAGAAATGCTGAAATCTTTTGCTATGAAGTATTTACACATTTATGTAGTTGGCAACTAGCATAAGAAAAAATACTATGAGCAATAAAAGTGATGATAAATGAATGATGAAAGGACACTAAATTTGACTGGTTATCAGACTTAATTAAGGGACAATTGTGCTACTTGCTTGATGTCAGTATCTTACAAGCAACAAAAAGGGCAAGCCATTTTTTGTTATTATCACAGCCAAAGAAAGTACAACTAAAGCAAGGAGGGATATGAATTATAAATACATCACATCATGTAATGTACTAGTCAACCTGAGGAAAATAATGAATGCATTATATTTTAATGACTTACAAACTCTTAAATTATTAATGATCACAGATTATTGTGGCTACTGTATTGGGATATTATTTAGATTTTAATTATCTCTATGCAGCAATGAAGCATATTTTCCACAATTTGCATACCGGTTTTGGCTGACAGAAAAACAGAGATTTTGATGGATTCCATTTTTAACTGAGTCAAGAAAGTTTAAAAAAAAAAATTATCACAAGAAAATTGCAGAAAAGCTTTTGCTGGAAGTTGCCTATCTTGTGCCATCTACAAAAACCTCGATTTCCTGTGCTGTACTAGTTGCAGAATACCAGGCTGCCTTTCAAGAAGTCTGCCTCTTCACTAAGCTTTTTGGAAAATTAGACTGGTCATAAGAGGGAACACTGTATTTCTTCCAAAACAGGTTGAATCACTCTCAGTAAAAGGGAAGAGTGGAAACATGAAATTTTCAAAAATTGGCTTGATTTAAATTAGATGGCCATCTCTGAATTAGTTGAATATGTACAGCAGTTGCTGTGAATGCCTCAGTTGTTTCTGTGAGTTAACAATCCTCCTCTTCAAATGTTTTTTCCCCTGCTGTGACACTGCTGAATACTCCTGTAAACAAAAACAAAACCAACAAACCAACCAAATAAACAAAAGTTTCTGGCTTTAACAAAGAGAGGAAAACTCTCTGTGATTACTGTTCATGCCATCCAAGCTCCCAGCCATGACTGGTGTCCTGTTAGTCCATGAAGGGCTGCAGAGAAGGAGAGTAAGGCTTAGAGCCTGGCAAGGACCAGCTAAGGAGAGAAGACCCGTTGAGGGTTTGAAATGCTGTATCTCAAGAGCCAAAGGACAACAGAGGTTTTCCTGCCACAGCAGCACCATTATCTTATGTGAAGACAACCTCTCCCAGTGCTGGGAGTGTATTGCTTCTCCAAGCAACAATAAATTCAAGCTAGGTGTCAAGGCAGTTACTAGAAAGCTATCATATCAGCTTCCCTCCAGCTTCTTTTTCTTTCAAGAGCTCTGACTCTTCCATCTCTTCAGTGTGCAAGCTTTGCATCTGATGCAGTTTTGCAGTTTAGTACTATGACGCAAAGTGAAGTTGGGGCCTGATTATGATTTTGCAGTGATTTGCAGAAATTTAGAAAATGCTTCTTATGTGTTAGCTGTATATTAATAACCAAACTGATTCAACTGTAATGCATTCCTGCTTGTGACTTCATACTTAGTTCCACGCAGAAGCCCAGTAAGTGTGACCAAAACGCTGTCAAACACAAATTGCGTAAGTGGAAAATTTTGTGAGAAAGGACTCTTTTTTATTATTTTCTGATTTCTTTCATATGAGGTAATCTTCAAGTTGTTCTGTACCACTAGCCGATTAAAAGTTTGATTTTAGGTTGTCATTTTTTGTAACAGCTTTACAAATAGTATTTAAAAATACTGAGGTTTTCTTTTTCCCTTGTAAATCAAACCAGAAACATTCTCTAAGTATTCTCACTGTTGCTATACATTGGTAAAAAAACACAGATAAAAAATTATTCCTGGTCTAAAAGAGTATGTACCTACAGAGAGAAAAAATAATATTAGTAAAGCAGTAATAATCTCTTTAAACTGGATTATTGCAGATTAAATGGGAAATAGCTATAATTATGCTGCAGTGTGCTATGGCCTCATGGTTGCTCCATCCTTTTCCTGCATATCAGCTGACAATTCTAACCCACCAGAAAGATCTGCCGTGTTACAGTTGTTTTCTTACGCCTTGAGTAAGTTTTCCTTAATTATTTCTCCAATTCTGTCAGCAATGTTATTGCTCCACTAGTTTAAAGGTTAAACAAAGCACCAAACCTGTCAAAGTGAGTGAAACCAACTGGTGAAGCGCTATCAGAAAGTAATCAGTGCTAATAGGTACATAATGGCTAACAGTGAGCTGTTTGCACTGAGATACATCACCCCAGACAGAACACGGACCTCGATGAAATAGCACTTAAAGAAAACAGAGTAACACAGCTACACGAAGCTGAAAAGAACAGCACAGGGCTCTGAGACCACAGACTCTTTCAAAAATACTGGGTACTCCAGTTGCTAAGGCTTTTCTGTATCTCAAGTTCATTGCAAGGCTGTTCTTCCCTTGTGTGTTTGACACATGCGGTTAAAAGCATGAAAAAAACTGTTGGAAGAATTTCAGTGGGATAAAAGGCCAAATGTCAAAAATACCCATTTTAAGGCATTTAACCTTTTCCTGTATTTTTCTAAAACAGTTTGAAGAAGCTGCCAAAAATGTTTCATAAGCCATTTTTATTCTTTTTTTCTTCTCCTTCTGAAGAGAAATTGTGTAGCTCATTAGCAGTTCCTTTGAATCATATGCAAATATAACTGCTGGCTGTGATTTTTTTTAAATTTTTTTTTACCTCATTGTCACCCACAGATACGTTGTAAGAATTGCTTGTAAAGATTAGTTTTCAGCACTCAGAGCCTGATCCTACAAGAAGTTGAGTCTTGCAAAACATTGAATAGCATTAACTCAATATAATCATTACAAAGTGAGCAGCTCGGTTTCATGCACAAATAGGCACAGGGTTTGTTGTATGGCAGGACTCATCTCTCTTTGAGCTGATCTACAACTGTGTATGACAGTGGCAGTCCCTCTACACATAACAGACATTTCTTCTGCCCAAATTGGAGAGGGGAGATGATGTTAAAACTTTCCTTTTTGCAGCTTAGATTCACACTACCTGCTACTAAACAGTTCATAATACAAAAAGCTTGGCCCTCTTCCAGAGGACATATTTTTGTATGGATCAACTATTTTCCAAGAAATTTTTGAGCATCTTTTATATTAAATAAGGATGTTTCTGTTTTCACTTTAAATTATCTGATTCACTTGGAATGATCTCTTCAAAAACTGTCATGTCTTACCCCTCATCCTTCCTGAAAGGAGTGAATTGCAGAAATTCTCTTCTATGAAATATCTGCCACTACTGCTCCTGAATGTAAACAGAATTGCTGAACTATTTCTGGAGTATATTTCTTATAACTCTATATGTGAATTTTCTGTCTCGCTGGTACTTTTATGTAGCGATGTGGGCTGTGGGAAAAAAAATGTTAATATACAATGGTAACTGAAATGATAATAGAGAACTGACTTTTATTCAGTTTATATGTGTTCATCATGTAAAGCAAAGTTCTGGCCTCAAACAGCATGTTTGTCCTACTCCTACTACCCCAGAAAAGCCATTAGAATAAAATACAATTTTGGAACAGTCTGTTTACCATGATACAGAGTGTCAATTAAGAGAATGTAGATGTTGTCATACCAGATTACACAAGAGATTTATTCACCCCCGTTTTCAGTCCCTTAAAGTGACATCAGTCATTGAACAATTTCAGTGAAGAAGACACAAGAACTTAGCTACAGAGAAACTCTCACCTTTCATGCTGGTCTCTGACTCAGTTGTGAAAAATGCTGGATTTTCAAAAATGTCTTCAGATTTTTAATCATTGTTTTGGCCAATTTTGATGCTCACGTAGATTTTTAGTCATTAAATGGTTTGCCTCAAATCTTGTTGATTTCACTGATTATTGTTTTGCTTTCTTGTAGGTAGAAACAAAAAACCCCAAGTTACTTTCTCCTTAATTAAACAATTAAAATTTGTGTTATCCTCACTATATTTTTCTGAACTCCTCAGTGTTTTCTCATCTCCTGCATCCATACTTTCTCATTGTTATCCTTTTTTTGAGACGATTTATGACACTTCCTACATAGTGCATCACTGACATATACAGTGGTTTGTGGTGGCAAAAATCAGCTAGTTATTTGGAACCTATGAAAAAATACAGAATACAGAACACTATTTTTTAATCTTAGTATCTCTAAATGTTGCCAACTTTTCAAAGACACCTGGTTTTTGGAAGGTTACCCCTTCAAAAGGATTAAATTTGAATCTGCTGGAAAAAAACATTCCTTCTAAAATGTGACTATGTCACCCCTTCCTTTACATTTTCAAGGTAATGTTTAGCTGTCTTTCAGTATGTCACAACTGGGGAAAAAAAGAAACATAACAACAAGAAAAACAAAACAAACAAAACGAACAAACAAACCCCAAACAAACAAATAAAAAAGTGTTGCCACTACAGAGAAAAAGGTTTTGAAGACTTCCCTAGGAGTGAATCAAAACATTCATATGAACACAGGCCTGCATTATCAAAGCTTTAGGACAGAGCATCAGAGCAAATTGATTATGTAAGGATAATTTAAAGCAGCAGAAAGTTATCTCTGAATTATAATCTGGTTTTGAGCCATAGTCTTCAACTTCCAAAATGTATCAAGGATTCCTTAATTCAGGAGCAATCAGGATCTTGTCTGATATCCTTAAAAGAGCATGCTCACTTTTAGTACACCACTGAGCTTGGCTGTAGAAAGAACAGAGCTGATCCTATTTAACTGGTGAGATCTGCTGAAAGCATAGTACAGTATGACTGAAAATTTTCAGAAAAAAAACTTATACAACTGAGGCAAGAATAGCTGATAATAGTCACAAAATGGAAGTATGTGTGCAGAGAAAGATATTTGAAAATAATTACTTTTAAAAGTTTTAGTTAGATCTCTAAAATGTGTTTTTAACTCAGAAGGGTTCTTCTATTTAAAAGTAACAGTTTTTATCTATGATACTATATATAATTTGTATATTATATGTGTGTATATATCTCCTTATATAAAAAAGAAACAAGTTTCTTGGTTTGGGATGCTGATGCCAAATTTCAGTAAAATGAATGCATTCTATTACTGAGTTTAAATTCTTGAAAGTTGATGCTTCAAGTGAACACAAAGTGTTATCATTCTTCATGACAAAAGTATTTACCTGTCTGACCAGCACTTCAGGTCTTCTTCAGATCTAAACAGAAGTTAAATGTCAGATAAAAACCCCACAATTGTCCAGTTTCATAAGACTACAAAAACGCATACTGAGTTTAGCAACTGTAGCAAGGCTCAACTAGAGACCTGTATAATAAACTACTGAGTGTTGTGAATACCACTGTGATTTTTACAAGTACTACTGTGATAATTCAGTATCAAAAAAAGTTAAAATAATAGCTAGAATTTCTCTTTATTGGATAAAATATATATGCAGCACTGTATTTGATCAAGTTATTTCTTAATATTTCTAATAGCTAAATACTTTTTGAAAATTTTAAAATCTCAGTGAAAAAAAGTGTTTCCTAAATCACTTTGAATTCTTAGATTCTTCTACAACTCTTGTCTAACAGTTATCCAATTATTAAGGTATTTGAATTTAAGTGATTTGCTAAACTCAGAAGAATATTGAAATATTGACACTGAAAACTCAGAAAAATATTGAAATTCTTTCTGATTACCTGCCCTGTTCACAGACCGCTGACTCTTCTTTTCTGTTACACATGTCTTCTTATGAACTATTTATAGAGAATTTTTTGAAACTATGTATGGCAAAGTAAAAAGCTCTATTTTCGCCATTCTTTATCTTCAATGTGCATTTATTTATATGTTTGTGCTCAATTTACATTTAAACCATTAATTTTTGGTGTGTATTTGTTTGCTTAAACCATGTTAGTAGTTAGTTCATGGATATGGATGACCATTTTCTGTGGAAAATTAAAGAGTGAAAAAGAAGCGTATTTGTGTGTCCATAAAATTACAGTATGTACAAGATGAGATATGTAAGGTTTTATGTATATGCACACATACACACACGTTTATAAGCACAAACCCAAGACATTTCCTTTAACCTTTAAATTATAAATGCTAGTTTGTTTGGGTTTTTTAGAGTGAAAAAATCCCTAACTCAAAATGGCCAAGAA
>JAYRBT010000093.1:2258033-2268134 GCA_036023395.1 Myiotriccus ornatus
AACTGCTTTGCCCCACTTCTGTCTGGAGTCTTAAAAAAAAATGCCAGTCTAGTGCTTGTGTTTAGCACATCACAAAGTAGAGCCAGCCCAAATTCTCACAGAAGTTATGGTCCATTCAGGATCAGAGAAATATTACTATACAGATCTGGTCTGATAGGCGTATTTTGATAGACACCATCACCACAAAGCTAGATCTAAAGATATCACATATCTTGGCGAGTGAGATGATCCTGGTTCTCTCCTTCTGAGGGAAATAGGAATCTCCTGGATTTTGATTTAAACAAAAAAATTTTATGCACTCAAGAATCAGAGATGTCCAGTGAAGAAAATGGAGAACTATGTAAAGAGACTAAAAATAGAAAACACCTAGTCTGAAGCTTTAAGAAGCCTTGAAATCAAAACATGTTAAGTACCAGCTCCAGTGAAGTGGAGAAATTTAGAGCAAAAGAACTCATGACGCTGCAAATTTTGGATGCATTCATCTTTTTCATGCCTGACCATCTCCCCTGTTTGCTGAAGCAAATCAGCAAAATGCTATCCAAGCTAAGAGCAACAGGTAGTTACTTTGTGACCATCAAATTCCCATAAATCCTAGGGACTCTTACTACAAACTGGACATCAAAGTGACTTTGACAGAGCATGTCTCACATTTTGTCCCCAAAGATAATGATGTCGTGGCTGTAGTTATCAGTAGGAGTGGGAATGAGCCTGTTGGGCACTTTCAGTACCATAACTAATCTCAGGCCTGATCCTTCATTTTCCATTTACACTACAAAATCATTAGCTTATTATGTTTGTGGTTCTTACAGTGTTTTTCCAGTCAAACACAAAGCCTCCTTTTCTGATGTTCACCACTACACAGCTTTGAAATGAAAATAGGTGTCTTGCACAATGTGCAGATATAGTTCATGTTCCCTTTGCAAGATGTAAGGAACATTCACTATCCTTCCAATTGATTTATTCCACAGTCTCCAAGAGTGTACAGGTAATCATCAAGCATGCAGTTCAACAAGACCCAAACAGCCTGGCAGGAAAGCAGTTTGTGCTTTTATGGATAGTTGTCAACAAAAGGACTGACTTCTCCAGAAAAGGCAAAAAGGAAAGCAGAATAGCAAGGTGGTGACAAAGGCCGCAGAAGTGGGAGCCCTAGAAGCAATCCAAACACAGAACCTAACATAAGATGGTTTTGAAGTATCTCCAAAATCGCATTTGCAAAACATCAACTGCAGATACTGCCCTCTAATCAGAAGTTTGTATTACAGATGAGTAAAATATTTGGTTGAACGAGTTTACAGGTCTCTCTGTGTTTCTCTTTCTAGTTATCAAGGGAAAAATTTAATGAAAATTTAACTTAAAATACTTCAGTTAAGTACAAAATTATAGATATCTTATAAATGCATCAAGCATGGAGATAAAATTAAACTGGAAAAAGTAAATTACAATTTGTTTAGTCATTTTTTAAAATGACTAAAAATTTTAAAATGACTGTCTGCATCTCTTCAGCAAATTAGACTTGCATACTTTGTAAGTCTTCTCATCCCTTGGTGAACTCACCTTTGAAGTTTCAGAGCTAAAAGTAGCTCAGAATCATGCAAATATTTTTGTTTTAACTCTTGGATCTGATGCTATTCTCAGAAGTGCTGTAGGCAGTCCACTATGTGCTAGAAAGACCAACTTAATGAAGAGGTTACCAGGTCTACTCATGGACAAACCCTGAAATAATTGAAGCGTAGCAGTGGTACACTCCTATATATGTATTTTTCATTTCAACAGTCCTTGTAACCATTTTGTTTATTAGATTGGAATGGGCCACGATCATGTTTCTCTTTCACATGCCTAAATCCAAGTTCCTTCGTATCAAGTTTACACTGTCCTTAATTTCATCTAATTCAAATTTATATCAGTTAGCAGACACTCAAAGATTTGCTTATATTAATGACTGCTTAAATATAAATGGATGGGGCCTGACTTTTGGAAAAAAATCATGTTTGATAGTCAGCTCCAAACTTTTCATATAACGTCGTCTAATTTTTAGCTTTCTTTTACTGACGTATCACTTGGAGAAAGAGAAGTCAGAACTTCACTCTGACTCTAGATGAGTACATTAAGACTAGTGTAGACAAATACGATTTGTCTAAATTAAAAGTTTTATGCGTATATATCTGTATATGTATATATTTATATTTACACTACATCTAGATGTGATATAATGTTTTCTGAAGTTGCCAAATTTGCCTCTGGAGGAAGTTTAATAAGGATGTTCAGGGGCCTCTTCATTTTGTTTATCAAGCTTAATTCAAGCACAATTTCAGTCATTTCATCAAAATCATTTAATGTTTATCTGCTGACAGCTTGTTGGTGGTCTCCAGTGAGCTCACATCTTACCAAAATAAGGCTGTCATTCATGTGCCTCATTATGTCCATCTCCTCAAAGATGGTAGCCTGGTTATTTTTTCACTGCAGTTGCACCTCTAAATCAGGCTGTCTGGGCTGTGCAGTTTCTGTTTGAGCTCTTTCTTGAGTGGCTAAAAGATTATTTTACATTGTGGGTACAGAACATTTTGCAACTATGAGCCTTATATTACTCAAAAGTACTAAAAGATTTGAATGTTTTCATCTGCATTATCTGTACCACTACATTTTAATGGGGGGTTGTTTGTGATTGATTGTCAGCTGATACAAAGCGGTAAAATACTCCAACAGACTGTTAAATGAGTTATTTTAGCCTCAATGTACACCCCATAACCATCACTCCAAGGTGTCCAGTGGCTCCTGCATATGTATCAGTTGAGCTGCTAAGCAAGCAAGCATCAGTTTGGAGATCCTGCATCACAGCTAGCAGGCCCTCCCTGCAAACAAATCGTATCAAATTAAATTAATCATTTTGACCAATGGACACTGAAATTGCAACAATCAAGTCTCATCGCTGGATCCACAGACGGTGACTATACATCTTTCTACTCTTATCATTTTTTTTTCCTTTCTTACTCTCTTTCTTCTCCTAACTTCTTCTTCTCAAAATATATTGTAAGCTAGCCAAAAAATTCCAGTCAATGCCTTAGTAAGTGCCTTGTTGTACCTGAATAAATAGAAGTTGGCTGAGTTTGTTAAGTTAATGTCTGTGAAGTACCTTACTTTGTGTGGATATTGTTTTAAAATTTGCCAAGTACCTTATTCTACCTTAATGTTTTAAAGTTTGCAAGCAAAAGTTTGTTACTGAACCTTCCCCTAAACCTGCCAAACCAGTCAGGGCATAACAGGAGCATTTCTCTAACAACAGCAACAATAGCAGCAACAAAAAGGAGTGTTGTAGAAAGTGGGGAAAATGTTGAAATTAGTATTTTCAATCGCTGAGGGTCTTACATCTGCTGAAGACCCAGCTCCTCAAACCCTTCTCTGAATGTGTCGCCAGCTACTGGAGTTGGCAAGACAATCGGGGGAATAAAAATCTGAAAAGGCAGGAAGTAAGGCAAAGTTTGAATTTCTTTCCCCGTTGAGGGAAACGATGCTCACTGTATAATGAGTCAACTTCACTGACAATATGCTTTCGCAGTGAGGAAATACAAAGCCTTCTCAAAAATAATCTCTTTTTTTGTAAAATTCTGCTAGGTTAAATACAGCTTCAAACTAATGTACACAAGTACTTTGTATTCCTCCCAGTATTTTCATTTAAAAGGGAGTTGCTGTGCAAAATAATGTCCTTGTCTGTCCCTTCCTCATACAAACCTCCAATCAAATTTAATAAAGCTAGTTTGATACAATGCCAGCCTACACTTGGTTTACCCTTGGTCGACTTTAATAGGGTCAAAAATATTTTCGCTTTGGCAGTGTACGCATTAATCATTTTTCCAGAGGATTTAGAAAATTGGAAGAGACAAGGCCAAGCAAAATTTTAAATTAATTGGGCCTACCCCAGCATTCAGGAGGTCACCTTGTGTCAGTTGTCCCACATTTTCCAGGTCACAAAGTTCCAGTGTATCCTACAGCCGCCATGAGGAGAGATCTGTGCTGTGGGCACACAAAGGTGAAAGAATTTCTCCCAGAAAGTGCGAATTTTCCTACAGGCAACCACAACGATTGCCGCTTCCAGATTGTTACCAGACACCAACCGCTTAAATAATGCATGCTCAGCTGATGCCTGTATTTGGTACATTTTCTAATCGAGTAGTCAGGAAAATTTGCAAACACTCTGTCATCTAATATAAATCTACTGCCTGCTTACAACTACAGAGTAATTAATTTTAGCGCTGTTCAGAATTATTAATTTCAGCTGGGGCATCTATCTTCACAATCATTGCTGTTTTCACTCTCCCTTCTGTTTATTGTGGTTATTTTTGTTGTTTTATGGGGTTTTGGTTTGTTTTGGGGTTTTGTTGGTTTGGTTTGTTTCCTAATACTCTTGCTAAATGCTCTTGAAACATCAAAGTGTTATTCTTACAAGGGAAAGACTGTTTACAGCAATATTAATATGTTACTCAAGTGTGACACCAATAACTGATTCAACATTTCCGATTGTTATCTGCAATAATGCCCTTTCAGTATCTGGCTGACTAGCCAGATCTAGTCGTCAATGTTAAAGGAGGGAAGAAAGCGAAAGACTTTCTTTAGAGAAATAATTAGTTTATTAGGTTTTAAAAGGGTTTACTGTGTGATAAGGACTGTGTATACTTTTTAGTTCACTGCTTTATTTTGAGGAACAGTGTATCACAGACTAAGTGCTGAAAATAACTGGGGGCAAGAAAGTTACATTAAATGGTTTATCATATTTTTCAACATTCTTAGCCTTTAACTCATAGTATTTATAAGCTTTTTGGCACACAAAAAAAAGTTATATCTTGCAGATTTATTTGCAAACCTTGAAGTTATGAGAACCCTGGAAAGGAAATCTCTGTGATTACTGCTTACAATTCTGAAGACACAAGGGATATTGCTTTTTGAAGTGGTTTACCCTCATTTGCAAGGTGGACTTGGAGTTACATTAGTAAGTATTTAAGAAGGTGTTCAGTTATCATCCAGTCTTCAACGCATTCGCTGTGACCAGGAAAATTGCACAGCTGGCAAGTTTTCAGTGAAACTATCCATTCCCATCAGAGTTTTGAAATAATCACCTTACAGTCTAATATGACACGTAAATTTCTTCATTTCCACTCTGTGATTGAATTAAACAATAGTGTTCAACTGGAAAAATAAAAAAGGAAGAATTTGACATTAAAGTAAAAAAAAACAGTGTAAACACGAGTCACTAAGAGATTAGACACAGTTGAGTATTTCAGGATGTTTGTGATTATCTTCTCTAAACAATACAATAGTTTTCTCTTCATGGTTTTGTCTCCAGCTGTTCTCAAGTCTCTTTAGGACTGCTCAAAATGAAGCTGATACTTGTTTTGTAAGAGCTTTGATACCAAGATGACTGTTTTCCTGTCATATGAGTCAGTTTTAATGTTAATGAAATTATACCCCGGTGAGTGGCACAGTGCCACCATTAATTATTAAAAAAAAGAAAAAAAAAAGGGAACTCAAATCTGTTGTAGTTTGTTTGCATTTGCTATAAGTACATATGAGAAAAAGGAAAGATTATGGACACTTAGTGAGCAACAGCATACAAATATTTATTACAAAAATGTTAAAAAGAGAATTCTACACCCGAGGAGAGTAGATACTATAAAAAGAGAGGAAAGAAAGAGATCATAAAAACACCACCTATGTTTTCTCACCAGTTTCATGCATGGGTGGGGGGGGGCAAAACACAATAGTACTGAATTACTTTGTGATTACATTTAAATCTGGATCTGGTGCATCTGTGATGTATCAATGTGATGTCCAGATCTTTTTTTTTTGCAACTGTTATATTGGTCCCTAAAACTGACATTACAGATTTTTAAGAAACATCTAAAAAAATGCCCACTGACATCAAGAAACTAATTGATAGGAACTATGTGTGACATATAAAATAGAAATTGGCAGAAAGCTCTAATCATATCTATTTGGTAGACTATTAACACACTGATGAAAACTGTCATGCAGTTGGGATCTTCTCTTTAATACTGCAATTAAATTTTTTAACAAAACAGAGGCTTAGTTTTTAAAAGGGCAGATCACACATGTGAGAAATAATGCAAACATTATGACACTAAGTTAGGAACAAAATAACATTCAAGCCTCTTAATTAATCATTACAAAATACTGAAATGCAACATTAGATGAGCAGTGTTTCTGGTGGCATAAAATGGGATTATGTCTCATGTAGAGATGAGGTACTGCTGTTTAAATGTACATAAGTAACATATATGCACAAATATCGTGTTTGTTTCCAAATGATTAGTGATGGATGACATTACTCATGATGCTCCCTTTATCAATTAAAAACATTTTCATTTAATTCAGGGTATTTTTCTTAAGAGCAGCACTTTGCTGCTCATCATTGTATTTTGACAGCAAACTGAATTCTTGTTCACAAGTATAGTATTTGTTTAGCTCCAGGCATCTGTGTTTGGATTATGAGAATCCTGATTGGTTCACAGCCAGGGGCACAAAAAGGTCAAACTGTCCTTTCTTAAAGGCTCTTTTTTCCTTTCCCCCACCTTTTTTTTTTTCTTTTCCCTAAGACTTTGGCTCATTAATCAGAGTTAAAAGAAAGGGGAAAAGGCAGCGACTTGAAATCATTTGATTCTTTTTCAAGGGGTATTTTAAAAAGCAGAACTCAATGTTAGTGTTAGAGGTTGAGTAGATGTTTGTATGGATCATACTAACATAGTTCTGACAGGTGACCTGAAACCTTTCAAACTGACATCTGTCACAGAGACAGACAGAGGGTTTTTTAGCCTCAGAGCCTGTTTTCATGACATTTCATTTTTCATCAGATTTTGAGAGAAGGGAAAAAAAAGAAGATGAACTTGAAAAAATCTTGCCAGGGGCAGAAAATGAGATCAGGTTTTCTGCAGCTGTCTAACTCACCTTTAAAGGTTAGAGGTCCAGACAAAGTGAAGAAAAAGGTCTCATTTTGATATTATTAGCTAAAAGGACAGATTACTTCTTTAAGTCTATTTCTACAGTTGCATAGCCAGTATAGGACATTATAGAAGTGTAGGTAGTTAAGGATGGTTTGGGTTAGCCATTATAAGTTTTGATTTCCAGCATTTACTTGCTCTTTACACTAAGCTGAAACTTACGGGTCAAGTTTAACTACTATAAGGATTTGAGATGAAAACTTCAAAATTCTAGAATATGGAAGAATACTATATAATAAAATATGAACCAATATTTATCTTCTTCTTTAATATTATTTAAATCTTTATTAGGAAACCATGACTCCTATTTTAAATTAACATGGATGCACATACAGACATCTGCAACACAGGCACCATAGCAAGACTACATATTGAAGTTAAACTGTACAGAAAGCACACATGAGACAGATTGAACCAAGTAGAAATTTTCTCTCCATGCATTTCAGAGTGGTCACCATGGTCCTTCTGCTTTCAAAGAAGAAGGTCATGCCATCAGAATTGTCTGGTTTTTCCACACCTGCCACATGAGATCTCCAGATTGAATTCACGGTCTTGACCAGCTTTGCTCTGTCACACTGGGATGGGAGAGGTGATGAAGATTTTCAGCAGCCTTTGATATGTACCAACATGCCTGAGATTAAATGCCAACTATCTGCCATAAAGGCGTTGACTCAGATCCATTTAGCCTATCATAATCCTAAAATCCTGAAACACGCCTAGACACAGAAAAAGAGATGAGAAAATCCACATATCAGGCCACAAGTGGGCAGCCAGTGACACTCCTGTTCCATCAAAAATGTACCAACTGAGCCACTGGGGTGAAGAAGGAAACCTATGCTAGAAATACTACTTCAATTTTGTCGTCATAACTACAGTTAAACATTAGTTTAACTTTTTCCAACACAACTGCTATGCTGTGGTGGTAGCAGTGGCAGGACAGACTGATGAATCAGGCTGTTATCCCTTCTTTCCTTTCTCTTTGGAAGAGGAGGAAGGAAAATGGGACTGACACTAATTGTACCTCAGCTGGTCTGGAAAGACATCTTCAGTACATTAATACTGTCAGGCATTAACTCTTGCTGAAGCTAGGCAGCCTTCAACAACAAATGTTTTCCCAAAACTTATCAGGCTTTTGCTACTGTCCTGAGATTTCAGGATGCATTTCTGAAAATCATTAATATGCTCTCAAGCAAAAAGAGAGCTGAATGATGTTTTTCTTGCACATTCAATTCAACTGAAGTATAAGAAACTCTACAAAGTGAAATAGTTCTTTCATTAATGCCATTTTTTCGAACTTGGGATGTAGGAGTTAAAATCAAAAACAGTATTTTCATGCACTGCTATGTTACAGAAGGCACAGTTTTGCACTTCTGATGAAAATGCTAGTGCCTCCATTACTTGGAACTATAAAGAAACCCTGAGAATATCTCAAGAGTTGTGCCGTAATCAAACATACAACATCAGCATAATCAGAAATTAGACTGAGCGTTCCAAGCAAACAATCATTGGTTTGTGTGTAACCTATCACCCTGACACCCTGTTTTATTTCCTAAACATTACATACACCACTTCCTTTGCTGATGCTTATTGTAATAAATAAAAGGCAAACACCTATAGTGCAGTGTCAGTGGTACTCACAGTCACAGATTAAATAAATGTTCTCCTGATCCATCTCAACATTTAGCAATTTAGTTAAAAGGAATTTGACAAATAACATAAAGGTAGAAAATGTGATGTTTCCTTACGGAAAATAAACTAGTTCTGAATCTGTGCATTGCTCTTTTAGGAACTCCTTCCTTTCTCTCTTTTTTAAAAAATAGAGGTGGATGACTACTGTCATAGTAGCATAACATTCTTTATACAGGATATATTCAACCCTATACAAATAATATTAATGTTAGTGTTCTACCTTACCAGATCATTTAACTTTCTCTTTTCTGCTTTTTAAATGATCTGGCCTAGTTTGATCAAATGTGGATTCACATAATCCTTTTTCTCCCTTTAGTGTTAAGGGTATTGGCAAATATTGCAAGGATATAGCTAGTAAAATTTTTCCTTAGTCAGAGAACAGTACACCATATTTTACTTAGGTGCACTAAACAACAGATGTGAATTTGGAGACCGTGGTAGGCTCTGTCTGAGAAGCTAATAAGCCTGTGGAGGGAGATATAGAATTTGTGAAGAAGAGCTGCATCTCCAGAGTGCCAGGCTTGAATTCCATGTGTGTTCTCAGAGGTGTTTTATGGGTTTGTAAATTTAAAATCATCCTTGAAGAGCTAATTCTTTGCCAGATAATTCTGCTGCTGCCATGGACCCAAACTTTGTCAAGCACAAGTTAATGGTAATGTAGAAAAGCAGCAAGAACTTGCAGCCTCAATGAAATTCCTGTTAGTATCCATGCAGTACCACAGGTCTATGGGAAAATCTTATCTCTTGAACTTGCTGGACAAGAAGAATTCAGACCCATCTGTGTACAAAATATTTAAATACTCTGCAGAACATGCAAAGCACAAGAATTACATGGCAGGAAAATGGGCAATATGGAAAGATGGTGAAGATTGAAAAAAATGAGATAGTATTTTCTCAGAAGAAGTGTGCCTCTGGATTTATGTTGGCTGTGACTGTGCAGTTTCACACATCTCAAGAGAAATCACTCATGAAGTTAAGAAAAATATCAATGGGAAAGGTAATGTAGTTTGGAGGTAAAAGCGCTACAATTTTGAAAATGTAGGTTATTTTTTTCACAGGAGAGCAGGATACCAATCTTAGAAGTCCAAGCTGGTGACATAGAGAATGAGTGGTAACAAGAGAGCTAAGCCCATCAGAAAGGAATGAATTAAATGCTGTGAGAAAAAAAGAAGCAATCATGGGTACTCTAGAAAATCACCATCAGGTATTTCCAGTGCAAAAGAATCTCTGCCACTTCTAGCAAATTAAGAAGAAAAGGGGGGGGGAGGGGAGGAAAGTATTTAGAGTAATATAATATGTTTGGATCACTATTAGTTACTATTGAGATCATATCTGCGATGTTCGTCACACCCGCGTGATGCCCAGTGCAGAATGCCAGACAGATCATCGCCTTGTGCGCTGTAAA
>JAYRBT010000093.1:2277866-2296005 GCA_036023395.1 Myiotriccus ornatus
GTGCAGGCTGATAGAAAACTTCTGTCTTCTTCAAGCTGACTTCCAGCCCAAAAAGCTCAGCAGCCTCTGCAAAGCAGAATGTTAAACACTGCAGAGCTACTTCTGTGTGGGCAACAAGGGCAGAATCGTCAGCAAAAGCAGCTCACGGACAAGATGATTCAAGGTCTTAGTGTGTGCCTTCAGTTGCCTTAGGTTGAAAAGCCTTCCAATGGTATGATATCTAATGTAGATAATGTTGTCTTCATCAAGGTCTGCCATGGCTCTTTGAAGCATCACACTGAAAAAGATTGTGAATAGAGTTGGTGCAAGAATGCAGCCTTGTTTCACACCACTGGTTATTAGAAAGGGCTCAGAAAGTGCATTGCCATATCTGACTTGGCCACACTGATCCTCACGAAGCAAGATGATCAGTTTGAGGAACTTGGGGGGACATCCTAATCTTTCCAAAATCTGCCACAAACCTTTTCAATACCAAAAGCTTTGGCAAAGTCAACAAAACTTACATAGAGTCCTTTTTTGTGTTCCCTACACTTCCACCAAAGGAATCAGGGTCAAGCTAGACCAAATTGCACTTTTTTTTTTTTTTTTAATCTGTTGTAGTTCTGATTAGTTGAGAGGGCAGAAAGGGGTTTCAGTTAGAAAAAGTTTAGTTGAAAAACTACTTAAACACAGACCTGTTGAGTTCAACAAATGTCAAAATGATAAACTGAAGTGTTGCAGCTGACACGCACATTTATGGCCATGCAGAGGCATGGAACCTGCCAAACATGGTCAGCTGAAACAAATCTATGTGATAAATTCATCACGGGATGGGACAAGCCAATGGCCTACATGCAACAAGGAGCATACTGAGTTTTTCGGTGTATATATATCTATTTTGTTAATGCATGGTAACAATTTATCCGGCCTATCCAAGGATCCAGTATCCTGGTGAAATGGCTGTAGCAGTGTCCAGTGTAGCAGCATTGCAAAGGGCAAAAATTTACCCACAAAAATAAGCCTAACAATGATTTTTAAGTGGAGCTGAGCAGGGCACAATGAATACCTAATTCCACACACATACACAATATACGCATCATTCCATTTGGAGCCACCAAAAATATACTGAACATATGGTCCAACTGTAAAAGAAAATGAAAAAAAAAAAAAAAAGAAAAAAAAGCCCACAAAAAATAATTTTTCTAACACTGACTACTAAAAAATATATCTTCTTCAGTGTGAATATTGGTTATAGTGAAGACACGCAATGATAAAGTTAACCAGCCATCATTTTCCCTGCTTTGTTCTGGCCTTCTTTCTTATTAAATACATCTAGAAAAACTTCTTCCTTACTTTATGAGATCTTTATTTAAAAAAAAAAGAAAAAAAACAAAAGCAAACACATTTAGAATTTGTTATTGATTAGTCATATCCCTAACAGATCTTGCTGGTATCTACCTCTGGGCACAGTTTTACCTCAGACCATTGATTATGTTAGGCTAAAGGCTCATGGAAATTTGATTTTCAAAATGTCATCTCCTTCTGTCACATTGTTCTGCCGTTTTTATGACTGTACCAAAAATGCTAGGAAAACTTTAAAAATTTAGACTATCAACCAATAAAGCTGAAAAATTTGTGAGCTACTTTCTTTTCTTGGAGCACCCAGCTTAGAAATACTGGTTTGTGCATGCTCAGGATTATTATATTGACTTTATAACTGCTAATGTTTTTAATTTGTTGCTAGTAAGCCAAGGTACAGCAAATTGACTATCTCCAGCCTAGTGAAGAACTGGACCCCAAAGCCTGATTGGTCTTGCAAGAAACGGAGAGAATTCAAAACAAAAACCCGGAAGGCTCCCTTATATTGAGTAACAGCAGTGTGTTTTCTGTCTCAAGTGAACTTGGAATAAATTGTGATTTACTCTGAGGAACAGGATACAGATAAGGAAGAACAGTAATCTGGAAACCTTCCCCTCCAAATGGTGACTTTCTGGAAGGTCCTTCCTTCCAAAGTGATTTCTGGAAATTTTCTTGATTAGTAAGGGCTTGCAAATAAACTTTAAAATGATGTCTTTGTTATTGCTTTGGCATAATACATTAACAACACAGCAAGCTCTGCCAAACTCTGAGCATTCTTTCAGGCGGATTATGTCTTTGTTTACATATCCAACTGCACTGGGGACGTGTCCGTAGTGGTGCTCGAACAATGTCCTCAGTGGGGGTGCCCATTAGGGGAGGGTATACTAACTGCCATTTACTTTGTTTAAATTGAACAAGAATGCTCGGCAGTTCTCTGATCTGGGGGGAAAGCTGTGGAACCCTGCACTTTCTGAATCCTGTTCAGGTTTATTTAATGGGCATGTTTGGACTGCTCAAAAAAAATTGCAGTGAGCAAGATTGCACTGAGAAACCACTCTGAAGTGTTTCATCTGGTCTGTATGCAAGTGAGCAAGTGTGATGTTATAAATCCATTTACATTTCACTCCTGAATAAGGATTATGTAGGTCAGTAAAAGTTTATATAATACTCTTCTTGAGCGGGCATGGGCCTTTTCTTTGTTTTTTTTCTGCTTAACAAAAACCTCGCCTGTTTGTGCCATGTCTTCCTCAACCTTTCCAGTTCCTTCACGAGAATGTGGACAGCAAATACGTAAATGAAACATGCATGGGGTTTTTTTCTACATGCATGTAATTTGTATGTAAGGAATGCAGGTAAGTGGTTAAAAGAAGGGCTATCAAATCAACAACTCTACTGCAGAAATATGATAATTTTACAGTACTGTGCCTATAAACTGTTACTGCCTTCCTCTTTCAGTTCATTACAGTTTTCTACTCTTAAATATGAAAATTTGTAACAGTGAAATTCATTATGTAGCAGGCTGAAAATTCCTAAGCCAAGGTTATGGTTCAGAAACAGTGCAGCTGAAATGAAGAATTCCCTAGGAAATTACAGAGATTTTGTATCCTCCAGTAGGTGTTCAAATATAAGATTGTTTCTCCTTTTCAAATACCTGGGTCTGCTCTTTGCCAGTACACACAAAAAACTTAGACAAGTAAGTTGTTTAGGTGATATAGTGAATTACTCATGAGGCATAGACATACTCTGTTCCCAACTAAATAGTGACATAATACCATGTTTTTCAGATGTTCATTGACATTGTTGTCAGCAGCAGACTTGGGATGAAATCCTGGCTTCAGTGAACTGCAGATCTCCCACTGACATCAGCAGATTCTCCTTTCCACACTTCTCCCTTCTGCAATCATTAAACAGCATATCATTAAGGCTAAGTTCAAAAACACTTGTCTTCCCAGCTACTCTGTCAAACCACTTGTAGCCCAAATGATTACAAAGGTTTCTTCGTTTCTGTGGTACATGGCCCTCACAAAAACAAAAAGGAAAAAAGACTAGTTTTTTTTCACTGTCCTGAGAAATGTGCTTTTGTCTTATAAAATACTGGATATTTGCCAAAATCTTTGTCTTCTAACAAACCATTTACATGGAGATTTTAGGTCTGGACTGTTCAGCTACCCTCCTTCATGAGGGAGACCACCTCACATTGCAGAAGCACCAGGCTTCAAATAGCAGGTCTTCAGGAAGACCAGCAACATCTCTCATGTGTGACTGGGGAGTGAGGAGAGTCTGTGGCACCGTGGAAGTGTGTGACAGTGCCCAAAGTGAGGGGAGTCAGAAGGTGAAAACATTACAACTTCATGCCTGTAGGCACTCTTTGCAAATGAGTGGTGTTCACCTCAAGAACGTTCAAATGCTGTTCACTGTCCTTTCCAAGCACCACCAGAAATCCCCCCAAGCATCAAGTTTGCTGATTATGGATCTCTTCCTCTTTATGTGCATTCCATGATGTGTCCCATACAGTGTTCTGTGTTACAGCATTCACTTACACACCTTGACTTCTGAGGTTTCCTCCAGCTCTTCTTCAGACCTGTCAGTGCTGGTGGTCAACATAATGAGCCTAACTGGGGGGCTCTACCCAGGAGTTTGGGCATATTTCAGCCCTTTGCTGCTTAGAGCTTGGGTTTCAGCAAAGGTTATTTGAGAGACCTGCCCACTGGAAGCTCTCACCTTGCCAATTCATTGGCTGCATAAGAGCTGTTGTAGGGTTATTCCCTCAGGTAGTGGTTACAGCTCATCTGTCAGTCTGAATTTAAACACCAGTGCTATGAGGTATCTTTCAGTATTTATTGCCACATTGAAGGGCAAGCCATCAGTTAATCTATATCAAATGATGGACCATTATGAAACCCAGCCACAGGAGGACAGATATCTTGGTGAATGTGTGTTAAGCTTTTCTCATTGACTGTAATCTCACTCATCAGGACTGACTAAAAGCTATTAATCATGTGTCTTCTACAGCATCTGAGAGGAGCTGGGCTTCTCCAACCCCTGGGCAGGCTGACAAGAAGATGTCTGAGCAGGATGCTTGAGGACTGATGGTTCAGGGCGACATCAGCAACTCTTTGACCTTTGCAGGGGTCCACCATGGCCAGGAGTAAGGATCACTGATATGCCTGACTGCAGTAGTATAAGATATGTTTATTATTGACAGGCTTGTTTCAAATAGAAGTTTTCTTAGAAATCCATTAAGGATTCTCCTGATGTTTTATGAGCTCAAGTCCTTACAGGCAGAAAAAAAACCCAAGGTAATTCAGAGATTAATTGCTAATGATGTGATACTTGATGGTAGAAAATAAATAGTTTGCTTTATATCTCCCTGCTTGCCTCACTAACTACACAAATACAAGGAAACCTTATAATAATGTGTAATATCTGGGGACATGCCATTTTACTGTGATTTCACAGCTCAGCTAAACCCAGGCTTGTACTTTGGTATCCAACATCTCATCTGTCTCTCCTGATTGCAAAGGGTAAACTCATTTAGGTAAGAATCTACTCACCAAATATCTTACGTTTTATGGTCTCATGCAGGAGCTCGTACCATGTCCTATGAAGCCCTAGCCAGGCAACCAAAGTCACCCTCCAGAGCTGTTGTTCTTTTTGCAATTTCAGGCTGTGGCATGAATGCTAAAACATACTGTTATCTTCTATGCAAGTGCAGGATGAGATCCTGCAAACAGATGTGCATACGCAGACAAGAATGTACCAAAAAAAATAATTCTCTCTGCCAGAGAAATCACTTTCTCTGAAAGTGATTTTCACAAATTTAGGCTTTCTGATTATTATGCCCTTGGGCCCCTGTTTGCCCTGCTCACATTTATTCATTCTCTGTCCTTAAAAAAGTGGCAAAGGAGACCATTCATCCAGCACTGACTCACTAGCACAAAGTACAGCAATTCACTGAAAACTCTGCCAGCCACTGGGTTTGATGATCTTGGAGTTCTTTTCTAACCCAGTTGATTCTATGATTTGTATTAAGAAAAATAATAAAATAGAGTCCAACTTGAAGAATGTAGAATAGCATAAATATTGCAGCAATGGGGTTTTAACAGAAGATGGGTTTGGCTCCTCTTGATTTGGACTGTACTTTTGCCACTGGCATTTCTAGGTACTCCTCAAAGTGATGGAAGATGTTCAAGTTGTGAGGGTGACATGCATTTTCAGGAGGGAAGTGGTGCACCCACTGCTCACAAAAGCAATGCATACTAACCATAAATATACTCACCCTGCTGCCCTGTCAGCTGGAAAAAAAAGGTGTTAAGCAGCAGCTGTCAAGCTACAAAGGAAAAGGTGGTTCTTAGGCTGGTAGAAAGAAAATTGTTAATAAAAACCCAGCACAAACAGCATCTCTTCCAGCATTCCTGTCTCACTTCTTTGAAACTCTTCAGCATTTTTGCCTTTATCAGACTGAGGGCAATTTATTATTCAGCCAGTGCCTATATGAACAGAACAAAAAATAAAACCAAAATAAAGCAGAACAAACAAACAAACAAAACAAAACAAAAAAAATATAAAAAATGTTAATTCATTTCTCCTAATATTGGCATGAATCCTTCTGGTCAGATGCAGCCAGGGGCAGATGCAGCAGTGTCCCTGATGTCAGGGGGGGAGGGAAGCCTGTACCATTTGGGTTGTGCTAATTGGAGTGAGGCAGCCCCCTCTGTGCACACCGGTAAATCTGCTCATCTCAGCTGAGAAGCTGTTAGTAGTTGAGTTTGCACACTGAAGCCCAGATTTTGACAGGTACCCTCTATTGCAAATATTAGTAGTTAAGCATCTAACTACTCAATTGCATGTATAATTCAGGTAGGTGCATGTATAATTCAGGGAGTTCGCTATCCAAGAGACTTTCTAATTTTTGTTCCCTGTGGTGTTCACGAGCACAAAATTATGGACATTTTTTTTTATTTTATTTTTGGTGTTGAAAAATGTGCTGCAAGGAAATAACATTGGGATGAAGCCCATCTGCAAATCTGCTCCCCAGTGAGTCAGGGTACAAATGTACATGTTAATGTAGTGCTCTGTTTTCAAACCTTGGAGCCTGATTCACTACTGCATTACACCAATATGAAATCAATCACATTGTACTGATACACAACTGGATTAACCCAGAGGTGAACAAAGCTTACTGTTTGGAAGTGCCACTTGCTGAAGCACAGACTATCCATTAAGAAAAAAAATATCCTTAGCCCCTATGAGGTAATTTGGAAATTTAATGGCTAAAAGGTGAATAAGAAAGCTAGATCTGTTTGCTGGCATTTCTAGATCTGTTTGTTTCTACAGTATAAAATTCCCAGAATATAGTGAAGAATATATACAAGTCTAAACTAGGTCATAATTTAGCATAAAATAAAAGAAGACATTTAATCCAGGGCAAAAAAAAATGAGAACAGTAGAACTATCAAACTATGTGGGCAATTTCCTTGTGCTCAAATTACATTTTCTCCCTTCAGTGTTATTCGGAAAAGGGTCTTGCCCTCTAGATTAGAGACTTTTGCATTAGAGGAAACTAGGTTATGTCTTCCACTGTCAGAGATAAAAATTATGAGCTGGAGTGCACTTTAGCCAGCCACTCTGAAAAATGTTAGCCCAAGGGGGTAATAATTAGAACTGGTTTTGTCAGGTGACTGCATTTTAAGCAGTGATGTGTCTAATAATTTAGATGATGGGGTTGATATAAATATAAACATTTTTTTCAGTCAGCACTGTTGCCAGGGTTTTTTTCTTTCAGGATTGGTTTGTTGTATTTCTTTTTCCCCAAAAGTAAGCACTTTTCAGAAATTATCTACTAAAATGTAATACTGTTAAGCATTATGGTGACCTGATAATATTATTTCCTTCAGAAACCAATAACTCAGCACAGTCTGTGAATTTCATACACATAGTGATAAACTAGCCCATTATTTCTTATATTATCAAACATATATATATACATAGAAAATGCAGCAAATAAACAGTACATTGTGATTTTTCCCCTAAAAATGTAAAATAGATCCAACTTAACATAATGGTCTTAATTCACACTAAGAAAATAAGCTCTGAGCAGAAAAGATATTAGAATTAGAGTCTTGATGATAAAATAGTTCTGCTTCTTTTTTTGAGAATTATGCTCTGTTCACTGGCCCTGGGTGAAGGGAAAAGCAGGACCAAATTTTGGGGGTAGGTAATTGTTCTGGTGCCAAAATGGAAGCAGTGAACAAGTGCTACAATCAGATGTTGAGATGGGAATGGACAGTTCCTCTTGGGACAGGTGAGTCCACCCACACAGAGCAACACTCGGGGCTGAACGCACAGCATACTCATCATGATATCCCCAACTCATTTCAGGAAGGACTAGAAATGGCTTCATTTCTTTTGCTAAGCACTTACATAAAGACGAAAGTGCTTTAATTGACAACAAGAGCTTTGTTCTTGTTTTAATAAAATCTTTCGGTCTTTGATTACCAAACTTATTCCTGAATAATTAATTTATTTTCCTTTTTTCCATCCTATGGGTATTTAAGGAGTTGTGCTGACATGAAGACAACTCCTAGCCTGGAACTGCTCTCTGCTAGAGCTAGCAGAGAGGATTAATGATATCGCTGGCTCTGTGCCAGGTTCTAAATACCGCACATCAGTTCTAAAAGTGGGATCAACTAGAAGTCAGGGCTGAAGAAAACAAATCTGAAACCGTAGCCCATAGGGTTTTAGCACTTGACAAATTCCAGTGAGCAGGGTGCAGGGGAACTTTACAGCTTCCTCTCACTGACAGGATGGTCAGGTTCCCTGGCTCAGCATGAAAACATTTATTAAACTCTTTTCTCACCCTCCCATCCCCAAAAAACCCTAAATAGTAAACAATATTTCCAATATCGCATGGAGGAGGTGTGAAGTATAGGCTGGATGTCTATATTTGAGTGTTCCTATGTGCCTTTTGCACCTGCATAGACAGGATTCAGCTCTTTTTTAATTGAAGTGCCTAGCCCAAATCCTTTTTGCATTTCTTCTGGGAAGAGTCCCATCAGTTTCAATAGGTTTCTTGTTTGCTTACAGTGAACGAGATTTGCCTTTATGCCATTTCTATACACAGGCAAAGATTTTTTTGTATTACATTTGATATAGAGAGTTGTGTTCCTACTGTACATATGAAAAAAGACTGAACCTATGCCTAAATATACATACACAATATATATCTTTTTATTACTAAAAATGAGCAAGAAGGTTCTGGAATTTGTGCAAACTGTTATTTAGTTTCATATTTTGTTTCTAAAACATTTTTAAACACACTGACAACATCTAACTCCTAAATCTTTATCCACTTAGTTTTATAAATTTTCTTTCTCACATGAAGACATAGAGACAATTCAAATATTAATCCTTTTCCTTACTTTCTTCCTTTTTTTTCCTTTAAGTAAGTGCTGTAATAGACCTACCAAGGTTAGTATTTGTCCTTGCACCTTCAATGAATCCATGGTAGAAATGTTTTTTATTGCTGTGCCGTAGCTAAAATTGCTTAGTTCCAGCTATCTATAAGACATATCATTTTTCAAAATAAAACTTCCAAGTTTCATCAGAAAAGAGCATATCACACCTGATGCAAAGTGAATGACTATTAAAATACAGGGAACATATCCAAAACTATCTTTAGAGAAATAACCTCACATAAATACCTTGTTTAGGAAAATATATATAAAGTACCAGCTTAGTTCTCCTAGGAGCTTAAGTATTTTGTTCTGTTAATCCCAAGCAATTTTAATTACTTTAATAAATGTACATAAATGCATATAGTTATTGAAATAGTTTTTATTTGGACCAAGGGATTTTAAAAGGAGATGTCAATTTTATGTAATTGTTGAATGTTGACTTTTAGGAATGGGTACACATGGGATACACTGGGAAATAGCATTTGAGAAAAATGGGAAATTTTGCCCATTGTTTTAGATCAAGGTATGGATGTCTATGGCATGCTGATAGAAATAATTCTTTTTGGTGTTTCCAAACTTTATGTTACTCCATTCTTTGGCTCTGAGTTATAACCTAAAATTAGCAAACAGATGCACTGGAGACTCACAACAGCCTTGATTCATTGGTGTGTATAATAATAATCTCATTCTTGAAATAAATTAGTTTTGTTTCTGAAAAATTTAGTAAGATTTCTAGCCTACAGGTAAGGGCTTCTGAAGCTTGCCCCACAAATCTGTGTCACTTTCTCTTTGGAGGTGGAACTCAAGGAAGGAACTACAGCTTTTTCCTAGAGGGTTTTCCATCCCAGGACTTCTGCCCTTTTACAGACCATATTACTGGCCCAGAATCATCTGCTCTGGTCTAGAGGATGTGCCTAATACAAGCAAATTTACAAAACGTATATTAATTCTTTGGTACTTCATTTAGAAAGTGTTGTGATTTTGTTATTATTAGCTATTATTCGTTACTGGATCTTTTAAGCATAGTTAAAGCACTCTTGGCAAAACACATTGTAGTTAAGATTATAGCTACTGGATACATGGAGTGAAATGCTTCATGGTTTACATGCAGTGAGAGCCAAGGCACGGAAAAACATTTGTGTAGCTATAGGTATCAATCCACTTAGGTGGTTGTTGGCTGGGAACTAGAAGCAGTTCCCTCTATGTTAGCGAGAAGTTTAGGATAGATGAATTAATCCTGATTCTCTAGAGAAGCCCCCATGTTAACTCACCTTTTAGAGGAGTTCGAGCTGACAACACTAACTTCATGCTAAAGGAAATCAACAGCATTCACCCATATCTGTACTGTAGGAAGGCCATCTTTCAGTGAAGGACTACCAACATGTAGATTGGGAATTCCAGCTGCTTGGTAAATGGCGTACACTAAAATTATCACTGTCAATCTTCAAAAGGCAACACAGAGGTCCTCCTTGTCTCACAGCTCTTTTCTCTGCGCACATTGTTGATTAATGATAACGAATTGCCTTGATCACCAATCTTACCAAAAACTCCCTCATCTTTCCTATCCTTGGTCAATTCTTCATACCCAGCACTATTACTGATACATGTTTGTAGTTCAATGATTCTTCCTGGACAGCTCCAGTCTGCTAATAGTAGTCTACAGAGAATACATACACAAAATACAACTGGATGGGGTACTTTAATATCTTATTTGCTGACCACAGCTTAAACTTTTGGGTCTTGTGCTGGGCTTCTACTGCTGGTTTAGAACTTCTGTCCTACAGGGTTTCCCTGTGGCACTTAGGTGAGTATAGAAGTTTTGAGAAATAACTCTCCTCTATACAGCAAAAGTTAATTTTAGGATAGTTTTAACAAAAAGTCAACCATCATTTTCAAGAAATACTCCTTCCCTTTCATAGAACTTAACTATTATATTACATTTGTCTTTTTTTCAACCTTCTTTTTACATGCACTTGGAAAGGAATAAAAGGTTTTATTTGTCCAGTTATCATACAAGCCTACTGTTTTCTGATGTACACAATTCACACAAATTGAAAGAGATGCTGTTGAAAATCCCTTTAAGGATATTACATTCCAGATTTAAGCTTATAAACTGCCCAGTGTGTTTACATTTTAAATAAGACTTTTTAAAGGCCTTTTGGTTTGTTATAACTTCTAATTACTGTCCAAAGAAAGAGTCACATACTCTTCTCTAAGAGAAATTCTTTTAATTTAGTGAGAAAAATAAGGTATTTTTGCAAAAGATTTTACAAGAGTAAAATACAACCTTGAAAAAGAATTTCACTAAAACACTCAGCACAAAGATCCATTCCACAAAAAATACCCACACAAAAAAAAAATCAATATACTAGCTTTAGTAAAACAGAATTCATTGGTTTTAAGTTAACCACAAGGGAAGGAAAAGAGTAAAAGAAGCAAACAGATTAAAAGAGTAAAGAAGGAGAGAAGAAAGAGAGAAGCAGAGAGAGGACAGAAACAGTGGTTACCATACAAGATATGATGGTTCTCATGGTTCAAGTTCCAGGCGAGAGAGAGAGACAGAGACAGAGAGAGACACAGAGACAGAGGCAGACAAAACTCACATGGAGTCCTATGCACTCTCAGTTTTCCCTCCCAGGCAGGATTATCCTTGCCTGCAGGGCCTGCGGCTCTGCCGTGTGTGCTGCGGGCCGTGCCTCAGCTCTGCCCTCAGCGCAGCCCTGGTGTGCCGGCCTCACCGCGGACCTGCAGGGCCAGGGCCAGCCCTTGCCCACACGCACACACTCACAGAGAGCTGGTTCCGACCCGTATCAGTGACTCAGTGAGACTTGGATCCACTATCTCACACAAGGGTTCTTAGGCTTTTACAAATTCAAGGTATGTGCCAAGTCTTTATATGGATTCTCATACCAGAGTTCAGATTCTCTCTGTTTGAGGGAAAAAACCCTAGCAAATAAGTAAGTTCTCAGTTGCTCATAATTAGTCCTATCCTAACAACCAGTGTGTGCCCAGTTAAAAACACTAGCTAAAGAACAAAGTTGCATTGTCAAGGGTTTTGTGAGAGTGAGTTAAACCCCCATGCTGCCATTATGAGAAATGCAGTCATTTGTGCATCAGTGTTTTAGGATCTACTGGGGTAAGAGGTGCTGTAACTGAGAAGACACTGAAAAATGCAGCAAATGTGGGATTTTCAAGGGAAAGACAAGTGGTTTTCTTGCCAGTGTGAAGAGACTGTCATGGTTTGTGCCTGCTAATGTATCAATAGAAGGTGAAGCAAGAACAAAATCAGTATTAGGACGCAAAAACACCCTTCTAGTGACTGATGAACTTTGTCCTCATAACACAGAAAATAAAAGTGAAGGCTGCCTAGAAAAAAAGAACTATGATTTAAGCCATCCGAGAAAATGGGCTACTGTAGAAAAACATTCAAATAATATTTTTCACAAAGTGCACTGCTCTGAACAATTCCTGGGTTTCTCACTTCATAGACTGGGCCCTGGACAAAAAAAAAAAAAAAAAAAAAAACCAAAAAATCTATTTTCTTACTTTAAGTAGTGATTCAACAATCAGAAGGAATTCTATATCTTGAACAAATATGTGAAAAGCAGAAGTAATACATGACTGTGATCTTCTGGCTCTTCTCACACTGTCATGTCAGCAGTTGGTTTTGTGGGTTCAGTTTCAAGTTTCAGCAGAAAGCTACAAAGAATCTTAGATTGTGAACTGGTGTTTTCATTACACACAGTGGGTTGATATGGATTTCATGATGGTTTGTGGTACTGTGATTCGGGAGAGATTTTTTTTAAAGCCTTTTCAGGAGAAAGGTGTGACCTTGCTTGAACTTGTTTTAACTTTGTAGGTAGTTTGATACCTATGTCACAGAAGCTACACTACGTGTCTTTCTATGTCCTCGCCTGACCTAATGTTGACAATTGTTAGATTTTCATGAACTCATTTACCAGGAAGAGATTTCCAAATAATTTGAAAAGAACAAATAGAAGAAGAAAAAGAAAAAAAGGGGAAAAAAAGGAAAATGTCACTTCATTAAGTTTTCACTCTCGAGGAGAAAAGACAAAGCAGAAAGAATCATGTCGTCGATATCACCTGGGGAGTCTTTCTGCTGTGCCTTCTGCAACCGGACTTGTCTATCTCTCATTGGCCTTTTTAGCCATCAGCGCGCTTGTAGCAAGCTTGGGGAGAGCCCTTCTCAAATCTTCGTTCGTGAAGCCTACCCACGATGGAGTTTTCAGTCTAATTTGGATGGTGTCATCTTCATCTCAAACACCTCATGTTTACCAATCCATACATATATGTAAAAGTCTACACATAATTCAGTAAATAAATCAGGATTGACCCCTTTCGCATAATTTGTAACCTCTTTTCATCTGTCGTTTCTGAACTTAAATCCCAAGTATCTCGCAAGACTCATAAAGGACCAGCTGGGCACATGCAAACAAGACTTCTAATAATCCAAATATATATGTTTGTTGAATGAATATACTGTCTCTGACTCAAATATTTGTATAAATAACCCACTGTCAGAAAGCATGAAGAATCACTAATAGGTAATGGACTCATTCACTGTGTCTAGTGGCACACCTTTTCCTTGTGCTAAAGTATCTATGAGACTAAGAGAACCACAGCTTTGATTTAGGATGTCAATACTCATGTTCCCTTTTTATTTTGTGCTGACTAGAATGACTTAAAGTAACAAAAATTAGCATAGGCATTTAGCATCTGGTCCTTCTCTACTCAAGTGTCTTCATTTGAGCCAGAACATAAAAATAAAAAAACAACTTTCCTTTAAAAGGACATGTTATTTTATCTCTATATACAGTTACTTTTCAAATTGTGTTAATTTGGTGGATATCTATATATTTTAAATGTTCTGCTCTTTACTTGAAATCTATTCATAATTTTTGTGTGTTCACACAACTACGCATAAACTCTGCACTGTGCTGCTGAACATAGTTTATCTCCAATTCTTTTCCTACTTTTCTGTAATGACATCATTTTTTCAGGTGGCTGTTTTATATAAATTTCACTCAATAGTATTTTTCTCGGCTATGCAAGAGGTAGCCATCCAGGAATTAGTGACTTATTCTAGGACCTCAGACGACATTTTAGATGATGCTGAAATAAAATCCCCAATGCAAAGCATTGTATTAGAATATGGGTACTAATTTTGAGAACATGGAGGGTGTGATCCAGCTATACCTTAAGGCTTGAGGCTTCTACAGCAGCGACATGAAAAAGACAATCCTAACAACAAAGCAGATATTCTTTAAAAAGTAATTTCAGAATAGCTAGGAACAAAGCCAGAAATTCCTCAGAATCAATAGGATTTTCCATTTAATATTTAAAGGCATGGTTTGGTTCTAGATAAAGCACTTATTCAACTTTCCCAGCCATAAAAAGCCATGATTTTAAATCAGATGAAGGGCAATTTTGGACAATCATCTAATGGACTTATTTAAACAGCACAGCAAAACAAAAGGGTGATAATTCATGGTGCAAGGTGTCTTCTGTGGTGTGGTTTGTTTTTTTTAATTGTGCTAATAAAATCTTATGTTTTCATACATGCTGTTTATGCTCTCAAAATGGACAGTATACAAGTCCTGATACCTCATCATATAGGAAGCACTGAAAATATTTAAGCTGCCTCTGGAGTGAGCTTTCAAGTGCAAGAAGTTTTACCAACCCTGCTTGAATTTTTCTTGAAGAAAATGTTCTTTTATTAACACCCTCCTCTTTCCTGGAGTGGGTAAAAAGGGCCTCCCAGTTCTCATGGGTAAAATGAACATTCCCACAATGCTTTTGAAGATATAAAAAAATTATACTTCTTCCAAAGAAAAAAATTGAGCAAGTCTGAAATGTTTAGAGCTTCTGATTAAACCTTCAGTGGTATGTTTCTCTTACACAAAGCATTTGTCAAAACTAGCATGTCTGCTAGAGTATTATTTATGCCACTGGACTGAAATTGACTGAATAATTTTTGCTGTTTATTGTTCAGTAAAGATTTTTAAAAAAAAAAAAAAGCAGAATAAGTGTGGAAAAAATGAGAGATAGACAAAAATATATATTCAGGAATGTTGATTGTCTCGAGGAAAAAGAAAAAAGAATTATTTTCTATGTTTAAAGTTAATAAAGTGAATCTAAAGGGGAAAGGACACCTTGCCATATGGACAATTTTAGTAGGTGAACATTGTCAGCATTTTCAATGAAACCGATTGGCTAAGTAAAGCTGCTAAATAGGTGTGAAATAAGGTGAAATTACTAGGGAAACTCTTTTAAGGTACTTTGCTTTGTTCCTTGCAGTGCCTTGCAGCAAAAAATAAAATAAAAAAAAAGGAAAAATTAATTTACATGCTGGAAATGGAAAGGCGGCTGTATTGATTTAAATTTGCTAAGAAAGTGTCAGAATCTATTTCCTCTTTCTTGGAATAAGTACATAATGTATATATAAAGATATACATGTGAAAAATATATATTATGTATATAATACCTTCAACTTTTCTACTCCTTCTGTGTGAATCACAGTTTGTTACAAGCTACCACTATGTGTATTAGCATAAAATACATAACTTGAAATGTCAGTTTATAAAATTTTCAGAATGTATGATTATAGTTCTGCTCTTACTCTAAATGTTACACAATTTGTATGACCGATTTTATCTGTTGAAACACTGGGTTTATGTTAACACATTTTTTTCCTTTTTTAACACAAAAATTTAATAATCTGAGACTATTGCAGAGGCAGACTTGCAGACCAAAGGATGGATGGATGAGTATGCAAAAAGCAGGAGGTGGGGAGAAAAGGCTTGTGGCTCAGTTCAGCTGAAAGTTTTTGATAACTCACTGTCTAAAAGTATTTGAATTGTTTACAGGTTGCATAGTACATATGTTTGACATATTAAGGCACAATCCTATCAACTGCTCAGTAAACATTCCAGTAAAACTCCTGAAAAGAAATCACACAAAATCACAGCCACCAGTCTGCTATGCTGTTTCTAATTTGGAGGCAAATTCGTCTCTGACACACGCAGATTCCATGCAGGTAGAAGAAAACCTCTCACCGTTCCTCTCTCTGCCAGACAAATTATGCCATCAGTGAGGGATCAGTGGTTTTTAATGATACAGTGGCCTCCATACTGAGAAGTAGGTCCTCACAGAGCAATATGCATAGCCAATAAAATGGCTGTCACCAAATTATAATTGACACTTAATATCACTAAATCTGCAGTGCAATTCCTTGTGACAGTTGTGTAGGTATATTAGAAGAAAATAATTTAATTCAAACCCAGCATGTAAGACACATCTTCCTGAGTGTAATTCATGTTACATATAGTAGCCAAACCAAACAGTCTCAAGGCAAACTTAATTTGGGAGGAGATCATAGACTCTAACACATTAATTAAAGTATGATTATTTATGTGTGCAATAAACAAAGCTAGAACACTTGCACATTGTAGATTTTAATCATAATTGAGGATTTTAATTGTTATGGGGTTTTAAATTAATATTAGACTCTTTTGCTTTAGGGATTAAGAAAACTGTAAATACAAAGCAACTCTTCAGATGAAAACTGACATTGGCTGGAAACATCTTGATGTCTTGCTGGATCAGAAGCCACATACAAGCACATAATTCCTAACTTCCCCTCCTTCCTCTCTCCAAATAACCGGTGACTGCATATGAATTTGCATATCTGCGTGCTTTAGCATGTGCTGCAGCATTCTGTGCACATTTAACTTCATAAATGCTAGTAGACGTGGTGAGCATCATCACCAGAATAGTCTTCCATACCTCTTCTTCATCTGGGTGATAATGTTGTAGAACAAAAGATTTGATCAGAGACAAAAGAGACAAAACACTTTTGCTTACCAGTTTTGATACATTCACCTGGAGCAGACTTGCAAGGAGAATCTGCTCTGTGCTTATAAGCATATATACACATGACAGTTAAAGGAGTTCTCTCCTCAGTATGAAGTGGTTTGAACACCTGGTGAAATGGGACTGCAAAAAATTCATTCCAACTTTGTCTCCAGGCAATTCACCTCTGGCCCACTGATGATGTAAGTCTTTCTGCTGGTGGGGAAGGTATAATAAGTCTGACCAGGCAATCTTCAGCAGGCAGAGGCTGATTTATTAGCAAAATGAAGTAGGTGTAGCATCCTGTGCTAGATTAGCTCCTCCCAGCATGAGGATTACCTTGCTGGAAGCCCTCAAGGTTGCATGAGAAATATATGAGGTGGGTGCTTGTTCTGCAAATGGCCCCTCTGTACAGGTAAGTGGGTTTATTTAAAAAACCAAAAGTAGGAGACTATGAGTCAGTGGGTGTGATATTTTCCCTTCTTAAAAACCAGCTGAAAAATTGCCTGCAACTGAAAAGATTGCCAAGGTCTCCATGCATGTGGCTGCCATCCTATGCTGGAACACATTGTACCAAAACAAGAGTACCCCTCTTGTGCCATCTTTTCCTTTACGAACCATCAGACAGAAACTGAATGCAATTAAAGGCCAGTGCTCTTTGTCCTATCCACTGTGAGACATGAATAATTTATCAGGAAAACAACAAACACAAACAAACAAACAAAGTAAGAAAAAAAAATGGTGCAGAATGCAGAACTCCTCCACCAATTAAAACCAAGTGAGTGAGCACCTGGATCTTTCACCAGCTTCCAAGGAGTTCAGCACATCTCTCTTGAGTGACTGTGGATGAGTGAAGGTTACTCTCAGAGTATGTATGTGCTGCTGTTGATGCTCCCACTTCCTGTCAGTAAAGACAAGGGGCGCCTTCAGCCTGCACAGGTGTGGCTTGGAACCGTTTAGAGTGCACAAGATAAACACAGATGACACAGAAATGTTCACCACAGGCATTGACTCTTGAGTGCTCTGGTGTCAACAGAGAAGGGGTTAGGTTTTCGCAGAGATCTTTTAGGACTACAGCTTTCAGAGCTTGTGAAAGCCATGTGAGAATAGAATCACAGAATATGCTGAGTTGAAAGGAACCCACAAGGATCATCCAGTCTAACCCTTAGCCCTGCACACGACCATTCCCAAGAGTCACATAATGTTTCTGAGAGTATCATCCAAATACTTCTTGAACTCTGTCAGTCCTGGTGTTGTGAGTTCTTACCTGGGGAGCCTGCTCTAGCATCCAATCACTTCACCCCTGGGTGAAGAACCTTCTTCTAAGATTCAGCCTAAACCTCCACTGACACAACTTCAGTCCTTTCCTCAGGTCCTGTCACTGATCACCACAGAGAAGAGATCAGTGCCTACCCCTCCTCTTCCCCTCACAAGGAAGTTATAGAGTGCAGTGAGGTCTCTCCTCAGTTTCC
>JAYRBT010000093.1:2305370-2315375 GCA_036023395.1 Myiotriccus ornatus
TTTCTTTCTTTCTTTCTTTCTTTCTTTCTTTCTTTCTTTCTTTCTTTCTTTCTTTCTTTCTTTCTTTTTCTTTCTTTGTTTCTGTCTTTCTTTCTTTCTTTCTTTTCTTTCTTTCTTTCTTTCTTTCTTTCTTCCTGTCTTTCTTTCTTCCTGTCTTTCTTCCTGTCTTCCTTTCTTTCTTTCTTTTTCACCAATTTTTAACTGATCTACTCTTTTTCTTCTATTCAGAAAATCTAAAAAATTTCATTTTTTTTTTCCTTTGGGTTCAGTAGATATTTATTCACGTAAAAGTTTTTTTCATTTAATTTCCAGATAGACTTTTAAAGAGGATTTAGTATATTTTATTTCTCTTTTGTCCAGTGCCTAAGAAATGCCTCATTTTAGCTGGCCTTTGCTGGTAGGCACTATTTGTTTCAGAGGTCTCACATATGCAATTGCAGGGTAGAAAGGCTTCAGCTCTTGCAGCATGTTCCTGCTACCTCTTATGTCTGTGATGAGAGGGAAAGCAACGTTCTTTTAAACATGCCCTAAACAGTCATGTGTAACTAAGGAAGATAATACCTGTGTGTGATTTTGAGTTTCCACAAGTTTTACTGGATAGGTTTTAGCTTTATAAAATCAACCTAAGTTTCAAAAAATTTGACATCAATTTGCTAACTGTGGGAGTCAAACTGTAGACACAAGATTGTCATATGTTCTAGAGAATGGTTGAGAGAGGGTGATTTTGATCCTTTTGGAGTCAATGTCACTAGTCAGGAGGGCTCAGTTCATGCAGATTTAAGACACTAGGCAAACTTGCTGAATGATGTTGGAAAATTATTTTCCTGAATGCTTTGAGGTGTGTGTATCTGCGAGTATTCTGCATTTCTTTCTATTGATTGCACATCTAAACCCTTTATTTAACTTCTGCATTGCAAATATTAATTCCAGAAACACCAAACCTTATGAAACAGTTCCAGGAATGATGTTGAAGTGCTGATGAAATAATGGTGACATAACATTTCCAATTCTGAAACACCAGGTTTTGATATGCCAGGTCTGGAGAGGTGAAAGAGATATGCAGAAATGACAGTAAAATGTAACTAGACCAGCAGTATTATACCAGTTCCAAAGCCCAGGAAACATATGCCTGGCGATCATGGAGGTGAAGGGTTTGTAGTCAGAGTGAGGTTACCTGCAGGCAGAGGAGAGTCACTGCCTGCCCTTATAACATCTCTTTGCTCTTTTGAAGCTCAGTATTATGTACATTGGCCACATTTCAACCTCTCCTGCATAGAAAAAGAACATGTGTATTTGTTTGATCACACCTAAGTCAGAGCCTCCAGCATTCTATTGACTCAGTATTTGCTCACCACATTTGTCCCTCTGTCGAACCTGCCTGTGTCAGAAAGTTCTCCTCAACTCCTGTGACTCAGGGATCTGATGATGTCAGAGCTGTAATTTGTCCCCACTTCTTCACAACTAAATCACAGCCAGGCAAAATCACCGTGCTGCTGCCGACACCTTAGTAAATAAATCTGTGTACCTACAGTGCACCAAGGAATATTAAAAAAAAGATGAAAAAGTGACAAGTTTTGTTGTGCTGTTGGTGTTAATTACTAGTACTGGTCCTGACGTTCCTTCTGCTGCTATTGCTATTTGGACTCCCAGGTACTCAGACACCTCTGAATTTCATCTGGGTTTCCATACTCAACAGGACATCATTTACATTAAGATAAAGTTCAGAGACCAACAAAACCCATTTTGCAATGACAGTTCTCAAAAATTTAGTTCCTTTATATATGGAGCAACACAACAGGCATGCTAAGATCTGCATTTCTTGATCGTGTGGTAGTGACCTGTGCATCAACAGAGATGATCTTCTTCACAAATCTAGGAACATGCCTACAAGCTCCTTGCAATGAGATTAAAAATGGAAAAAATAAAAGAGATGCATACAAGCAGGCTGAGAATCTGAGCCCACAAAGGGAAAGAAGTCAGGAACAAAGAAACTGGAAAAGATGACAATGGTGGAGGGGTAAATGACCATCTATTTCTTACACTGATCAGCATGATGTAGCATGTGTGAAAACTTGCTTGGTGGTCTACAACAGACTGTTGGTAAAACCTAGGGTCACGTCAGGCTTTTTATCCCATGACAGCTCACACCTCCAGAGGCCACAAAAGCCCAACGGAAATAGGCGAGAAGGAGGTTAAGGCACTTCAGCAGTGCCAAAAGTCAATTCCCTTGACTGACTGATAATCTGCTGTTACTGGTGGTTGAGATTGGCATCAGGAAAAGAAAAAAAGAATTAAGAGGGACAGTTTGCTAAAACAGCAAGAATGAAAAAAGACAGCAAAGGAATGGGGTGCATTTAAAGTCTTTTGAGGAGAGGATGCCTTACCTCACACTGGAGGTCTGCATCGCTACTTTGTTCCAGTGTTGTAGAATGAAGGTGCACATGCTTGACAAGGCAGTGTCCCAGGGGTTCCCACTCGGGTTTCACACACTTTTGTGCAGGAACCAAAAAAAAAAACAGGGTAACTTACCACAGCATATCAAAGACTGCTTCTTCAGAGCTCCCCATAACTGGTGTACTAGAGTGCACTAAAGTCACCCTGGGTACACAGGACAGACCAAAGTCCCCCTCAGTGACACTGGCTATGGATGCAGATGTCCCAAACACAAAATTTCTTTTTTTGCAAGGTTCTGAACCCAAACGTAGAGTCTAATTTCATATTAGCCAGAGCACTTCTAACACTGGAAGAATCAAGCAGTATGTATTTTATATTTTACAGGTGCAGCCTGTTTGATGTTTTTTAAGGAACTATATGATTTGTATTATATACAGCAAGCTGTAGAGTAGCTGAGATAGTGTATCAGCTTCTTTTAACTTCAAAATTTAAAAACTGTCTCGTAAACAAGACCTAAGGTGTTAATTCAACTGTTAAATGACACTAAATGTGACTGTAGGACAATATTTTTAAAAGAAATACACATTTGTATTTAAATATTATATTGCAATCAGGTGGTTTAGAATAATGATCAGCTTTAAACTACTCATTGTACTTATCTATCAAACTTTTCTGAATTGTGAAAGTTCTTAAAAATGAGTCATGTTAAAATAAATAGTTCTAGGAATGATAAACTTTTTAAAGTCATGGTTAATTAAGGAAATTAAAATTATTATTCTTGTGATCACAATCACTAAGCTTAAGAACCCTTCTTAGCATACGTAAACTGTGAAATGTTTTAAATAATGCAATAGAAATTTTCCAATGTCTACTGCTTGAAATATTATTATAAAAGTCAAAGTATGAACTGGGTTCTGACATAATACTCAGAAATTTTAGGAAGGAAAAATATTTTCTTATACTATTTTATATTAATGTAGACATTGCATTTGTAATGGGATGAAAACAGAGACAGAACCTCCAAGAGTTTGAGTTCCCTTGCTATCAAGGTGGGAATCCTAAAAATTATTATTATTCCTTTATGCAACCTCATAGATTTGCCTGAAACTATCATAATCATGACAGATTGGTTGCCCTTGTAAATTCTGTTATAGTATCAGTTGAATAGCTTCTGCAAAATTATCATCATGAGGAAATAGTAACCCAAAAATATGAAAATAAAAAATAATCTCTTTCCAGTCTTGCTTTTAGTTATTTCTTCAGCCTGACAGTTGAAAGAAATCAAGTTTCATTGATGACTGTCATTAGCCTAGGATGGCTAGATCACAGTTTTGTGACAAGTTTCAGAGAGGTCCCCCAGAGAACTTCTATTTTCACTAAGAAGAAGAACCTGAAAAATATCTTCTCACTCTTTTTATTTTCTATCCCTGCTCAGTAACTCTCAGAATCTCATGAGAATTCCTCTGGTTTCTTCTGTCAAAATCTCAGGAATCTGCTTTTCTTTGTCTTTTTTTACTTCCTCACATATAGGGTGCTGTAAAAGTGTAAAGCATAATTATTTCCTTAAGAAACATGAACAGAAGTTCCAGAAGACTGACTCTCTTAGAGCTTTTAACAAGGATTTGGTGAGGATAAATTAAGTGTGCTTTTTTTCATGTCTAAAATAAAACAACCACACAAATAAGGAAACAATTCCCACACCACCATGCCTCCCCAGACAATCCTAATTGTGAAATAATTTAAAACCAGTAGTTTCTGTGGTTTAAGCAAATCCAGATCTAGGAATTAAAAAATAAAATAAAAAAAAACAAATAAAAATAAAAATAAAAAAAAAAAAATTAAAAAAAAAAAAAAAAAAAAAAAAATAAAAAAAAAACTGAAAAAAACCCACCAACACCACATCCAAAATTCCAGATCTGGGAATTACTAGTAACATCAAAGGAAAATTCTACAGTTCCATTTTTATGCCAACAGTCAGACAACACAACTCACTGTTGGAAGTCTAGAAGCCAGGACTGATTGCTGGCTGGAGGATATGCTGGGGCCCAGATACTTGAACTGCAGTATCAAATCAGTGACATTTGGGACTGGTATATTCCTGAGAGCATCCTTGATCTTGAAACACCCTGAACTACGTTCATAAACCACACCAAAATCACTCCCTTTTGAAAATACCTGAAACCACAAAGGTTTTATGACCCTTCTGTATGCTTAAATGATGTTTTGAATTAGAGCATGATCCTGAAACTGGATAATGGACTAATTTCTTTGCTAAAAAGAGGCCTGGGATTACACCAGCAAAGGGAAAGCTGTATTTCCTCTGCAAGCAACAATGGTGATCAAATTAGCAGTCTATGCGTTGCAGTGAGTGGGCAGACTCTATGTTATCTGAAAAAAAACAACACAAAAGTCACCTGACTGATCACCAGTGTGCTGACCAACCTTAAACTTCATGTCTGTTATTCTTTCCCTTCTTCACAAGTTTCACTTATACAATTTATGTTTTTATTGGATCAAAAATAGCACAATGTGGTGACACACCGCTAAACATTGCATTTTTTTTATTTTCAGAAATTCTTGAGTCATACCCTGTTTTAATTGCTGGTGCATAAGTCATGGCTAAGAATTAATTGCTTAACATTTTTGCTGAGCAGGAACAAGAGTGCTCAGGATCAAATTCATCAGCACAAAGACTTTTATCAACCACCTTTTTTTAATCATGTCTTTGACAGTTTGGTGTTAAAATCATTAAGAGATGTGTGGAAGAACTGGGATTGATAAGGTACATCTAAAGCAAACCATCTTATTTGCTTTAATTTAATTGTTACTGCCCTTGTCACAAGTTAACTGTGAAATATTTAAACAGTATAGTAAGTTCCAGTAAATGCCAGCATCAAAGAAATCCTCAACCATGATTGACAGGAGGTACTTTACCTTGCATGATTTTTGCTTCACAAACAGCAGAAAGAAGAAAAACTCCTGAGAATGCTGACAACTCCTATAATTCAGAGCAGCCGTCAGGATTCTCCAGTTTAAACCGGAACAAGACCAACACTAAATTAAGAAAGCAGCAAAGGGGGTTTACAGCTATCTCATTAGGACCCTTGAGCCTCTCTGGATTCCAGTCGGTTGCAGCCTGTTACTGGTTTTGATCTTATTTCTTGTGGGTTTGCTTTTTTAACTAATTTGCAGCCCTCTGACAGGGAATGCCGAGGAGTAAAAAGCCCCTTTCCTGGCTTTTTTTTTTTAATTAGCCCTTAATTTTTTTTGTGCAATGTTACCAGGAATGGAGGATATTCCCAACTCTGGTGCTGCTAAGAGTAGGATAGCTTTTACACCACTAGCAAAGGATGCAACAGGAGAAATAACCTGGGATGAAAATCAAGAGCATTCTGACTTTCTGATAGTCACCCACCCACATGCATCATATCCTCAAAACTCCTTTTACCAGCTTGTACAGTACTGTACTGTACAAGAACTGAGTTTATGTGATGGCTTCCCTAACCAGAAACAAGAGTTAAATGCAGGATGGTGATATCAGGTCTTGACTTCACTTATTTATTTTCCATTACTGCACAATCAGCCTTGAAGCTGCTTTAATACATGGCAGCTCGGCAGCATTGAGCGCAGTGGCAGCAAGACAATAACCATCCCTTCTCTTATAAACTTTGTGGTTTGATCATAGCAGAGCTGTAGGCTGGGTAAAACTACTTGAAGTGAAGATGAGGAGTGAACTAGCGTGTGCAATTACCTTTTAAATAGATGATAACTTATTCTTCTAATGCTAAAAGGTGATTTATTTGTATATTTTCCGTCAACTGAAAAATAATGTTCTGTTGTCTTTATACTTGATAGTTATGGGGCTGGAAGTGACCTTTGCATGACCAATCTATTAGTTGCTAAAAATATTTGCTACTGAATACAGAGAACAAACCACATTAAACTGTACATGTCTATTCAAAATAACTTGTACATCAACAGGGTTTTCTGAGATTGAGAGAGCATTAGAGCTAAGTTGGAAAAGGATAACAGCTGTCCATATGGTAAACTCCCTATCCTACTCTCCATGTCTCTGTTTAACATCTTACCTGACACAATTTACATCAGTCATTTTTGCTGTTTAGTCCCATTTACAGGGGCTGAGACATTATTTGCAAGGGGAACCCCTAGGACTCGCTACTGGGACATATGCTCGTGTAACTGGAAGCTCTTTGGCTCGTCCCAATGGCAAGAGAGATCTGTGAACAAGCCCACCGTAAAGCTGGTATAAAATTGGAGATAAACAATCAGATTTAAGCACCCCTTGTTTACTCCTAAAGCAAAAAAATGACATTTTCTAGATTCTGTCTTTTTTTTTCCCTGTAATCTTTACAAGTGATCCTTCTATTCTCACTAAGTGAAGATTAAAAAATACAAGGTTATGTGGGGAGTTGAGGTGAATCATATAGAGTCTTTAGTGTATATTATGCCCCAGGTGTGTAATACAAAATTCTTTGCAGAGCAAGCACTTCAGATTTGGATTTCAGTGTGAAGGCTGCACATGCATACTTTACTAAGGGTTTTAAACTCTCTGTTCCAAAGGAAAATTATTTAAAGCTTGGGAATACAGCAACATGTTAGCCTAAGGTTTAAAGAACTGACACTTCACATCAGCAGATTGAGATTTGGCCTTTAGTCAAAGATTGACTTGTAAATAACCTATTCTTCTATTATTGTTTTTTTAACTGTTTCTGTGAATTTTCCGTACTTTTCCAGAGGGAATGATCAGTTAGGGTTCTCATTTTTTAAGAAACCTCCATCAGGACATTTACTGACAGTGAACACCATGTATTTTAGATTTGAAAAGTTGTCCTGAGGCATTGGGTGACCCAATCCCTTAATCCATTTTGGAGGACTGTATTCAGCTAACAGCCATTTATTTTATGTATTCTCTCTGATAGATTTACTTTTATGTGAGATTTTTTATTCAGATCCCCTGCCTTACTCTGACAGAAGGCAGGAAAGTTTTGATCAATGCAAAATCAGGACATATTCACATTTGAAAAACTGTGTCTTTGCTTGAATAGGACCAATTCACATCTGGCATAGATTTTACTGGACCTTGGGTCTGCAGCACCTGTATCCCTTACCGTCAGATAAATACAAATATGACAGTCCCATTGAAACACCAGACTTTTGCAGCCTTTACAACTACTGGCTTGCACAATGTTTTAGGACCAAACAGCTGCAATAATTCTTGCTTGTATTTAATATGAAAATTAAGAAGTAAATGTAAATTATCAGGAAAATATTTTTCAATTATTATGCAGTAATTTCATATAATAGTTTTGCCTGATGATGGATTTAAGTTCTTGTATAGTATGCAATATATGGTTTATTGAATGTTTATTAAAAACAGCTAGAGGAACTTTTCTCTTGCTTATGACTGATGCTATAGAGGGGAACAGAAACATAGGTTTTAACAGAAAGCAAGTTTATTTTTAAATGTGGTGTTAAAATAGCTAATTTGGTTTACTGCAATGTTGCCACCCTGAAATTCCTCTGCAAGTCCTGTGTCAGATTTGCCAACATAAGGGATATTATTTGGGAATTTGTATTGGCCTTACTGAGGTGATATTTAGCCAGACGTTTGTATAAATCTATAATGCTATAATTTAATGTAAAGAATATCTGTGGGTTTGGTCAGCATTTTGGTTCCAGAGACTGCACCAAATAATGTCTTACCAGCATTCAGCATCAGTAGGAAGAAGAAAACCAACCTGTGAGAAAGAAATGAGTACTCTGAAAGGAAGAAAAGGGATTTCTAAAGTAAACAGAGGATCTTCTGGTTTTTCTGTACTTTTCCACTTGTAAACTGGATCCCCCTTCCAAGACACCAAAAGATTGCCTATCATTATATTCAAGAAGCTCCTGTTATTGGCAGAGGTAGTATACATTGAGGAAGTGAATTTTAGATCCCCACATGAGGAAATTGGCATGAAGGGGTTATTTCCTGCTTGTTGTCAACCATTTCTCCCTCAGACACAGCTATTTTACACAGTATTTACTGCTCTGTAAGCAGCTTACCTGCACAGGCAACTATGATAGTTACATGCACATATGAAAGAAGTAGGTAGATAGGAATTATGGTTTGAGCTTTGTCATAAAGCTTTGTTCTGTGGTCAGTGCACAGTGAAAACTGTAAAGTTATATATTTCCAGGTGGGAAAGTTATTTATTTCCACATGGGATGTTTACATATGTGGTACAAATCTTTTCCACAGACTTCTTGACACCTCTTTGTCTTTACCAAGCTTCAGAAGCCCCTGTAAAATTGAAATTAAACCATCATTTCCTATACTTTTGTTATATTCAACAAAGGCTGACAGATTAAAACATGAAGTGGTTTTAATTTGTCTTAATTAGTAGCCATGAATATGAATAGGTCTGGTCTGGCAGCTGAGAGAAAGCTGAGGACATTCACTGTGAGCATGCTTCTACAGTACCTTTTGACTACAAGCAAGGTGTCAAAGCACATCGACACCTGAGGTCCTGCCTGAACAACTGTGTGAAATCTGCCAATGATTGGGAAAAAAAGCCCAAACAAAACAGTTAATGTTCATGAAAGATCTCATCTTTGGAAGCTCTGATGGTCAATATCATCCAGGTGACCTGGAAGATCCATGGCAGATCAACATTACCCAGCTTTGTACTAATGCAATTCTGGCCTTCTCCTAAATTTCATTTAAACACTAGATTGGTTGCTGGGAGAAAGTCCCTTGTCTTCTTCTGCTACCATTCTCTGTATCAGCCCTAAACTTTTTCTGGGATGTCTCTGCATTAAGTTATTCAGATCTTGCTCATTTTCCCATTATGGTTTTTGCCAAGGCTACTGCAGATTTGAATAAATACATCTTCACCCAGTTACTGTGGTGTTCAAATGATACATAGTCGTTTATATATGTATACTCGTATAGTCATCACTGTGAAGTAAGAAGGTTTTCTGCTCTTTCCTTTGACATGAAGAAATTAAACTGAAGAGCTAAAACATTTGCCCCATTTTAATCATAGAGGTTGTAGCAGTTCCAGGAACTGAATCTAAGGAATACTTTAGTATTTTGATCGTTGGACTGTCCTAACCATGATAGGTTCAAGGTGGAAGCTTGACCTGAATGCAGTTTAAACTGATAAAAATTACATATATCACATTAATTCACTAGTATTGCTTCTGGTTTATCTACAGAAAAAGTTTTCAGTGAAGAAGCACTCATATTTTATTATATCCTTTGTATATTAAAACATCCACATTAAAATCCTCGTCTTTCTCAATTCATAGTTGTGGTGTAATTCCTAAAAGTCACTTTTATCATCAACTATGTGTTATATCCATGACAATGGAATAATCTAATTCTGCAATACAGTACTATAATGAAAGCGACAGTGTGATCAAATAACAGCAAATGCCATGTGCTGTTAGCACAGTGCAGTAGACCTAAGGTCAGGTTAATATCCTGTCAGGTGTGGACTAGAAGAGGCCTACAGAGAGTGGAGAGAAGTGCACAAGAAAAGCTGCAAGGAAGGCTCAGAAGAAGAGATCTGTCCAGAGGTCTCCTAGCAACCGTAGCTGCACAGA
>JAYRBT010000093.1:2324034-2352114 GCA_036023395.1 Myiotriccus ornatus
TGTCAGTGGAGATTTAGGCTGAATCTTAGAAGAAGGTTCTTCACCCAGAGGTGAAGTGGTTGGGTGCTGGAACAGGCTCCCCAGGTAAGAAGTCACAACACCAGGACTGACAGAGTTCAAGAAGTATTTGGAAGATACTTTCAGACCCATTATGTGACTTATGGGGATGGTCGTGTGCAGGGCTAAGGGTTAGACTGGATGATCCTTTTTGGTTCCTTTCAGTTCAGCATATTCTGTGATCCTGTGATTGCATCTCGGAAAAGATGCCCTAACATTTCTTTCAACGGATGTGACTGCACATCTTGTGTCAGCTAAGGTGTTGGTCTTTCCCAGATTCCAGTATACCGAACCAACTTCAAGTTTCAAGAGGTAGACTCTGATGTTTCTTCTTTCTTATACTCACTCATCTCTTCCTTTTGTAACATAAAATGCACTATGCTTTTTTTTTTTTTTTTTTTTAGTTTATATAGTGGTTTTGACAGGTTATTGTGGTTGGTTGTGTCCATGGACTTCTTTTATTTAGTGGTAATCACACATTATTTCTGTTTTCTGTGGTTGGTGCAATTGGTTACAGAAGTGGGGGGGGGGGTACTTATTCTTTTTTACCACCCTTTAAAAACAACATAGCAAGTTATTGAGTGAATTCAAACTTAATCTTGCAATTTACAGTAACTGACAGTGTAAGACTGAAACAAGTCTTTTTGCTGACAGTGGTACTTGATTTGGCTGAAAGAGGAAGAAAAGGTGAAGCACCATGGGCAAAAACAATGATACAGAAATGATTCAGAAACAAATAGGAAAACACCTGGCAACTTACACTGGTATTAATAAATCAATGGGATGGGAAAGAAGCTGCCATATCCATCATTTGAATATACATGACCACTGTGAGGTACAATGCAAAGAGTTTCTTGCTCTGCTTCTAGGTTCACAATCTCTTCCATTCTCTTAGCAATTCAGCTGCAATTAGCTAATGAGTTCAAAACTTATTCAGACATGTACAGAGCCTTTCTGTGACCAAAAAAACTCTGTTCCTTGGAAGCCAGGGTAGAAAAAAGCAACAAAGAATAAGCTTGATGTAGTGTCTTAATTTTTATATGGAGCTGTGGCAGTAATAGAGGCAGGCTGCATGTCTAGCTCTTACAGATGTGATTACCTCAACCAGACTCAACTTCACTGGCAAAAGATCTTGGTTTAAAAGTCTATAACTGAATTTTGAACTTGTGGCAAACAACTGTGTCATCACATCCAAAAAGGTAAGGAAAGCCAGCCTAAGTCACTTGACACTATACAAAAGACTAGATTAAACAAAATTTGTAATTTTTTATTTTAATTTTTCTTCATGTTTTACTTCTTCCTATCAAAGGTCACAAATATTTCAGAGCAAGACTTTTTGACATTACTTCTAGGAGAACCATACTGGTGAAGACTTGAGTCTCATTATCCTGATACATAGATTTGCTGAATGTGAGGGACTTTAGTGTTTAGATTGTCACTAACTTAGGACAGAGGTTGTGAATAGAAATGTTTTCTTCATTACACAGTGTCAGCTTTGATGCTGCAGCTGTTCAGGTTTTGGTTTATTTCTCTATGACATTTAATACTTTTAAATTATAATTTGAAGACAGTCTCATCTGCCTAAACTTAAATTATGATGCCTTAAATAATATCAATTGCCATTATCATTCTTCTTTTGGTTCAGTCATGGTGGTGCAAAACATTCACAAGCCTTCTCTAAAGGTGAAAAGGTTTCACAAGGACAACAAATCCCTCAGAAAGGTTGAGCATTCTTACGCAGTTTTCCATTGACCATGTTCCCCAACTACTTATAAGGGAAGTGTTTTTCTGGTAATAAGGATGGAAAACAGCTAGCCCAACAGTGCAGAGCCAGAAGACTGGTTGCTCTTACAGGACAGGATTAAAATAATAATGTTTTCTCATATTTTAGAGCTTTGAGATGTCCAAACTGTAGACTTCAGTGTGGGCTTGAGGATAGCGAAGCTAGTTTTCAGTAGAATAATGAATGAACCAACTGCTTACTACCCACAGCTTGTTGGTAGGGCATTTACTCCACATGGGACCACAGGAAGGAATACTCAGAGTCTGCACCTCAGCTTAGACCCTTTCAAGCTTGTATACCTCTGGAATATACTGCAGTCTCCTGTAAACTGGGTGTGCATGTTACTTGCACGGGAAAAAACAGTCCTTTTAGAAAAAAAGAAAAATCAAAACAACTCTTGGCAAAAAGTTGAGCTTGTGTGAACAAATAAAAAAGCAGTGGAACAAGCATCAAGTCTTTGGTCACAAGAAATTGGCTATTGTGTTTTCATTTGTCACAAATAAACCCGCCATACCTAAACCTCACCATCTTCTTTTCTTTTTCTGTTTTACATAGGTGTTTCCCCAACAAGGAAAGACCTTCACTCCAGAACTCTGTACATGCTTGAAAAATATTTCCTTCCAATTTGTTCAAAATTATGTATAAATAATCAGGGGACAAAGAAATCCTACTGCCATGGTACTTAAACTCATTGCCAAGACAGTAATTAACTGTGCTGAAATGCATGACTGCAGTCAAGCAGCTTCCTATCCTGGCCTTCCACTTAGGTGTTTTTGCATTTTCCCAGCTCATGGCAGAAGAGGTCTTATCCATTCTTTTTCATTTCAGACCTCCTGCTGCTATCCTTGACTGTAGATGCAGCTCTGAATTTCTCATCAAAACCCTCTTCAGGCCAAGAAGCAGAAAGAAGTGGGATTTGTAAAGTGGAGATTTATTTTATAAATATGGGAGGACCGTGTAGACAATCATAATTACACATTTCCAACTCCTTCCTATAGATCTTTCCAACTCCTGCAACAGCTACTAGCTGACCATGCAGAAAGCAAAAACCAATGAAGACTGAATGTATATGATTGAAAAGTGTATTAGAATTAAGCTCAGGTCACTCTTTTCTTCCGTCAGTTGTTTTGCCTGTGTTATCAGTCTTGTACAAAATGAGTATCCACTTCTCGTCTGTCCCTCCTTGCGTTGCTCTTTGGAGCAGGATACACTTTTACCTTGTACAGTAGGTGTTTTCAAACTTCACCATCCAAAACATTTAGTATCTAGAAATCTGATGGCCGTCATCCTTCTCTACCTTTCAGTAGCCCAATCTAAAGAAATTTACATGTTTGTTAGATACATATTAACAGGGAACAAGCAAAACTTAATTATACCCAATGACCCTTTATAGATTAGGTGGACAACGTCCTCAGGCACATGGTGTGAATCTTGGGATTTCCTGTGAAGGGCCAGGAGTTGGACTCAATGACACTGATGTGCCCCTTCCAACTCAGCATATTCTATGATTCTTTGATTATTTAAGTGCAATTAAGCTTTGCAGTGATGCTAACATAAATTTGAGCAATATATTTCTAAAACCCCATTCCTTTTTCTCCTGTTTTATGTGCTTTGCCATGCCAAGGTGTTGAACAGAGTGCTAAGGAGCATGACACCACTTCAGTAAAGCTTTCAGTTGTAAAAACATCCACTACTTTAACCATGGAGCAACCAGGTCTATTGGTGCCTGTCTGCTTAAAACTTAATATGTATAGACAGTGTCAAAAACACTTAACATCTTGCAAAACTGAGATATAGCTCAGTTGTTAGTAAAGTCTCCACTATCTCACTTAATACAGTTGATCAATCATAGCTTTGCCAGTCCTACATGCACTGCCAGGAAGCCATCCTATCTGCATTTCTTGGTACATCCTGGGAGACAGCTTCTCTGGCAGTGCTGCTGTACAACTGCCTGCAGTGATTATGGAAAGCTTCTACCTTTAGGGAAGGTTATACCTTTCCACTGAGATGGTGCCAAGACCACAAATTATTGTCTAGGTATCTTGTGGATTAAAGTTACTGAGTATCTAGTCAACAATCTCCAGGGATGTCTCAGAATGAGTATTAAAAAATCCCAAGACCTGGGTCAATTTTTTTTCTTGACGCATAACACTAAGGCTTTTAATCGAACTAGATACAACCGATATTGAACAAATAATACCAGGTGGGACATTGCATAGGTGTTGCCGCTGTGTGCATATTGCATAGGTACACCCACATACTGTTCCTACTCTATCTGTAGTTGTACTGCAATATAAATTTTCTCTTACTGGAGCTCGTTTTAGGCAGAAACACTGAGTAATTTACATGGCAAATGTGGGGTTTACCCCATTAGGTGGTGTAAGATGCTGAGATTAACTCACATATATGCTGCAGTTTTTCTACCATTACAGACTCCTGGTGTTAGCAGTTTTTAATCATTAGTTGCCACAGTTAACAGACAGATATCTATTATTTAAGTTAATACTCATAAATTTCTCCTTTTCAGAGTACTTCAAAACAAATTTTGGTTTTATAATCTTTTATGAGTAATTTAAGAATTGTTTCAATAAAACATTTTATAAGAGCCATTGTATAAGAAAGTTGTTTAAGAGTATGGGAAAAATGTGGTACAAGAGAAATGCAAATCTGCATAAGCCTCATTGTGAATTAACCCTTTTAGAACTGAGAGTACCACAAAGGGCATGACTTTTTTTTTCGTGCAAACGTATATACACTGCACACAGTCTAAACCCCTCATTTATACTACAACCTTGACAAAAAAGTGTTCAATTAATCTGCAAAATGTAGAGTTATCACCTCAAAAAAGTAATTCACTTCTTTAAAAACTAGGAGGAAAATAAATATGGTGCAGTAAAATTGTTGAGTAGAGGAATCTATCTGGACATTTCACAAAACATTTCATTATGCTGATAATTCCCTGAAGTGCTCTCAAGAGTGCTTTAAGCTGAGGATTACTGCACTGGATCTGATGGACTTTTTTGTAGCTCCTTTAAAAGGCAGTGAACCGTTTTTCTATTTTATTTAAATAATGCCCCTTAAAATGGATTTTTAGAGGTATAATAACTCCTTAAGAGTCAGTTATGCTAAACAGTTTCTCTTGATAGAAATGTTGTAAAACTCGTTAACTGCACAATTTCAGATGCCGGCTTGGTGAACACTAACTGACATGTGAATGGCCAGAGTTTGTAAAATAAATTGAAATAGTTGTTGTATCACACAGCTAGCAATGCACGAGTTGTAAGTCACAAGGGGCTCAAACCTGACAGAAAATTACTTCAAGATGAATGAAAAGTGCTTGTTTCTCTTTATTAGTTTTTAGAGAACAATGAAAATGTTGAATTGTTTACAGAAGAGTTGATTAAATGTGGTCAGTAGGGCCATGTCCTTACTGCTAACTGTTAGCCTTCCCAGCACCCAGCTCTTTCCCTCCACCCCATGCATCTTCTTATAGACTATAATGGTCACACATCTGTGTGTGAAATGTGCTCATTTTGACATTCCTCTGCTGCTCTGAGCTGTTGAGGCCTTTGTTAGGTAAAACACTGTTGTCAAGCCTAACAAGCAGGTCATGCAATTTGCTGGACACTGCAGCAGAGAATAGCCCTGCTATTCTGCATCTAACAATGCTTGGTTCAATATCGAAATACATATGTATTTTTTTTCTTTGTTCAGCCCTGATACATTCAATATTTTGAAGAAATGCATATTTTGCATTAAAAAAAAAAATCTGGAATGGGCTTGACATCACAGCACACTGTCTGTTTTATTCTTTTTTGTTATATATACTGCAGTTGGAGAGGGGAAAAGAGACTTTAGCTGTCCTTTTCTGAGCTAAATTCATTTTCTATGTTCTACTAAAGGCACAAAGAAGAGATGCATCGTGCCACACCATATTCTAGCAGATTATTTGGTCTGCTTTCAAAGCAATTCAAATTAAGGCCACTTTAGGAGAAATGGTATTTGCACAAGATGGCAACAACAGAAAATGTCCCTTTGAGGCAGTGACTTTAAAAACATCTTAAAGATCAGGTTCATTTAGCAGCAATCAGGAGAATAAGAACCACTGGGTATGTTACTATGGCTGTTGAACAAAATTGTCTTTTTTTTTTTTCTTTCCATCCTATTCCATAGCTTTCATCCCTTCCCCCTCTTCCCCAGAAGAAAAATCAACCGCTACTGTGCAAGGGTTTGAATGCTATTTGTGGCAATCTGTCACTTTGCATAGTGTTCCACCCTGATGTGAAAGCAGGATTTTCTTTTTTTTCTATCTGCAGAACATGCTTTTCCAGGTCTATTATGTGTATAAACAATGGCATATGTAATTACCTTTCTGGGATGACAATTATTTCTCTGCATAACAACTGAAGTTAAGGCAATTGATCTTGCTGCCCCCCACCTTCAAATAAAGGCTATCTTAAATATCAAACAAAAAAAAAACATTTTGGGATGAAATCAAGGCTTCTTGTGTCAGCCTAGTAAGGGACAGATACTATCACTGCAGCCTCTAAATGTCAGCATGATCTTTTTTTTTTCCCAAGCAGTAATTGCTTTACATTTTGTTTCAGATTGAGTCATTTCAACCTTTGCCTACAAGCCAGTCTTGGCACCCCACCTCCTTATACTGAAAACTTTTGCACTTCTGCTAGGGCGGATTTCCTTGGCAATTCTGTGGGTAAGAAAATACCATACCTGTCATGTCAAAACTGTTGGAAGGTGCAAAACATTGACTTTCTTATCTTACTTCAAGCTACAGGAGGTTATTTAGAGTGGTGGGCTGAAAAAGTGAGGGCTGAAGGAGAGTTTTTTTTTGCTTTCCCCCATTGTGTCCATCTTGCTGTGTATGATTATATTCCTCAGTGGATGAGGAACACCTGTACCTTCAGCTGGACAGATCTGGACAGATCTGCCTATGGACAGATCTGTCATTTTTTCTCTGTATCTCACAGTTTAACCTACATCAAGGTTTCCACTATTGTTTTAAATCAAGGGCCTGATCCTACAAAGAAGCATGGCTAAGTTTGTGATTAGAATTCAGATCAGACTAGGCTAACCTAGATCCCTTAACACTGAGCAAGGATGGTCCCATTCCTGGTCCTCTATTCAGAGACCCAGGGATGCTTTTTGCTTCCTCCAGTGAGAGCCATGCATGGCTAGAGCTGGCACAGGCAACGGTGGCCCAGCAGCAACCAAGAACTGTACCTGATGTACTTCAGGCTCATCAGAGCAGCCTCATCATTAAGCTGATATCAAAATATCAGTGCAGAACTACCCTCCCATACGTTTACAAAAACAACCTAAACAACATTTTGTACCTGCAGAAGAGGAGGGTATGATACTGGTGCTACAATGAAAGTCACACAGCAGCTTGTGTTTCTTTTTCATTGTTGCAAATCGAATTTACAAAAGGCAAAATCTGTTTATCAGCAACAACATGTGCATATATTTAAAAGGATGTCTTGCATCCTTTCTCAATCAAGCTTAAGCAAGGACTTTTCTGACTCTTTAGTATACACTTAATTCTCAGGAATTAGGGCCAAACTGTGCATTTGTGCAAGTTCTTTTTGCACCTGACAATGTTGTCATCAATGTGCCTAACAAGGTAGTCCTAATGCAGGCATAACTAAATGAAGGGTGTTTTAATGATGAATCCTTCATTCTCTTCCACGCCGTACGCACTGGGAGACTGGCTGCATGAACGCCTTTCGTGTGTTATGTGTTTATAAAAACTAAAGAACAAAGGGAGGAATAGGGCCAAGAAGAAGCATACACAAAACATAAACTTAAAACCTAAGTAGTGAACATTTGCTTATGGCATATATACAGCCCTTTTATTAACTGGCGCACACCCCAGTTTTCCCTTTATCTGTCAGAAAAGACACTGCACAGAAAGAAAAAAGATGAACACGTTAAAAATTTCCTTTCTTTCCCTTCTTCTCTCCAGTTCCTTTGCTGAAGGGACAGTAAGCAGTAAACATACATAGCTACATGCATTCTCCAGCCTAGGGACAACATCAGCATATTAATTGAACCTAATGCTGTGAACAGATTTCCCGAGTTTATATCTGGTGATGATGTCAACAGAGGGGAATAAGAATTAGCAAAAGTCATTCAGTTTTGTCTGTCTGGTAATGGATAAAAGAGAAACAAAAATCACCTACAAAATGGAAATCACAAACAGCTCTGCTGGGGAATACAAACACAGCTTTGAAACCTTTCTTTCTTTTGCTTTCAATAGACGCGAACTTAAATCATGAGCCAAAACAGGGGAAATATTAATCCTGACACCAGGATCTTTCTCTAACTCTCTTCCTTGCCAGTTTGAGTAGGTGGTTTTGGAGTTATCCCAAGTGCTGACTCCATCATTGCTTCAACAGTTAATGAGCTTTCTCTACAAAAAAAAAAAAAATTTCTTTGTCTTGAAGACAGTTCTGAGGGCCACATTCACCTCTGCGTCTGTGCAAAGAATATCTTTATAAAGTTTGAGCTGAGATCTGTTAATGGGAAGGAGAAATAGGGTATACTGTGAGATGATGACAACACCCTAAGGTGGTGGTACTAGAAGTTGGTGTTACTTGGTATCTATCTTCATTTACAGCTTTCTTTTTCTATACCTCCTTTCCTAAGAGGATCTCAAAGCACTTTGCTTGCATAAATCTGGAGTCCTAGCCTTATTCTGGAATGGAAAAGTATTATTATACTTGTTTAAAGTGAATACACTGAAATACAGGTAAAAAATGTCATTATCAACAATAACAAAAAGTTATTGCTAAAGCTGAAAATAAAACAGATCCAGACTACAGATAAAGAGATCCCCGCCTTTTCTGTTTCATACTGTTATGGGTAGAGAGTAATATCACAAAGTCACTGAGTTATACTGTTCATATGTATTTAATCAGACCTGTTTGCCAGATCAAGCTACAGCTGTGAAGCCATCCGTCTCTGCAAAAAGATGTAAAATATGTGATTATTTTATCTGGATTGCTCTTTCCAAGGAAATTTGGTCAGAAAGATAAACTAAAAGCTCTAAGAGATCTGAGAGGTTCAGGTTCTGAGACCTTTTTAATAGAAAGGTCTGTTTGGGAGCTTTGTATTCAATATTGTTAATTTTCCTTTGTGAAGATGTGATGGCTTTATCTCCCCTAATCTGCCCTCTAAAACTGTGAGTGGATCCACGTTTTTTTAAGTAGTATTGTTCTTTTCCTGGTTACATTAGTATTATGAGGTTTTGTCCAGTGAATAGAGCAAATATTGCTTCTCAGTAGTTTTCATAGTTTCAGCTTCTGTAAAATGCCATGGATCACAGTAATACTGTTTTTCTGTAAGACACAAGGACTTCTCCTGTAAGGAAGCCCCTAATAAGTACAGGCACCTTGCTACTTTATTTCATCTCAGAGTATGTCCAATTCAGCAGTCACTGAATTCAATCTTATCTGTTCAGATGTTGGGCTTTGACAAGCTGCATAAACCTGTCATTGAGGGGAGGACATGTTATAGTTACTAGTCCGGATGTTACAACTTTCCTCATTGTTTATTGCAGATGGGGTAAAGTAGCACAAGCAGAGATAGAGAAGATGAAAGCAAGGTTAGTTAAACACTGAGCTACTTTGTGCTTAAAAAGAGTGATAGTGTCAGGCCAACAGTTCAAAGGTTCAGTGCAAATACTCTTTGACTGTTTGGTTTTTCGTTTGTAATACTGGTCAGTGGAAAGATACCAAACATCCATATAAGACAAACTCAAATTTTTCAGAGGAACACCACGCACATAAAAAGTGGCCACTCTTCCCTTACACGCTGATACTTTAAAATTTAAACTTTTTTGACCACTATAAATATTATTTCTGATTTCCTCTGCCTGTGAGTTGCAGGTGGTTTATGTCTTCCCATGGTCCTTTTATTCCAGTTTTCTTATCAGCAATTACTTACACAGTAATTCGAATCCAATTTCAATATTGACTACTAGGTTGAAAGCTCTGTGTCAAATTCTGGCTCTCTAGCATTTTCTGGTTCCATTAAGAACTTATGAAACACTAAGACTTAGGAAAGAGAAGGGGAAAAATATCTAGGAGGTGATGTTAGTGAGGCAATTATGCTTGTGTTGCATGGTCCGCTAAGGTCACATTAAACTTGTATTGCTCCTAGTACTTAAAAAGGAACATTTCTATTAAAAATTAAAGCAGGTGAAGAGTGTCTATAGTGCATAAGATAAAATTTATGGTTTTTCTTTCTATCTGGCAGCAGATCACAGCTTTGTCCATCTGCACAGAACATGTATCCCTCCTTGCACAATTTCACCAGCATAGCTAGGCCAGCATTAAATAACCTTCTTTTGGGACTGATCTTTACCTGTTCCTGCAGGAAAGCTGTGCTGAATCTCAGCAGTCACTTGGCCCCAGTATCCAGCCAGCTGGAAGGATGGTGCTGGGAAAAACTGCTTTGGTGGTCCTTTTCATCAAGTGCAAGGCCAACCCTGGCCAGGTCAAGCTTAGAACAAGATACATGATGGTATGAAGCCACAGGTGCAGTTGGAGTTACGTAAGTGATGAATTTTTCCTCTAGCGTTGAGCACCACTGCCAGCTTGGCCTTAACAGGACAGTGAAGTGTTTCCAGTCAGCTCCCTGTATTGCAATCTCCTAGACATAGAGAGCAGATGTCTTGATCCTGTGTTTGTACAGCAATGAGCATGGAGGGATGCTGTTCTCTGGCTGCTGCACAGTGTCCCACTTCAAATATTTAAAGTAATGCATGAACACTCAATACTAAGCTTGCCAGTATTGCAGAAAACTGTCCCTGACAATGGCCTACAGTCTGTAATTAAAAACCTATTCCAATGATGGCTTAAATTTCTGTTTTGGGGAGTAGCCAGGGAAAAGCTCCACTGTATCAGCAGTTTGTTTCCCTTCTCTGTATTGCAGCTTTCTTTTGTAACACAGATACTTATGACCATTGAAAAAAGTGAGCTGGTGGGTGTATTTGTGTCTTCTGCTCTTGCAATCATTTTATGCCCTGCCCAGAGGTACCTTTAAAAAGAATATCCTTTTGCCTCTACTTTACATCCCTCCTGGCGAATGCCCTCTAGTGTGGTCTGAGCGATTTCTCTGGTGTTCTCTTCTGATCAGTCTTATTTTGGTTAAATGTGGGACTAAAAATTAAAACTGTTCAGGCTGATGATTTTCAGTGTATGGAAAGAATCTCATATTCTTCTATTTAGCAACATCGCTGAAGGAGATAATGGTATGTCATGGTCTTGTGTGCAGCTGCTTGACAGATGGCTAGAAAAATTAACTAATATTCTGATATCACTTGTAAGGAGAAATAATTGATTCTGTTAGGCTTGAAAAAATCACCCTGCTTTCCTTTCTACCTGGGTATTTGTTAGGGCTTTCCTAAGTTATTCTTGTGTCACTAATCTCATCTGAAAACACCTGATTCACTGTTCTGAATCGGGAATTACATTGATAATAAAGTGAAAAAAATCAAATTTATCTGAATTGTATATGTATGTACACTGAATGGTCTGGCTGATATTCTTGGGACAGGTCTACTTCCCCAAATTTTTGGACTACAATTCTGCTACCTGTGAGCCAAACGTTACTCTCACTTTTGGAAGTCTGACAGGCTACACAACTCTGATTTTTTTGAGAGAAGCTCTGTATTAAAACTTTCTGTGTTCCCAGAAAGCAGAACCTTCCTTCTCCTGTGGAAGTTCATGTCCTCAATGCATCTCGTAACACCAGGCATTAAGAAAAATACATCAATATTGTAAGATGATACCAAACACTTGGGTCTTTAGGTTTTAAAGATGGTGTAAACTATGGATCTGAAGAGATTTGAGGTGTAGTACGAGTCAAATAAAGATCCAGGAGATTATGTTTTTTATTGTTTGAGTGATAAGGTGCACCGCATGGTAAGGTTAGTCAAGTAAACAACCAGCAAATTTTTGTGTTAAAATTATGAAGGAAGCAATGATTACAGTTACTAATGCCCTTCTATGTCAGAAAAGACAAGGTCTCTAGTATCAGTCATCCTTTTTTCCTTCCTAAGAATTCACTCCGTGTCTCCTCTGTTCCTGGATGCCACTTTCAGTTTACAAAAGGAAGTCTGGAGTCTCCTTCAGATACTGAAGTTGTGACTAATTTTGCTAATAAAGCAGGCTGGACCCCTCGGCAGAGTTTGCTCTTCCATCCCCCACAAGGCTTCCAGTCTTTTTGCCCTTTGGTCCATTCCTCATCAGGGGCAGGAGGCTCAAGATCTCACTGGCACCAGAACCCATAAATAAAGGTCCTGTAACAGCAATAGCAAGACAGAAATGAGTACAGCAGATGACACCAAAAAAGTAATTTTATTTAAGAAAATAGCCATTCATAATTGGGCCTCTGTCACTTTAAATTTTAATGGTAATAGTACTGGAACTTTAAATTACAGCTTTCAGTGGCTTCACACTGAATCTCTCAATTACCCTTTGTAACTCCTTTCCCAGAGCATGTGCACTGTGACATTGATATCGTTGTTTAAATCAAAAATTACATCTGTGTACACCATGCAGGGATCCTGCCTGTCTCCAGTGCCAGCAACTGGGCAGACATACGAGGAGGTACCACTCCTAGGTCTGAGCCAATCCTGGTAGCCTCATGCAAAAAAATTGTATGTTCCTGGCACTGATACGGCACTGAGCTCACCCAGAGGGTGGCCTGGGGAATACTTCTACAGGTATAGCCTTTGGTGAAAGGACAGCCATCCATGAAAGAGGCAAGACAACCCTGTCAGTGATTATTGTTGCAATTATTATTGCAAGAGCTGTTGAGGCTGCCATTGCACAGAGATGCTGGAGCATCCAGAGATGGCAAGGTGTCTTGCAGTTGGGATGAAAATGGAGAGTGGGTAAGTATTTTCCTTCAAAGAGAGCAAAACTATATAGAGTGACCCAAAAGGATGTGGGGGAAAAAAAATAAGAGTGAAGAAAGTTTCAGGTGTGTCACATTCTGGTGTAAATTAAGTCCATATTATGGATTTTGTTGTTGTTTTTACTGAAATCTCTGTTTTAATAATTAACTTGCCATGATGGTCCCTTCATCTGCAGCTCCAGTCCTGAGAGAGTGTGCTTGTCCTAGAGACAAGCACAAAGCTGGCAAGGAAAATGTTCAGTTCCATGTGACCAGAAAATACACTTTTAAACCCCGGAATGGAAGAAGGTCTCAGAATTTATTGCTGTAAAACAGGTTTTTGTGAGTAACCAGCTCTGAAAATGTATGGGATTGCTGTTAGGGGAAAAGGCAAATTTTGTGCTGGTTGTACCCAACATTGATGGAAGCTAGAAGAGACTGAGCCTGCAGCTTACAATAAGTGGGAGACCACTTTGTCCTTGCCATGACCCTATCTAGATAACTAGAAATCTGCATACTGTAGCTTAAATCCAGCTGAGACTAGGATCCTGTCTTTTCCCACTTCTAGCCTGGATGAAAAGCATGAGGATGGAGGTCACCTAAACTACTCTGTTCATGCAGTTCAGAGCTATCTGAATAATCCAAGGGTTCATTTTAAACAAACAAAGTGCCTGGCACTTTATGTTTCTGAAGAAACCTCCCTGAGGTATGGGTGAAATATGGAGCCACTGAAAGACATGTCCACTGCAGATCGAGTGGAAAATGGCAGTGCAGAGGAATGAATGCTTCAAAAGGTAAACAGAAGTGCAAGAGATGGGAAATTTTTCACATTTTATTAAATCAGACTTTTACAGTAGTTGTTGAAAGCAAAAAAACACTGAATTATATTTAGATAATAGTTCCATAAATAACGTGTATTTTCACAGCAGTTGCATAGTCTGGAATTTATGTGCTAATTACAGACCTCAAATCATCTCTGCACAGATTTGCAATTAAAACTGAAATATTTTCATATACAGTGTAAGCCCTGTATTCATAGCAACAGCTAAGAGACATGCTGGTTACAGTTTGCTCAGTAAATATGAATATTTTATGTTTGAACACAATTGTTTCACTATTGTTTTCCTTATGTTTGGTATATTAAGAGCTGGAAAAGTTTAAAGATGAGTGCCACATTGTGGATTATTATTCCTTTTAGAAAAAATATTCTGTGTGTAGTGAAGTATATGTTGCAACAATCTAGGGGAATGACAATTATTGAAAGACATGTAGAAAGAAAAAATTCTGCATATGGTTACCTTCTTAATAAATATTGTAAAAATATATACTTTTAAAACCCTGTAGTGCCAGCAAAGTAGAGGAAGAATACAAAATTAGGGAGAACACTGAATAATTCAGTAGCTTGTTATGTGATTAGGTCTGATTGGCCCATACTAAGATGCTGCCATAAAAATGATTTCCCATGGTAGCATTGGTCTTGGGGTGGGGGCTTACGATGTCCATAAAATGGGAGAACAAGGCTTACTGGAACTAATAATATCATGCCTGTGCAGAATGACTGATGGTCTTTGAAAAGGCCCAGATTGGTTTCATCTTTCTTCAGATTTTATCACTCACTCTTTCTTAGTCACGTGCAGTCAGTAAGGCAAAGAGAGGTAACAAGTGTTTGATGTATAATACTTGAGCCACTTTTGTCAGAACTGCATTTATTTTAAACTGCTCTTGTATTTGATGCTCACAAGATGTAGATGTTCTATATTTTTTTTCTCCAGCTGATAAGAACAGACAGTCCTGTGGTTAGATCAAGAGGTAAGCCAAGCTTGTGTTAAAGCAACGGTGCCAAAAATTGCAGTAAAAATTAAACAGATCCTCCTTCCTTGCACTGGGACCATTTCCATTACTGATTAAATGGATATAGAGCTGCACAGGACTGACATCTTGGGAGAACCTCATATCCTTTATTATTTGCAGTATGCACACACCTTTCAGAATGCTGCTTAAGCTTCTTGGAATACATTATCCGTTTCTGTTCACTTTCTGCTTTGCAATATGCAGAGAGTCACTAAAGCTTCTTTTATGTCAGAAGAAATTTCAGATGAATAGGGGGAAAAAACACTTAATTTAACCAATTGAGGAAAAAAGGGGTCTTATCCACTTGTTTCTGAAAGCCTACACATCTCCTCAAATATGACAAATCAAGCCAGATATCTTAATCATTTGTTGTAACCATCCTTATCAGTAACTTATTCATAAAGATTGCAGATGTGTGAACTGAAAAATGTTTGGCAGGGTCCCAAAAGGCAAAGAAAGAGTATAAAAGGGTTGATCAAGTAGCAATGTACTGGAGTCATGCTCATTTGAAAAACTTTCCATTATCCTCATTTGTTCTAATAGAAAGAATAGAAGAAATAAATCTGCAGGACACCAGGTTTCTGAACCCCATCACTGATACATACTCATATTTTTGTATGTATAAGTATGATTACAAGGCCATATGCATACCTATGCCATACACCTGTATGCTTGTACATGGCTGTGCATATGGACACGCAGATCCTCTCACTTGTGATGTTTTTGTCTCCTATAGATTCTAATGGTTTTTTGTTTTGACAATTTAAACACTTAGTCAACACTGTTTAACAAAATCAAGAGCAGTTTTGGCAATTAATTTCTGCCATCAATAGTACTTTCAAATTGGGCAACTCCCTTGGAACAGGGAGCAATAACAGCAAAGACTGGAGTGAAAGAGCAAGACAATTCATTAGACAATTCTGCAGCAGCTAAAAGTGGTGAGGGATGTCAGACTGTGTTCCTGTGCTTCAATACTAATGAGAGTCATTGCATATTCATAATCCTAAATACAGTCAGCTTCTGATAAAAACTTTTGTCATCGAAGCTTCACAGCAAGAGCAAAGCATTGCACACCTCATGTCGTGGCACTTCCACCAAGCCAGAGCAAGAACAAGATTGATTGTTTTTCAACACAGCCTGACAGGGAGCTAAGAGATACTGCCCCAAGGGTTCTTAAACTAAGCTTAGTTTGATTACAAGGCTCCAAGTAATCAAAGAAACAAAAGAGAGGAGGAAAGTGGGGGGAAGAATGTTGTTTTGCCTTGCTGGTAGGTTTTTGGTTATTTTTTTAATTACTTTTTAAAGATAAAGGTGACTTTAAAAATGTTTTTCTTATTGAGACTTGAGAGTAATTATCTGTTAGGCATTTAAAACTCTTCATATCAATTTTTATCATGGAAAAAGGAGAAAGGCAGGTGCTAGTAAACTGTTCCCATGTTGTAGGAACAATGCTGCATGTCTTCATGGATACAAATCTCTGAAACTGTATGAAGCTTCACATCAATATGAATAGCAAAGATTAGTGAACTCAACCTGACAGATATTAAAATCAGCTCTGCCAAGTATTGTGCTCCCCAGAATTCACTTGCAGGTTCCTTTTAATCTGTTTTTTTTTCGAGTCCTTCTTCTTCTCATCATTGTTGCCATTTTTATTAATAATTTTGTGAAACTACCCATCTACTTTGCTGGCAGTCAAAACCTGAAGGTACACAACTCTGCTAGCCTTTAACCTGTCTGCTGGGACAGCTGTTAGCATTCCCTGAAGTCAAAGAGAAACGTATGTCTCAGCACCCAATTTGAAAAATCCTTGAACATTTTCTCACTCATAAAGATATCTTCAGCTGGAATGCCAGCACATTTCCACATCTATTTGACAGGAAAACAGTCTATGAAATATACATAAAATTAAATAAAAATTAAATAAAACAGGACAGTAAAACAAAGGTTTAAAAATCTGATTACAGTGAAAGATTGGATTTTTTTTCAGTAATTATAAATTTTCATGTGTGGGAGAAAAAAAGAATTCACAGCTCAAGAGAAATCTCAAAGATCAAGGATGTGGAGATTTCTCTAAACTGTTAAATATCTCAGTCATATGTATACAGTCTTTGAAAATAGAGAAATCTTGTAGTTATGATTGATTGAAGTAACTGATTATCCACAGATATTTTAAGTGTTGAGACATTAAATTGTCAGCCATATCAGTTTGATTGCAGTAAAACATGAAAACATTTACTTTTGTCTGGTTAGAGAAATTTATTTTTCCCAGAATGACAATCCTTTAAGTAGAAACCAGGCAGCTTGCCAGCTCTCCATGTCATACATTTGAAGTTTGTAAATGCAACCATATTTTCAAAAGTTTTCAAGGTCCAACATGTGCTTCAGAGGTCTTGGGCAAATAGTCTTGTAATAAACAGACTTCTGTGTACTGCTTTGATCTCCCTTAAGCCTGGTATAGATTAGTATTTATTCATTACAAACCAGTGAATGGCATAGACAGTGGTTTGCATTCAAGGTGTACACATATTCAGAGCTCCTCAATTATGTAAAAGATTTCCATTAAAAACAGTTACCCTTCTTGGACTGAAGCTATAGGAACAAGTTTGATTAATATGTTTTATAAGCCTGAAGTAAATGCTCATCATATCTGCCAGCAAGCTGACAGCTTTCCAAAAAGAACCTTTGTTCCTGGGATAAGTAATTTGTGTGATCTTCTTTAAGATACCACACTCAAAACCTTAGAGGGAGAAGGTGTTACATTCAAGCAAAATCTGCTCAAAATGTGAATGCTGTTAAGTCTGCTTTGCATTCCAGATCCTTGGTATGCATTATTTGACAGGATAGTGACTTTTTTAAAAATTTGTTGTTCTTGCTTGTCAGAACACCAGTGCTTTCCCATTAGGCAGAGGTGTACTTGATCAGCTTTTTACCTATGTGCAGGAAAAAAGCCTGGGCATGAAGATTACCAGATGTGTTAAAAAATTACATTCAATTGACTGGAAAAGTAAGGAAGTAGACCAAAATTTGGAGGACAACAAAGGAATGATTTAGCCGAATCCATGACAAGCAAAGGGAACAATTCCATCTTTCTAGAGTGTTAAATGTTTTCTCCTAACCGGAGTACTAACACCTCTGCCACAAAGATTTAGGCAGTGGTGTGTTGTGTCGTCAGCATTAATGAGCAAATACCTCAAAAACATGTCAGATGATGAAAAAATGAAACTGTGGTTATCCATTACCAGGGAAAAATATACCCTTCCTAACCTCTTCAGGCAGAAAGGTTACTCTACAGCATGAAGCATTACATTTGATTTCTTTTAGATAGCCAAACATTGCATTCAGTTTCTAATTTCAAAGCTGGAAAAGAGCATTCAGCTTAAGCAGTCATATATTTATATGCTTGTATGAGTTGCTACCGTGAATAATAGCAATGAACTAATCCAACCTTGTTTAAAAATTCAGTCAAAATATTTGACCAAATGGGGTTGGATTCCACCTTGTTTTCAAGCCAGATAAAGGAATTAATCTTATTTTTATCCATCAATGTGCCCTTCTGCTTTTGGTCTGTGGGTCTGTGTAGAGTAGAAGAGATGCCCTTTGTTGTTTGCCTATCTCCACTCAACTAATCTTCTCTTCTACAGATTTCGGGTACATCCAAGGTAATGCAGTCTTAGACTGAGGTCGAGCTGCTTGCTTTGCAATCTGACACACTAAATAAAACCTGTGTCCAAAGTGTGTCACTCATCTTAAAGTGAGGTGAGCAAACCTGGATGTGCTCCTACACCCAACCAATTATATTTAGTATGAAAATGTGACATTGGTTCCTATATTATTTACAGATTTAAACAACCGAAAAAAAACACATCCTTACTTAATTGCTGGTTGAGTTATTGCTATTCTTTTAAATATGGGATTGTCTGAACACAAGCTAGCTTATAACCAGATCTTGCATGAGTCTCCAGTGGCACTACCACATCCTTGCAGGCTCTGTAGTATTGTCCCACAGGACAAATAGGGAGAGTCAAGCTTGACTTCAGAAGCTAACAGAGCTTCAACTTGGGCATGGACAGACAGACAGGTTGCTGTGTAGTGTGGGACCTTGCAAGGAGCTGGCAGAGACAGTCAGAGCTCAGAAGACATCTCAGTCAACCCAACAGCCTCCCACTGGCCATATCCATTTTAGAGACCCTCAGAGGAACTTACTGACAATAGCTAGTTCTTACCTTTTCCATCCTAAGACAACATGTGTGGACATGGCCAGACAAACACAGCAGGGGTGATCATCCATCCTAACTATGTATTAGTACAATTTTAATTTACCTTCATGCTGGGGAGAGGATTGGTGCACTAAGAATAATAAATAATACCTGGTTTAGTCCAAAGTAAGAAGTTCATTCCTTCTTACAAGTAATTTATTTCGTTAAACACTTTCTTTAAATTATTCTTACCAGAGGACACTGGAAAGTCCAGATTTTCTTATTCCTTGTTCACTTTTACCTGTTTTGCTCTAATTCAACTTCTTTTCATAGAAGAGGCATTAATTTAGGTTTCTCAGGTTATATTTCTCCAAGTCCTGAAATGCTGTCTTATTTAGGAGAGCTCAACAGTTTTCCCAGCACAAGCATGAGTCTGGATTTTCCCACTATTTTTTAAAAGAAACTCAAAACCCTGAAATTAACAGTACTAGTGCCTTTCAGTCTACAATGGGGGGTTGTTTTGTGTTATTATTACTAACTTAAAGAGGCAAAGTATATTTCCATTATGCATATTGTACTTAATAAATTTCTAGCTTCAGAATTTTGGAGGGAGATCATTCAGTCCTGGTATTTTGCTATTACCCAATCTCTCAAATTGCTTCATTGTTTTCATGACATACATCAGCCTCTTAAGAACATATTTTTATTTCCTATGAAAAATGACCTTGGAATAGAATTTAGAAACAAAAATGTATTAAAAGCCTGAAAGAGCTGATTTACTGGAAAAAGGTTATGTTCTGAGTATTGGTAACTGTTGACAATGAGATGTAATAAAAGCCTATAAATATTTGAGGGCTTTTAACATTAATAGTTGAGAAAAAAAATTATTGGCTATGTCATTGAAATATTTATCCTGATGTATCTATCTTATAGGAGAAAATGACAGCAGTATTTCAGACATTGAGGTATGGCAACTGGTTTCGATTTTAAATCTTTAATCACAACCACTAGAAAATATGAAAAAGAAAATAGAGAGATATGTCTGGAAATTTTATTTGAAAGCATAATCCACTGAATTATGCTGCAGCATCCCAGATTAATCTGCAGAATCCCCACTGACCTGATAAAACTCCAGTGAAATAAATGGACAGAAATAGCAGTCCTTTGACATGGGGATTAATGAAGTGAAGAAAGGAAGAAATGAAAGAACAGGGAAATTCAGCATTCAACCCATCTGTCCCCTCTCTTTAGTGCATGATATTGTCTACACATTTACCATTTGCACCAGTAATTAGTTTAATAATATTGTATCTGTTCTAAAGTTTTTATTTCTCATAGATTCTTTGATCTTTCACTCTTAACTGCTCCTGACCTATCAGTGTCATCTATTTTTGTTACCTGATAGCATATCAATTCAAAAATTTCTGAGTTCCTGAGGCCCTGCCTTAATTTTATACTTTTCTAAATGCTTATGAAAACAAATAAAGCTGAAGGAGGATTGTTTCCAATTGTTTTAAGGGAAACATGTAGGGATAGGAGTTATGTCCGGCTTACTCCACATGAACAGCCTTCATTTGGCTATAAACTCAAAGTTCTGTTGAAAGGTAGAACCAAATGAGATCAAGTAACTATAATTATATCTGTGGAGAGCCATGTAAAGGTTATTGACTTTTTATTTATTTCCTATTTCACTATTCGCACTCATATTTTGATAACTTATATCTGAGTAGGGTGCTTGACATGCCTGAAGGACAGGATGCCATCCAGAGAGACCGGGACAAGCTCAAGAAGTGGGTCCATGGGAATTTCATCTGGTTCAACAAGGTCAGGTGCAAGGTCCTGCACCTGGGCTGGGGCAACACCCAGTATCAATACAGGCTAGGGGATAAGTGGACTGAGAGGTGGGCTTAGAAGAAGGATTTGTGGATACTGGTGGATGAAAGGCTGGATATGACCCAGCAATGTGCACTCTCAACCCAGAAAGCCCAGTGTGTTGCACTCTGTACCCAAAGAATTGTGGTCAGCAAGCTAATGAAGGGGATTCTGCCCCTCTACTCTGCTCTAGTGAAACATCACCTCAAGTGCTGTGTCCAGCTCTGGGACATCTCTCCTATGAAGGCAGGTTGAGAGAGTTGGGGTTTGCTCAGCTTGGATAAGAGAAAGCTCCAGAGAGACCTTAGGGCACCTAAAGGGACAACAAGAGAGCTTATGAGGGATTTTTGACAAGGGTATGGAATCACAGAACAAGGATAATGACTTTAAACTGAAAATGAGTAGATTCAGTGTAGATATGAGGGAGAAATGTTTTAAGATGAAGGTAGTGAGAACACTGGATCAGGTTGCCCAGAGAAGTGGTAGTTGCCCACCTCATCCCTGGAAACATTCAAGGCCAGATTGAATTGGGCTCTGAGCAACCTGATCTAGTTGAAGATGTTCCTGCTCATTGCATCAGGGTCAGACCAGGTGAACCTTAAAGGTCCCTTCCTACACAAACTATTCTATATCTTACTATTTAATTAAGGGAATACCTTGTGCTAGTATTGTTTGCTCTACTTGCCATGACCTAGTGATAACTAGTTGATGGTGTAAAAGGGTTGATCACTCTCCAAAATCATACTTCTCAATTGAACAGGCATTTGCAAAAAGCCACTCTTTTGATTAATAGTTCTAAAGAGTCTTTCTTCTCAACTTCAGCCAGTCCAAGCAACTCACAACATAACTTGCTGATCAGATACATCCTCAGGCTTTCAGTACTCAGTGGTGGCAGCTGGCTTACTGCAGGTACCACAAAACCTGCAGCAGTGTCTGCACTAGTGCTGTGTACATCGCTGGGAATTTGGTCTCTTTTAATGAAAAAGGATGAATGGGTTTGGTCATTGTTTCAGATGGCTGTGGTGAGTTTGCAATGTCCTTTTATTCATTAGGTTTTCTTACTTCATGTCTGGGAAGGAGGAGGTTTCCTGCCCATTTTTCTCTTGCTTCGGTCGTGATCGTGATCACCTAAATGTATACAAGAATATACTCATCTTGTGTGACTGTTCAATCTATCTATTGTTTGGTCCTGTGTTATTTCATGGCAATAGGACAAGCTGACAGTTTCCTGTTGAAGAAGATGCATGCTTAATAACAATGAAAAGAGTAAAATGTTCTTTTCCAGCAGGGGAAATGGTTCTCTAATTCCTATTTTGTAACAAATTTTTCTTCTCTCTTTGAAAATGCAAATCAGCATCATTTCATTTGGCAGGTAAAAACATTTTTTATTAGATGGAACAAAAATTAAATTTAAACACTCTATGAATTTTTCTTTCCCTGAATCTCCAGCAAAAAATTGTAGTAACATTGAAATATATAACAAATGTCAGTATTTTCTTACATCTACCACTTACAGTTATTCTTCTACCCTAAATGTCACCAACATTTTTAATTATATTACTTTAAAAATAAAAAATAAAGAATCCAGACAGGATATCTTTTTCAATTTTCAAAGCAAAAAGCACAAAGAGGAATTTGTAAAAAAAAAAAAAAAAAAAAAAAAAGCAACTTGGTAGTCAAACTGTTATTCTGGTTTTGTTTCCTGTAGGATACCTGGGGTTTAGGTATAAAGCTGAGGAAAAACTATTTTTCTCCAATAAGTATTTTCAGATTTTTCTGATTTAGCACTTCAGAATTGTAACATGTTCTCTTAACATTTTTGCTATTATTATCATACTAATCATGTGTGCAAACTAAACATATTAAAAAATTCACCAAGAATAATTTTCAAAAATAAGAATTGCTTCCTTTTTAATGTATTTTCATTTCCAGACTTCATAACTTCCTCCAGAGAATTATATAAGCTTTTCCATCTGCCAAATCTCAGCCTCCTCTTTCTTTTTTCTCCAGTGCAACCTTTGCTGAAACAGCCCCATTGTTGACTGATTAATATTTTCCTTGGTACCACTTTATACCTGCAACCAGTACAGTGGCATTGCAAACAGTGCAGCTAAGGATACAATCTAGATTTCAAATGGAAAAGGAAATTAACCCATTGCTAATAGGTGGGTGGTTCATACGGCACTTTACATTTAGTTTGTATTTTTGTAAAGTAAATATTTATATATATTGTTCATGTAATTTATTACATGTGTCCACGTGTGTGAAATATATGAAGGTTATTTATGATCTGTGTCAAAAGGTCACAAACAAATTGAATTTATGGAAAGCAATTGCTATTCCCTGGTGATCATGACAGTGCATGTTTCTAAAAAAATATGGAGACAGATCTTAGCCTGTTTGCTGCTCACCAAAACCAATGGCTCTTAAGCTGCTGGCAGCAGTTCTTTAAACTAAGTGACGGTATCTGTCACTAAAACAGAGTACGACATATTGTAGCATGAATTATTAATTCGAAGTAACTTCCACCTGCAGATCACAAGTTGCAGCACCATGCATGAACAGGAGACAACCCCCTGGAAATCTACAGGTCTTTCCTTATGCTCTTGTTCTGCTGCAAGGAGTACCCTATGTCTGGATGCAGTGTCCTTTGATAAACGCTCTGATGCCCATGTTTTGAGAACATGAGAGAAGTATTCGGTTCAGTGGGCGCTTTTCTCCTTCTGGGCCAATCTCTCAGTCCTTGAGGCAGGTAGAAGGTTGTTGAGTAATACATAAAGTCACTTGATGGCACAACAGGACATCAGTTCTTATTATGAATATAATCATCATAGGGCAGGAAACCAATAATTTTCTTCCCAAATAATTTTCTTTCCATTCGCTTGGTATGTCAGGAAAATGACAGACCCTCAGCAAACTATAAAACACCATTTTAATAACTCTGATATTCATCAGTGAAAGGAGATATGAATGTTACCAATATTTGCGCATGTTGTACTAAATGTCTGGTAAGATAACCCTTATCCAAGAATTTTTTGTTGAATTTCTAGCACATTCCAACAACCTTTTCTTCTTGTTTGCATCAAATCATATTCTGCTATCCCTTGTGAGAGATGCAACACATTAATAGAGTTTTCACATTGAAAGTTGCTTTCAAACGAGCACCAGCATGCTTTCTCTCTACTTTCACTAAACATTCATATGTCTTCTGTAGGATATGTTAGCATCCTCTTCATTTATTCCTGCAGATTTTGCTGATTAAAGCTAATAAAAGATATAGTAAAACTACATATTTCAAAATTACTGGTTAATTATTATATATTTACAATTTTAACATTTGTGTATAAAAACTGAGATGCTTTAGTGTACTTTGATACATTCGTTTTTACAGAAATGTTAAAATGAAATGAGTTAGAATGATTATGGTCATTTTATAATCAAGACACATAGGCTTTTAACTAGCCTATAATCTCATCTTGCAAGGTAGTTACAGATGATACATTAGTTTGAAGTATTTACATAAGCTGTTCAAACACAGTAAACAATCAGCACAAATTTTAATTACATCATATTAAGTCTTGAAGTTAGTAAGTCATTTTTAGTGAGCACTTACATGTATAAACATCTGGGGAAGTGATTACAAACAGTAGGTGATGACCTCAAAATTTCTCCCAGCACTAATAGATTTAGTATGAGGTTCTTTGCTGTTAGACATTAAATGATCCCATCACCAATTAATCTGAATATTTGCTTTAATACAGTTCTTTTGACTGAAGTTTGGAGATATTTTCTTAGACTAGTTATATTTTAGGGCTTAATCTCATAATAAGTATTAGCCATAACTTGACAATATAGATTATCAGAAAGAATGGTTTTAATAAACTTAGAGTTAATTTGCTGGAAAATTATAATTGCTTCTTTTTTAATCAGTGTATGAGTTCACAAAATGAGAAAATTAACTTTCTAAATATGGTCAAATTCCTATTTCTTCAATTCAGAGAAATTTCCTTTCAATGTACTATTGCTTGAGTTAGGGATGAATAAATGTTAGCCTGTGGTAAACATAGCATCCGGCAAAACCATGTGTATTCCTGCTATTATTAAGAAGAAGTTATCATTTAACATTATACTTCATACTCAATTGGCTTTGCCTGACCGTGATAATGTTTATAAACTGTGAGTACTCCCTTGTTCCTATTTGTAAAGAAAGGGGCAAACCCAATCCTTCATTACTATAAGTCAGTGTTTTCTTCGGGGTTTTTTTTGTTTTAATTTTCCAAAAGTTATCAAATCAGGTTCTCTGTATCTCAGCTACTAGGCACATAAATTATCCAAGTAGAGGAAGTAGGTTTTTTTTTTACCCTCTGGATTGTTCAAGAAGTTATTATTTAAGAAGTACACAAGAGGAGAGATCTTCCATTGAAGTGTCTCTGAAAACAGAGGTGTGGGTCAATCCACATCAAAAGAGCTTCTAATCAGAAGGGCCCAAGGATAAGTTTCTAAAACAAAGCCTAATTTTATTTGAGTACCAGTATCTATCACCATCCATTAACATTATTCCAGAGATTCACATGAACTAATTTTATCACAGAAAGTAATCAGTAATTTCTATTATGAACATAAGTTTGATCATAATTTTGAAATTGTTTTCTTGTCTTATGGGGTGTTTGGGGGAGTTTTTTTAGCATATGAGTAACAGATAAAGTCCACAGCTGATTTTTTAACCATAGTTTCTCTAATAAGCAAGTCCTCAGAACTGCAGGTGGACTGCAGGGAGATTTTGGTAGTGTACTCAACATATTGAGAAAAAAAACATTTTTTTCTGCTATTATTTGCCTTTCTAAGTTAGTCTCACGACAATGTTTGTGGTGACCGTCACAAAAAAAAAAACAAAAAAAAAAACAACAAACCAGGAAATAGACTGATGAAATATGCTTCAGAAATCAAACCATATTAAAAATTTTATTAAAATACATTTTATACTGAGTCCAGTTTGGTATTGTTCCTCCCATTCCACAGCTTCTGCAATGTGGGTTTGGCATTACCAAAGCTGACTTTGGTCATTTGTATGGCAACAGGTTTATAATGAGCAGTGGCTGTGTCGACATGGAAGTTCATCCCATATTCCAACACCAAAGAACTTGCAGCCCCACCCAGGTGTCTCTTGGACCTTAAAAATACGAATGTTTCAGCTCTGGCCCTCTGGGAGTGTCAGCCAGTCCTCAAGATCCAAGCTCTTGTACATCTCTTGGTTGTCAAAATTTGCCAGGACACATGTCCATCTAAAGAGGTAAACTGCCACTGCTGGATAATGGTGTATAAGATGTGTATTGCCATTCCTCTTGAACAAAAAGTTAAACTGTTTGCAAACAACCTTCACCTGGTTCTCAAGGTTCAGCGCACGTGGAGCTTTAAACCACTTCCAACACAGCATTTCTCCCGCCTCTTCTTCTGTAGCAAACTAAACAGCTTTTAGATAGCTGTTTCCACAAAAATTAAGTTTGTGTTGTATAACAGTATTCCAGACTAATTTTTTTCCTAAAAGCCCATAATTTTGAAGTTCCTCATATATATATATATATGTGTAGAAGAGACCATAAACATGTACAGTCTCCTAGACTTAAAAAGCGAGAAATTGCATACATATCTATATATGTATGTGTCAGTATATGATCTCTTTTAATTTAAAGGACTACACAAAATGCTTGTCAGCATTTTGTTACAGAGAAAATAGTGAGAGAAAAAGTGGCTTATTAATACCTGCAGTATCACTGCCATCTGGAGAAGCTCAGTCCACACTGGAGATGTAAAATTTGGACTCAGATTTCTGATGTGTGATCCCAGACCTCCAGTTCGATCAGTCGAAGATATGCCTGTAGTTTTAGCCAGCATTCAACACCCATTTGGCACCTGCATAAAGGACTTCACAGGGTGCAGAGCAAATACAGTATTAGTCCCACTGAGCTTAATAAACACCTATGAAGGAGGAAAAAAAATCATAGTTCATCTGTGGACCTCTGAGATCTTTTTTATAACTTAAAAATGTTCTGAGAGGTGCTAGTATAAAACAAAAGAGTTCCAGTACAGCAGACCTTTGGAAAAAAGCTAAAAATTGTCTTCTACAAAACCCCAAACACACACTCCCTTGTTCTTCCTGCATCTCATGAGGAAAGGGTGGTTCTAGGTTTTTCTCGCCAGATGAGGAACCCATCAGTCTATTCCCATCCAGCACTTCTTCCATTATCACATTATCCCACTTTCTCTACAAAATATTTTCTGCTACAAAATATTTTACACTTGTTCTGTGTCACTCAAGGTACAGGGGAAAAATGACACTGGCACCATCAAAGGTTGTGCTCAGCACTGTAACTGACTCTTCCAAAGCAAGCCATCTCTACTGTCCTTGTGCTGTGTGGGTAAGGGTGTCTGTTTCATAGACATCATTCAAGGAGCACCATCAGCAGTACAGGAGTTGATACTTCAAATTCAGTGTGAAAGAAAGGGCTCATGAGATTCCCATGGCCAGCTGTCTTTTATGATTTTCTCTCTCATAATATGTGATATTTTGAAGATGGAGTGCTGCTGCTATTGCACATGAGTAGCCTGGGGCAATGAGTGAGGAAGAGACTTTTCCAAGGCCCACACAAGGAAATGTATTAAAAATACATTTAAAAACCATGTTAGCTGTGTGTGTTCAGATGACTTATTGAGATGTAGCCTATTGTAACACCACAAAATCTATTACATACATCTAGCATTGTTTAATGTCATACAGCTTTCATCAAACACTTGTTGGCCAAGATTATCCTGTCCTTCCAGATTCATGTTGGTTCATGTACACCGCAAAGCTCAGACTAGTTCCCTCCTTGTCCTACTCCTTCTCAAGAGTGGAAGAGCCTGAAAACTGTTTTATTCCCTCTCAAGTAACAGGCTCTCCAAAGACCTACGGACAAACTTGGAATAGCTTTGTGTCTGTCCATGCAGGGACCAAGCCACATGCTCCAGAAAGGTTCACATTGAAAATGCTGTGCAGCAAAAAAGAAGGGGACATTACAGTTGCTGGATTGTCGCAGTCTTGTCTTGGGATCAGGAGACAGACCAGCGACGGGGGTTCTTGCCCTGCCTGCAGATAGTAAAGTGGCAATAGCAAGTGCTGGCAGGTTGAGTTCACTAACATGCGGCGCCTCAAGAAAGAGACATGCACACGAGATGTGAACACCTGCACAGCTAAAAGCTGATCCGCTTTATTTTACAAAATGGAGGGTTTTTATACCCTCTGGGGTTGAATATTCTGGAAAAAGGGAGTAACTCGGGCGGAGCATGCAAATCCGCTCACAATTATAGGACAACAGTTGATGCATAAACATTAGGAGGTGGAAACTAGGGAGGAGGAAACCG